>JZKD02S1354317.1:0-11589 GCA_000966675.3 Picea glauca | reverse complement strand
ATGAGGGGAGGAAGATATCCAAAAAAAAAGGGAAGACAACCGAACTTGAGTTGGAGAAGACACGACTCATGCTGAGGTGACAAAGTGCGATGAATATGAAGGTGAAGTGAAAAGGCTTGGATTAGTGTCTCATTGGGTGTCTAGGGAAGGGTGCATGACAGAGAGGAGTGAAGTCCAACCAGGGCAGTGTGTGTGACTGGGAGAAGGTTGCGACAATCATACTTAGGTTGCAATAGGGAGACATGCTTGAGGATTAGTAGGCAAGTCAAGTGTGACTTAGATGAATTCTTGTATCTCTTGTGTATTGAGTCAGAGGATATTCTCCTTGTAAGAATTGTGACAACATTTGTATATAAAGAATTATATGAATGTTAGGCACATCTTGTGTTTCCTAGCTATATTTGTGTCTCTTGTGTATGAATGTTTGCATGTTATTGGTTGTGTAGTTCGTTAAGTATAAGAACCGCGTAATTTTTTAAGTAAATAACACAAGTGTAGTTGGAATGATTGGATCAAGGAAGAGTATGAATGCATATTGAGTGAGGGGTAGTCTGGGCGAAGTAATTTTTGTTTGGTCAAGATTCCAAAATGAAACATTGTGGTGTCGCACAACCCCAGGTGTCATGCAACTTGGGTGCACCAAGTTGAGTTCAATCCTAGGAAGACTATGGGTGAATGACACAAAACACCTCGATGCTTTCAATATCTAAATTACGCACCAGGGATTCAAAAATATTCCATACACACATATGTTTAGTATAGGTATTTATTGAGGCACTAATGCTTATCATTTCATAGTGCATGGATACACATAATATATAATTGATGCACTAGTGCGCTAAATTGATATAAGCACATCAATAAAAAAACCTTCACTAGAAGATCCAACCACCCATTATTTTTAGTTATGGTGGAAACAAAATAAAACCTCCCCCACCAATTATGGAGGTTTTAGAAGAAGTTTTTTTTTTATAATTTTTCCCAATCTAGTAACACTAAAAACCTCCACTAAAAGGTGTTTTCCTTGTAGTGTATTCAAAGAGATACTTCTTTGGATTTGAAAGAAGATGAAGATAATTTTCCTATTTTACATTTTTTATGATCGGATATGAAACTAATGTCCACATGGATATAAATGTGTTTTGTCTAATTAAATTTATCAAATACTTCCAATGCACTTTTTGAAAGGGTAAAATACACTATGAGTGTTGTATATGTGTGATGAAATATACAGTCAACCTCTTTCCTCACCTTCACATGATATATTTGATGTTGTCACTTTAGATGCTAAAATAGTGTCGTTGGACATGTTAAATAATGATATGTCACCCAAGATTACCAAAAGGGTCACCTTCTATTAAATAAGTAGCAACATTATCCCACTTGTTGAAAGCTTAAACTTCCAACACACCATGTCTAAACACCTAATCAAATATGTCACATTTTGTGACTTAATGGAGAAATGTGAAATGATTGAGAATATATTAATATCAAATATATCATACTGAGAGGTTGTGTCTCTTACCCTGTAAACTAAGTGGTTTTCTTTGCCCATATTTCCCTAGCCTAAGTTAGTCATTGAAGGGTCACCTCATATTTTAGGCATTAGAAAAACTGATTTTTTAAATTATGGAGATGGATTTTAGAAAATCATTTTCAATTAACAAATACAAAACCAAAATTCCCTTCAAAATACAATATCAAGAGTAAATTATAGATAATTTTATTAATAAAACTCAACCTTTTGAGTATTGTCATTCTCCTAAAGAATAGCAGTGTGTGTGACACAAAGTTTTGGGGATTTTGTATCTTTCCCTTGATCCATAAATTAACAAACTCCAAATTAAGGTACACATTTTAATCATCCTCACAACAAATACTTTTTCAATCTTAGTTCAGGTAAGTTGAATGATTACAACACTTTCCAATCTTTGACTCTCAAATGATTACCAAAAACATTTCACGACTCTAGGTACAATCCCATTGAAATTTGATTTACATTTTTGACACTTAGTTTAAATCTAAAATGTTTCAAAAATCTATTGTTTGAAGAACCTTACCCAAAGTTGGCCTTTGTTTTTTATGATGATCATTTTTTAAAATTAAGATAACTCAAGGGAAAGAATACATAATATCATTGAATTTGTGGCATTCCCCATATTTTTCACACCAAGAACTTTAAAAACATAGATATAACAATCCTTACCATAAAGGTTGCAATTTTAAGCAAATATAATTATGCAATCAATCTTCAACACAATGAATACATATATATTCATAACAATGAAAAACAAAATTGAATATAATAGATAGTAATCATTAACATATCACACCCGACCTCTCCTCCTCTACCTTTCTATGGAAAATGCTAGGTGTAGTCTTGATTGTATTATATTTGATCTAAGATAAAGGATAGATGAATATGAATCTGTTCAATGGTTTCATGCAAGATTAAGATATGGTTGTGAAAATAAGCCACTATCTTTCTAAATGGCCAATATCAAGTTCTTTATTCTCCAACATCAAACCCTATGAATTATGGATGCTCCATTCCCAAACAAGGTGCATTGATATTTTTTAGTGTCCCTTCTCTATTTTAGAGGTATGGGGACATTCCTAGAAGATTGTACCATCCATGGTACATCCACATAATTTTCAATTTTTAACATCACAAACATTGAGGATTAGGGGGGGAACCTCCAGGACTATACACAACATTGGTAACAATACCTAGTGCACCATTCACAAGCCAATCATCATACATATTTTCAATGTCAACATAATTTTGACAAAGACAAATAAAAGTAACTCAACATCCTACTAATCCTCATACATATCTAAGAGAATGGATATGAATTTTACATGGTACACTCCTCACAATGGGATAGTTATGATGATGAATATATTTTTGTGGAAAATAAATACATAGAAACATCAAAAGATAGATGAATGGAATTTTAATTTGGAATTAGTTATGGGTTGGAGGAACCTGAAGATATAAGGGTAGAAAGGTATGTAAATGGATTGAAACTTTCTATTCAAGATTGATTTAGTTCTCAATAATTTTATTCCATAGAATAAGTGTTTTAGGTTGTTGTGAAGGTTGAAGAGAAACTAGTCATAAGGAAGCATAATGTTTAGAGGTAGAGGAATAAGAAACATAGAAAGATAAAACTTTGGAAGAGTGAGATAGATGCAAGAGATGAAGATGAAATACGTAGTAGTAAAAGTTTCAAGGAGGTACTAACACTAAAAAAAGTAGAGGAGGTATATATATTCTCTCATGTTACAAATGTGGAATGCAAGGATGCAAAGTTGTAGAATGCCTACTAAATCAGAATGATGGAAAAAGAAGTCCAAGGATGCATAACGCTCAAGCATATGAATATGTAATGGTTGTTGATAACTATTTGAGATTTAGAATAAGAAAGGAGAGAATATCATGTTCAAAAGAGTTTTACTTAATCCAAAGAGGAAGATTGTTGAAAATTTTGAACAAAGGGAAAATAATTTTAAGAAAAATGCAAGATCCAAGGTAAGTGTTGTAATCTAATTATTGACGGTGGAAGCACTAAAAAAATTTACTTTCAATGGAGTGATATATTATGCAAGTTGAAATGTACACCTCATCCTCATCATTATAGGGTGGCATGGTTAAATAAAGACAATAGAGTCATTGTTTAAGAACATTATATGTTGAATTTTTAATTAGAAGAATATCATGATCAAGTGCTTTGTGATGTTGTTGCTATGAATGTTTCTCTTGTATTTCTAGGTATACATTGAATGTATGAAATAAAATTATATCATAATGGGATGAAAAAAACTTTTTAGTTTTTGCAAGATGGTAGAATATTAAGGTTACTTCCCATGCCAAAAGAAAGCAAAAAGAGAAGAATTATGATGTGTTTTGTTTAGGAATCCTTGAGGGAAGAGGTGTTACATCCTACACACATGTCTAGATATGTTCAAGAAGAAGGAAACAAATAATGCACCTATGGGAGTTAAGAGACAACTTGAGCTATGGTAGAAGGAGATGTTGATACCTATAAGCAATGAAGATGATACCAAAAGAAGAAAACAATAGAAGTTGAAGATGTTGGAGCTGAAGAATAAAGATGATAGTTTTCAGCTCAATATTTCACTTGCATAAACTAGGACATTAAATTATCAATCCAGGGTTTGTAATATTAGAGGGTTTGTATGTGAAGATACTAGTTTTAAAATCAATCTTAACGCTAAAAGAACACTTCCAAGCAACACTACAAAATAATTTTCTAAACCAATTTTCAAAAAAAACAAGAACTACTCCTTCTAATGCTCACAACTTCAATGGTAGACAATTAGGTCACAAATGGAATTTGTCTCAAAGGAATGAAAACAATCTCTGTGAAAAGACTCATCTTAACCATGAACTTAAAAATAATTTGTATGCATCTAATAAAGCACATTAGAAACACTTAAAGAACGCTAAACTCCTTCAACTTAATACCCATAGTTCCTTTGATCAAAATTCAGATTGTAGAATGAAGTTTGCTTCCACCAATGATGAGTTGTAGCTATAAAATTTTCAATGGTAAAAGTGTTGATTGTAAAGTGTAGAGTTCTTAACAATGGTACTATATTGATAATTGTGAATTTTTAAATACTCGGCAAGGGGAGGATTCCTACAACAATATTCTATTGAGTTGTGGGAAAATATTGCAAGCGAAATAATTTTGATCCAAAATTGTGAAAGATTTAATTTAAATGCAAACTAATTTTAGTCTCTTTAACCCACATTTATCATAGTCTTCAATGGTGGGAAAACAGGTTGGAAAAGAAAATTATCATAACAGTGATGACTTCAAAACAATACTATTTTTTTACTTATGCAGATTATCTATCAAGAGAGGGTTTCAAGATTCATTTAAATGTTATTTTCAAAAGGAAAAATTATGTAGTTAAAACTAAAAATAAAACAACTATTTAAAAGAAATAAAGACAATCAAGTATTTACCAACACAGAACAAATGAAGAAGCAAAAAATAAAACCTGTGTACAACAATGTACAACTGTGGCACATATCATTGCAAGGGGGGCCTTCCAAGCTTTGGCTCATGCACATACTTAGCAAATCAAATGGAGAAAAACCAAAGAATTTATATTGACAAAATAAGATAAAATATGTTCATAAGTTTCCCAAATTCAAATTTTTAAATGCCTTGAAGTTTTGGAATATTTATACATGAGAAAATGTAACTAATCTAGCCTAAAATATATCTTGGATGGATAACAAATTGGAATGACCTCCTAAGAAATGTTAGATCAAACCTCAGATGAGATATTTGCTCCATAAATCATGAGGAAATCAAATTTTGTTCTTGCTGTTATTTTTTAGTTTGTGGAAGCCACGCATTTGACTAGTGTTGACCTACGACTTCTAGGCAGTTTCCCATTCTCCAAAAGTTTATGATCCATGGTGTAAGTGCTGGGAACAAAACCCATATGCCCATTTTATCTAACTTGACCTGCAAATATGCTAATCTTGGAGCAATTATGGGAAAAATTCATTTCTGGTAATAATGCTCACAAAAACTCAATAATTTGATAATTTTGTTTATTAAATAGAAAATAGAAATAAAACTAATAATTTACCTTTTACATCCTTTATTGATCATGGGTTTAGTGAAAATAAGTACAAAATGCCAAAAATGGAGGAAAGGAGTAATAAAAATAGTGTATGCATGCTGGTTTTTATGACAAAAAGGTGGACCCAACATCTCCCCCGGGCTTAATATTTTGCATGTCCCTTATGCAAAATCAAAACTTCAAAATAATTTTTTGTTTCAATTCCCTCCTTATTTCTTTCCAAGCTTGTACCTTCCTAATGTATACCCTCTTCCCTTGAGTGGCTTCTGCATGCTCTTCTTTTAGTTTCTTCAATTCTTCTTTGAACTGGTCATTTTCCTTAAAAATTGTTGCCATGTTCTGTTTGAGTATCTCATTCTCATTTTTAATGCAGGAGTCTAAAAATTTTAACTCCATTATTTTAACCTTTAATTTCTTTACCTCTTTCTTTTTCTTCCTTAATTTTGATTTTGTCGTCTATGTAAAGATTGGCACTTGATATTTTGGATTTGTTGCTTGATTTTCATATGTTTTTGAGGTTTTTTAAGTTTTTCCACATATTCATAGCCCTCTAGTTGGCTTGAATCAAGTTCAAGAGTAGGTTTCCTTTGAAACTTGGTTCTTGGATTCTTTGTTATCTTATCAAATCATGGATTCCTCTGTTCTCTTCTTTACCTGTCCTTTTCAAGCTTCCTTTTCATGACCCTTGTCATCTTCACTGGTATGGTATATTTTGGTGTGTATTTGCTTACTTTATTTTTATTTTTATTTTTCCTTGGTTTATCAACAAGTTGTTGCTTCCCCGATGCTTCTTGAGAAATGTTTCTAGATGCATGTTCTGCAGTTCCTTTATCATTATCCTCAAATCCATTGATTTCCAAGAACTTTGACCACCCTATTCCTTGCTTTGAAAGTTCATATTTGACAATTAATTTAATGAGGCCATGATGATACAAGGACCTCTCGACATTCTTAGTTTGTCTTTGGATAAACTTGGCCATCTTAGCAAGGATATTCAACAAATAATATGGCATATTTAATGGTTTCTCACCCTTCAAGTGCATTAGTAACCTATCATGATAGAGGAAGATGAGGATAAATATTCCTTCACATGTGATCAATTTTTGAATGAGGAATGCTAGATCCTTCCAGGCATCTTTGAGCCAGGTTCTAGGCACTCCAGAGGTCCAATTCAATATTCTCTTATACTCTAGCATGTATGGAATCCAAGCATCTGCCTTTATGGGCTTGTTTTTAAACATTTTTTCTCCTACTTGTGGTAGCCCAATGTTCTCAGATAAAGAGTTCTCATAGATATGGAGTGTGAGATTTCCTATGTGGGCACATTCTCCATCAAAACTATTAGAAAATTCCCTGGTTATTCTCGATTTATGACCTTCAAAATTTTCAAAAAAAATCAAGCCACCCTTCCCAAGTTAATATCTCTTCACAATCTTCATGGACCCCAACCAAACTGACTTCATATGGTTCATTTCTCATAGAAATTTGAAATTTTTCTGAACACGGAGATTTAGTTTAATGTGATTATCTTGAAGAGAACTTAATGTTCCCCAGTCTTTAAAATTGTTGTTGGTATTGATCTAAGTTTTTAAAACCGTACTTTTGATATACAAACCTTAGATATTGGTTTTGAATCCTAATCTCTGTGAAGTTTCCTTTGCATATTTCAAATAACAATTTACACTTCATAAAATTTGAGAATAAATTGCAGATATAAAAGTACCTCTATTTAGTGTGAAATTTGTACCCGACTCTCTGATTTTTGTGTGCCCCTGTTGGTTTCAAAACCTTTGTCTTCACAATTTCTACCTTCAGCCTTGTGTTTTTTCTTTCTCTGTGTGAAGTAGTGGCTTGATTGGTCACATGTAGCTTTGAATGCCTCTTTTTGTAGCTTTCATCTAACCCTTGCAGTGCATTTTGTCTCGAATTGTGTGAAATTCAAACCCTAAAGGTGCGCCCTTCAAACCTGGTACACTTCATAAATTAAAAATTCCTTCTTGCTAAGGGTTGAGCTATCTTTTCTAGCACATTGTTTCTCCTTATCTCTTCTATGACGATTTTTTTGTAGGCTTTGAAAAACCCTCTCCTTTCAATCTTTAAGTTCCAGATTCGAACTCATTCAATTTTGCAATTGGACTCTTCATTATTGGCTTTGAAACCTTCTCATGTACCTTATGATTTTCCTCTATGGAATTTGTAGGCAATGAAACCTTCTATTTCTAGATTTCAATTTCACTTGTACTCCTTGTTTTCAGCCTTGAATTCTCCTCTATGTACGCTATCCCACAACCTTGCAACAATATTTGTTGAATGCTTCCATAAATTTTCAAATTTTTGGCTCAACAATATAAGTAATTCGAGGCTTTACCAAATGTGATGAGTTCTTTTAAGAAGGTATATTGGGTCATACAACCATAGGTGTTATGTTGGTATTTAAAATTAAATGAGATAGGAGATATGTAGGGAATTGCGTATGATGAAAATTAGAGAACAAGAGTAATGGATATGGAGAAATGGAATGAAAAGGGATAGATATAATAATGTGTGGATAGTAGTAGAATGATGGTAGCATAGGTATGACAATGTAATGATAGGTAGTGGAAGTAGTGTAATGATAGGTAATGTAGGGATGGTTAGTGAAATGATAGGTAGTTTGAAATGATAGTTGGTGTAGGGATGTGAAAAAGACCATAAAGGATTTTTTTAAAAGTGATTTGCAGTTTATATTCTACTTTCTAAATAATAAAACAAAAGTTATCAAATCTCGATGTATCAAATACTGATGCAACTGGAATGTTCCTCTGATGGTTGCAAGTTTATTAAATATTGTTGGATTGTCTTCTCCTTAGATGTTCTTGGTAAATGCATGTTTTTTGGGTGTCTTAAATCACCGATCTGTTCAAATGCTTTCCTTTGGAAGTCTGCAACTTGAATGTTTCCTTGTCAATGTTGTACATCAAATCCTTTTAGCAAGTCTTCATGTTGATCTGTATGTGGAACTTGTGATACTAACTTTATTTAAAGAAATTCTTTGTAACCAAATTTATAGTAGCGTTCAAATATAACATTTGAAAATTTAGACTATTGTTCCTCTATGATGATCATAAGTTAAAAATATCTTGAAAACTCAAAAATAAAATCAGATTTTCTTGCAAGAATTCACCATTTGAAAATATGAACTATTCTAATAAACAAAGAAGACCATGTTGCTGATGATTTTTTTTTTTTAAATGGCCTCTGAAATCTGATGTTTGAACCCTTGTCTTTAATGTTTTCCACAAATTCTAAACTATTACAAGATCTGGGTGGTTCCTATAATTATTTGAAAAACAACTCAATGTGAATTGTTTCCTGTGGACTGATGATTGTCTTGTTTGTATTAATAATTTATTATCTTATTTTCCTCTAGAAATTTGAATGATTTAGCCTCCTTTAAAATATCTATATGATCTCTTTGATAAGCAAACTTTTTATAACATGGAAGAAGTGTTCTTGTCGAATTTTCAAACTTCTTATGACCTTCAGCTATATTAATGATCCTGCTTTGTGTGTGCTAACATGTACATATGATATTATCCTTTGGTTGAAATAGATATTGATGATCTTGTGTCTTTGTAGGAATTATTTGGACCGTTATTGAAGTAATGTTGGACTAATATTAGGATTTGTACGAGTAGATGCTCTTTTGGCCTTCTTTTCACTTCCAATTTGAATTAGAAATGAACCTCATGGAGACTTCAAAATATATCATTATGATGTAATATTCATTCAAGCTCTTTTCTTCTAATCAAATTCTTCATTTCTTCATATGGAGCTTAGATTGGTACTCTATGATAAATATGCAGGAACCAAGAAGAGAGAATACAATATGAAAATGATGTGCAATGAAACTAAGAGAACACTTTGAAATTCTAAAAAATAACCAAGGCTAATGATGACTGTGATTGTTGATCTCAATCTATTAGTTATTGGGAAAGGAAATAGAACAGAAAGGAAATGTGATGACCACCACTCAAACTGAACTATACTGCATAAGTCATGCTGCTATTGAATGACAATCTTTTATTGGAACAATGTATAGACATATTGTTGAACTATTGTTATAGGTAACTTTAGAACATTAAAATGATTGTTTTAAGTTGTTTTTTATTCCATAAACAATATAGTCTTCACATATAACCCCAGTGATGGAAATGAGTGTCAAGGTACCTAAGTACAACCTGACAGGAACGAATGGATGTGTTGGAGTTGAATCACCTGGAAGATCTGTCAATCAAGATACCTTGATGAATTCTTACTGTTGACAACAAGGAGGCTTTCCATTGATGTATGAAAGTCCCAAGGTACTAATAAATATCTCTCATCTCAATCCCAGATGATGTGTTGGATTTGATGGAATAAGATCTATTGGAAGGTGGGCCTTAAGGAATCCCACATCATCTGTCATGAGAAAAACACAAATCATTTTGAAGAACTATAATACAATATTGAACCAACATGAAGAACTTTTATTGACAATTTTTCCCTCTAGTTACCCGGTTTTCAAGAAAAACTCATATCTAGTTGCGATAGTAACATGGTTTTAACGACTAGAATATTTTTTGTCTTTACTACTTTTTTTCATTTTTTTCTATGATATCCTACCATACTGAAAGAATAAAAACCTCTTTCAACTGTAGGAATACTTGTTAGCTTTTTATCTCGGGAGGTACTCCACGTGTGTGTCTTGTATGTGAAAGTTACCTTGTACCTACACTACTAGACACTTGACTTTGTAATGGGTTTTTATAAAGTTGTGATAAAGTGATTCTTTTATTAAAGTGACTTTTTAATAAAGTGTACCTTCTAATATTAAAGTGATTTTATTTCATAAAGTGCACTTATGTTATAAAGTGAAATTGTACTTTAATATTTTAAGTGAATTATTTATGAGGGAATGAATCATTTCCCTTTATCATGTAAAGGAAAGATTAGATCTTGTCCTTTGGATTTAGGGATGGGGAAGGTGAAAAGACACTTGGAAGGTGAAAAGTTATTTTTCAGATTATAAGACAATGCATTGGGTAATGTGCAAGACAACAATGAGTAGAGGAGATTGAGAGAGGAAAGTGAGAAGCAGATTTTTGGCATGATTTCCAAGGGATATTGGGCACATTTCCCAAGGATGAACTTTTGTTTAGAAGTGTTGTTTTTTTTAATGCTGAGGATAGGTCGTACTGTATGGATCTGTACATGTCGTACAACGACAAATTTGGGCATGAAAATTGAGGCAATTGAGGGAACGGTTTTTGAGGAAACATTTGAGGAATTTTTGTTGGAGGAGGGTCATACATGAGGCAAGGTACATCGACCTATTGAGGGCATGATTTTCAAGGTGTTTATTTCAGCAAGGCCATACAACTGTACAGACTGTGGCATGATTTTCCAGGCAGCAAGTTGTGGGACAAATTGTTTTTGTAAATTATTCTCTTGGCTACTAAAGGTAATATTGTTGCTAATATTCTTTCATGAAACTAATAAAATATCTCTCTCTCTCTCATTGGATTTCCCCACATTGGGGTTTTCCCTGCCATTGCCTAAATTTCTGAGTATTTCATGGTTGAATGATTTTTGTTCATTGTGTTTATTCTGCTGCAAAATTCCTTAGCAATGTGTATTTATGCTTATGGTAATTTCTGAATGTGGGTTTAGACATTTTAGAGTTCATATAAGACAATTATCTCTAGGTTGCTAAGTGTATGACACAATTCTTTACTTGTTGATTTTGTCATTTAAATTTCTACATGGTATCGTAGCTTGGGCTCTGAGTGACAGTGAGCAGTGAGGATTTTGGGCAAGGGTTGAAGGGGGAAATATGTTGTTTGTTTTCCTTTGAATAGTGATAGGGAATATGGCTACATGCATTATATTTGAGGATCAATTGGATGGCATTTCCAACTATTTGTAGTGGAAGGTCTG
>JZKD02S1354306.1:0-11589 GCA_000966675.3 Picea glauca | reverse complement strand
TAAGCAATCAATGAAAATAAAGCACTCAACAAACACCCAAATCGATCTTTCAATGGAGATAAAAATAAAAATTGATAAGAAAATGTCTCTTCAAATATGAATAAGAAATGTTTTTCTGATCATTAAGCAATCCAGAAGATGTAACCAACCTACAAATCCAAATCCAAACCAAGACCTTTAATCGAGCAAGCACTCAGATGCAAGTCCAGATATTATATCCTTGTCGATAAAAATCAAAAACAAAGATTGAAAAAAGATCAAAAGAGAGATATTCGATCTCCGAAACCAATCAAGATCAAGCTGAAACAATCAGAAGAATTCAAGAACTGACTTTAAAAATCCTTGTCCATCTGACTAAAGCAAAACTAGACAGCAGTAGAGGCCAAAACCCAAACCAAAAAAAAATTCAAACACCATCGTAGGTGGGCAGTATAACACAGTGCGGAAATGGATGATTTCCGCGATCCAGAAACATGCAGGGTGCGGAAATCCTGCACTGAAACAAACCACCAGGGTGTGGAAATGAATGGTTTCCACAGGATATCTATAAGGTGCAGTGCAGGCGTGTTTGAAAAATCAAGAAATTTGGGGGAAAAGGAAAAACATCTAGGTGGAATTTTAAACCCAGGGAGAGTGAATGGGTCTCCCAGAGACTCAAAGATTGATATCAAGTAAAAAGAATAGGTCAAAAGAAAACAACCAACAAAAAACCACAATCAAGTTGTCTTCCCCAGTGGAGTCACCAATTTTTCTACTGGGTAAATCGGTAGATGCGGACATGAATTGATCCCCCTAGATCCACCTGAATCTAGAACAAAATGAAACAGAACAAGACGCTTTCCCTAAGTTGCAATCATTGAGTTTACTATCCAAAGAGGAATAGATAACATACCTTATGAATCGCTTCCTTATATCTTTGTTGTCCCTGCTTCACTCCAGTGCTCTTGTAGAATCAAATATATGACAACACAAACCAACTAACGTGAAAGAAACAATAGTAGAATTCAATGACAACCTAAACATGTGATCAAGGAATCATGTAATAAAACACTAATCATTTTATGCGAAAGAGACGTGTCACCGTATTATATTAATGAAAATTAGAAGATACAATTGAATTTCCTTGATGTCGCAAGTTCCCTTTTAGTGGTCCTTTATTCCAACACACACATACACTTGCTCTGAAATTCACATGAAGATAATCTACAAAATCTTGATGGACAAATGGAAGCCTCAAGCATCAGTAAGAGCAGGATTCTTCACACAGTCTTCAGCCTATTCTTTCATCAATTCTCTTCTTAATCTTACTTATTCTTGCTTAACCTTTTCCATGAGAATCCCATGATTATATAGGTGAAGGTGAAGTGGTTAAAAGGATGAGGATGATCCCACCAAATCAGAGAAACCAGTAGGATCGCAACCACATGGATGCCACCTCATATTCTAGAATATTCCCCTTTTAGAAACTTCGTGAAACCTCTTTCCTCTTTTAGCTTTGGAATGTCATCGCACCATGCCTATGTAGCAGCCTGCGGAAATCCTGTGGGCCAACCATAGAGCAGCCTACGGAAATGATAGATTTCCACACTGTTTAGTATGAGCAGCCTGCAGACCCTTTCTAAAAAGAAACCTTTGTAGAGGAGGAAAGAAGTTGCTTTTCTCAGGAAAAAGACATGTTAGGAGCCTAAACACATGTCTATGATATCATCATTAGAATGACCAAAATAATGTGTAACAAACCATCACTGGAAGGTAAGGGCGTTGAGTGAGAGCATAGTCATGAAGTGATTCCCTTGTGCAGAGGAAATATAGATGGGAAGGCATATAATAAACACATTGAGGCCCTGAGCAAGGTGGGTATAGAGGGTTTTCAACGAGTGGTTATTGTGAAGGAGAGTGGCCTTCACACTTCAAGTCGCATTGATAGTCTAAGAAATGGTATCATGGCCTGACAGAGGGCTGACTAGATTGCAGAGAGGAACAGTGTGTTTGAGCCTATTGTTGGGTCGAAAACCACTCACCCACAATCATTTGGGTTGGCTACAACTTCTAAATAGATAAGTGTTCATTAAGATCTATGCATTGATTATAATGAATGTCTTGTGCCAATTTTTATATTCACGAGTATGGATGGAATGATGGATGAATGAATAGTTGTGTGAACCCTTTAAATGTCATGTTTGTAAAGATCAATTTTCATACATGTTATCTTCTCTTGAATGCATGAATAAGTAATATAAACTATGGCTTAAGACCCTATGTAATGTTTGTGAATGACAATGGAAGCGTATAGAAGGAATATGGGTTTTTTTCCTTTGAAATCCTAGTAGCTCACTCTATGATAGACTCACGAGTTGATAAGTTGTAATTTCCTATGGTTGAGAACCCATTTACCAGGAAACTGCTTAGAGTGCATGATTGTGTGATTATGGTAGTTTTGGGAGATTCTACACAATGGGTTATCTTCTTGTGATTATATCTGTAGAGGACCCAAGCTTCTAGTTAAGGCTTTAAAAGAGAACTTCCTTAGTGCATAAAATCATAGGATGTAGGTTAGTAAATCCCACGGAGGTCGAAGTCCTCCTTGAAATAGAATGTCCTGGAGTGTGGAACCTAGATATGGAACCCTGAGGAGTGACATAATGATGATGTTGAATCATGTGTCGACAACATGGAAGTGACAATGTGGATGCCACAGTGGTAGTTTACCCATGGCATGTCGCAATAGTGAATGCCTTAGGTTTTGGGGTGAAATGGACTAAGTTTCGGGGGTTGATCTTGACCATTCATTTGAGTTCAAGCGTAAATCTCAACCATTCATCAAAGATCTTTAGTCGGGAAGGAAAAGATTAAACGTTAGGCCTGTAGGGAGGGTCCACGGGAGGATTAGTCCATGCGATCTGCAGGTCACAGGATGTGAAGAGATTAAACCATGTGACGAAGCATTGAGCCTGAAGGTGTGTGCTGTACTATGTTGTCATTGATGTCAAAGGATTGATGTCAAAGGGTTGATGTCAAGTATTATCATAGTGATGTGGGGCTGGGATTCCAACCCTTCAGTCCCATTGATGTTGCTTTACCTCTTGCAACCACATAGGAAGAATCTTCCCATGTTCAGTTTGAGGCCGACAAAGCCATCAGATTTATTGAGAGGATTCAACACATCTGCCAACAGGTCCATGAGATTTTACAGAAAGTCAATGCTAAGTAAAAGCAATGCCATAATCAACACCAGGTACTAGACAAGTTATAGGTGGGAGACAAGGTATGGTTACATTTGTATAAAGAGCGCTTTACAGGGCCCCATTAGAAGCTTCATCCACTTTGATATGGGCCTTACACTATCACCAAGGTTGTGGGTGATAATTCTTTTGATCTCAACACTCCCCCCTTCCTTGGCTTGCACCTAATGTTTAATGTGGACCTCCTTAGGCCATATTTCCACCATTATTGGACACCTTAGAGATCACAGAACAGTTGACACCAATAGAGCTCAACCCTGACTACATGGAACAAGCATCCACTGATCATATATTGGAGACACAGGTCAAGGGCACTCACCAACAGAGGATCTAGCTTTATTGAGTACATCTTTATATACTTCCAAGGCCATTTTGGGGCCCTAAACATTTTTTTTTTTTTTCCAGCGGATTTCCACTGTCAAACTATTAATGGACTCATATTTTGATGACATAACTTTTATTTCTCAAAAATACCTTTTCAACGGGCTATCACACACTTAAAACAGAGGTACTATGCAAAAGTTATGACCCTGGGAAGTTGAGGTACCAACTTACCCATCGGGACCCACATAACTTTTGGTGTTTCATCTCCTGGGGTTAGGTTTTTGGATGTCTAGGGTTTTGGCATTCATGAGTAATGTTAAAAGGGCCTCTGAAGCCTCATTGTAATCATTTTGCGCAGACGAATGTGTGTGGCAGCCACATCTCTTCTCAAAGATAGCTACCACCATTCGAGCAAGTTGTTTCCAGTTATGTAGTTTTATAGTTTCATCCTATTTTGTTTATTCAATAGAAGTTATTTTTCACTGGATATATGTTGTTGTTATCCGTATATATGTGTTATTGTATTCAATCTGTTATTCATTTCGTTCCGCTCATAAATCTGGACCAGTTAGTCATCGATCCAACACCATAAACTGATTCATGAAAGTTAAATAAGATATTCAAATATTATCCCAAAGGGGTTGGATCCAATGGTGGAAAGCAAGGAGTTTTTCACCATTGGGCAAGGTTCAATTCCCATGAGGGAATAACCTAAAGCCATGGGGGCACCTTGAGGTAGTGGTCAAACGTGTGGTTGCAACCAGAGATATTATATTAAATAGTATCGTGACCCATGCATACATAAGTGGATCAAAACCCACCCACATGTCCTCTAAATTTAAGAACCCCCATATTAGGTGAAGGGGAAGAGATGAGTCGTGGGGATGTAATCTGAGATAGACTGCCATGCATCCCCTCAAATCGATGTCTCCTTCCACCCTCCACATACTGACATCATCTCATCACATGCTGCATAATTTCACCACCCCAAAATGTAATGCTCAACTCGTGGTACAACACGATTGTCACATGACTCACTCTCTAGTTATGATGCTTCGTTGGTACCTTGCTCTTACCGGGTACATGCCTCACATCCTGCATTTAGTCATGGGAAATCCCTCTATTATCACTCCAATTACTAGTCCTCACTTCACTCAGTATGGTTGCACCCTTAACTCATTTTCCATATTGTCGAGTTGTTATTTCATCCTTGCTCCCCTCTAAATTTGATCTTGTCACCTTTCTTCCTCTCTGTTCAACCCTGTTCACCCTCCCCTCTACATCATCCCCTCTATGTTGGTTCACTCTCCCCCCATCCTCTAATCTCTCTATCTAATCTCCCCTGCTCCAATGGCTCGTGGAATCCGCTCTCATTGCGCTCATGGAATTTCTTCTCCCAGACATAAGGGGCTCTTTGGTTCTCGTCTAGCCTCTGCAACAGAAGACTCGTCTGAATCCTACAAAGCCCACATTCCTCCCCACATTAGGGCCAAGATAGACTTAGTCGAGGCTGATATTCATGTTCTGAGGAACTTTGTCTCATATGAGGAGGTGCTTGATTTTGTTAGCTCATGGATCCCCGACACTGGTAACAAAATATCACTGGTCTCCCAATACTTGAAAACTGTGGACATTTACTAGCACTTGAAGCTTCTGCTAGGTCGTGTCATTGTTGATCGATGGGAGGATAAGCATGAGATTCTACTGCAACTCGATGAAATTCAGGGACAACTTAAGCTCCACGACCACAAGATGAATCTTATGGATAATCAGTTGGCAGGATTGGATCTCTCGTAAGTGAATCTGCCTCAAGCCCAGGTGCCTTCAAATGAGGGCCAACCCTCTACTTAGTTTGTATGCTTATAAGATTTTTCAGTTTGTTTCTTAGTCTAGGAGGCTTGGGGATCTCAATCCCACCTCATAATTGTCAAAATAGGAAAAATCAACAGACAATATTTTGCATAGTAGAGAGATTTACTCTCAGATATATCCAGGCTTTTAGCTTTAAAAGACAAATATTTCATAAATCTACAAACAGTTTGATGCATTGTTGTTGGTTTGGTTTTTGTAGTGGCGGGCCAGCAATAATATTTGTGTATACTTTTTTATGTCAATATAAAGAATCGGGATTATACAAAAAAATAAGATATTCAAATATTAAGGGAACCATTTAATCTTGTAACAAACTTCTCTCAAGATTAACTTACTCCATTTTTTTAAGAATTCATCTCTTTCATATTTTCTCATAAGAAAATTATTTGTAACTTATAATTATATAATTTGTATATTTAATTTCATATCATTTTTTACAAATAAGGATATTTGGTAGCCCGGTGGGTTAGCTCAAGTGGTTGAGTGTTGTGAATTACAAGCAGGAGGTCACAGGGTCAAGTCCCTAGATTAGTTGCCTTTATAGATATCATTGGGCCTCACTCAATGTCCCCGTCAAATTAAGCTACCAAAAATGCAACCAATGCAACCAACCAACTTATTTCTCATACCATCCTTAAAATGAGGAAAAATAGCTCAAGAATTTCTCGAAATATATATTCCATTGAAAAATAAACATATTTAATTATTATAATTTAAAAACATTAAAAAAAAAAAATTTTAAAATTCATTATTAAAAAGGTAAATTTATTAAAATTAATTTGAGAAAGTTAGAAGGGAACATCATTAAGTGACTATATTTTTTCAAAAAAGGTCATATTTTAATATACATATAATTTTTAAATGTATATTAAAATATGACAATTTTTTTGAAAAAATACAAAGTCACCTAATGATGTTCCTTTCTAACTTTCTCAAATAAAGGTGAGGGGATTTCTAAATTCAAGTGTTATGTCAATACGGCACATTAACTCACCTTTACTAGGAGAAGATTTTATAAAATTTAAACTTTACACTTGTATAATTGAAGAGGAATATGTTTGAAGAGTTATACTTTTACCAAAGGATTATATGATAATTTTGGAAAGCGTGTTTTAAACTTTGTACTTTTAGTTTTACTAAATGATTAAAGGGTGTTTTTCAAACGAGTTGAATTTAATTTGTTTTGTTTCTTTAAAGTGTGATTTTCAAAAGAGTTGAATTTAATTTGTTTTTATTTTTTTATGTTTAACTAACGATGTGACAAATATTTTTTTGTAATTATAGTAAAATGTAGATAACGTACAATATCTAAATGGATAAATTAAGTAAATTATAATTAACTTACAATATTTAAATGGATAAATTAAGTATGGAATTAGGTGGAGATGGAGGAGGTAGATGAGGAGCTGAGTATAGGGTGGGGTGAGGGTTTTTTTTGAGTGAAAAGGTGCATTTTTCATTTGGTTTGGTTATGATTTCTTTGTTGGGAAAATGGATTGTGGAGTATTAAATATTTGATGATGAGAGTATTGATAGGGTATTTTTGCAGTCCAAAACCACATCTTTCAACGTTGGTAGAGTGGGGGTTAGTTATTTATGGGTAGTGGTAGTTAAAGGTAAGGTAAGGATTATTTTATTGTAGAGGAGATTTTTTACATTTATTTTGAAAACAAATTGGATAAGGAGGTAGTTCTCTCTAGGAGTGAGTTAAGATTATTTTGGTTTGGATTTAATGCCTTGGTTTGACTATTTCGATTCAAGTCAAGATGTGAAGGAAAAGATTTTTTAGTGGGTTCATTTTCTTAGTTTGTCCCTTCATTTTTAGGACCAAAATTTACTAAGTTCAATGGAAGACAAAATTGGTGTTTTCCAAAAGTGGTTTAAGAAATCCTATATAAGATAGGAATTCTATGTATTCTCTAGTTTTGACCATTCCTTGAGACAACCTTTTGAAGATATCATTTTTGTATGGGATGATTAGGATGTCCAAGTTTGGATGGTATACTATGAATATCTTCGCTTTTGTTGTAGGATCTATCACACTCATGGCCACTTATTTTGCGACAGCTTGAGGAAATCAATGGCTTCAAGTAAGAGGGTACATGCAAGGCATGTTTTAAAGCAAAAGAAGGGTGTTATATTTTAGGGTTATTTTGAAAGCACTTACACCATGCTTGGGGGTGATTCATTTTATATGGGGTGCATGGTGTATGGATTACCCTTGGTTGTTTTGTGATGGACACACACATGTGAGGTGGCTTGCTCATTGATTTCTAGACCTTGTGTAGATGTTGATGTGACATTATTCCTTGGAGCACTAGAGACTTAGACAACATGATGCACATATGGAGAATGGGTGGTTTGCTTGAAGGATGACTTGTCTTGCAGGAGGAACATTGTAAATCCTAGAGGAGGATGTTGAGCCCTAGATAGCATGGGCACACTCGATTTCTTGCATGGAAGATTGTGCTTGACTCAGGGACACTTGGGTTGAGAGAGTGATCATGTATGTGGCATATACCCAAAGGAGCACATGGTGTAGGAGGAGTGTTGGATCTTTGGAGGCTTGTGGAGGTGATGATT
The DNA here is from genome assembly GCA_000966675.3 of Picea glauca. NCBI lineage: Eukaryota > Viridiplantae > Streptophyta > Pinopsida > Pinales > Pinaceae > Picea > Picea glauca. Next base: position 3,568 of record JZKD02S1354306.1, on the reverse strand, counting down.
ATACCTTCTTAAGGAGCGTTAATGCATCAAAGCATTACTTGTTGGACATACTCACCTTGGAGCTTGACATGTGTCATTTGTAGAGAGATTTCTTCACATGTGGGCATATCTTCTTGTGGATATGTTACTTGTAGTGTATTCATACCACTTCATATTGTAGACCTCCCTTACCTCTCATATAAATTAAGGAATGAGAGAGTTCATTGTTCCATTCAATTGATCAAAGACTTGTATTAGATATGTGAGGAGTGGAACCCACTAGTTCCTCTCTCTTGTGTACTCCTCTTTGTCTTGGTGCACTAATGTTCTTGGAGAAGTTCAAGGGATATTCTAGGGTTAAGGTTTCACCGTGACTAGGCAAAGAAGTTAGGGTTTGTCATAAACCCTAGAGGGACAAAGATAGCATTGTATATTGTAGCTCTTGTGAGAAAAGAATCCTAGGGCTTTGGAAACCCTTGAGTTAATTGTTATGCTTCATAAGGAGAAGAAGAGAAGGAGGAATTTTTCTCGAGTGAAGCAGAACTTGATGATGATGATGTTAGCTTGTTGAGTATTTTTGGTGGAGTGACCAAATTTGGTTAGGAGTGATTGTTAAATAGGAACAGTTGTTGATTAGGGTTTTCATGGTTTCCCTAGTTAGGATTTAGAGAGATTGAAAATTGCACCAGCGTGTGATAAGTTGTAAGTATGTACATGTACTTCATATTTTATATAATAATAAATTAAGTGTTTTAGTTGTCTAATAATTGTGTACATGTATATTTGAATTTCAACTTGTATTGTCTTCTTGATTGGCTAATTTCCAACATTTGTTGTTCACACTGATTTGACATAAAATAGGGTTGAAATTGTTAATTAATTTAAAATATATCTTGAAGATGGGGGGGAAATATTTACTATTGTAAATTTTTTTGTAATAAAGTTATTTCATATTTCTTATATGCATGGAAATGTGCCCCAAGGGTTGCAACTTAATGCAATTGAAGTACACTTTTTCATATCATTTCTCTTGAGTTGCCTAATGATTTAGACTTAAATGAAGTGAAGTAATTTTTTTTGTAATATAACTATCTTAATATTAATATAGTGAAAAAAATATTACAAGAAACACTAGTTGTGGCATGCCACCTAGGAAACCAAGACCACAAAAGTGGATGATTGTCATACTTTTCTTCTCAAAACATTACTTTAAGTACTTCAAACAAACTAGAAACTAACATTAGAACTTGTTTTTCCTAAGAGCGACATAAAGAAAACCATAGATATGATGTTTGAGGAGGGAATTGTCACTACTCATACTTAGAAAACCAGATAAGCAAAGAAAATTTAATTGGCTAACCATCTTCTTATTTCTGACAGAGGTGCTTGGGGCTCTACTCCTTCTAATCCTCATCTAGATGGATGGGATTTGTCAAGGTGCCTTCTTTTGTTGGGAAGTGGTCATTGGTACCCATGAAGTGTCATGGAGACTCCACTTGGTTTTTATTGTGATATCTATATTGATAATATCTTCGCACAGAGCATCAGATTTTTTTATCCATGATGTAACATCCCTCTCTTGCGCGCACATGATTTGACTTATTCTCTAAGGACACTTGCATGAAAGTGATCCGATTCAGTATATGGTTGTTTGTTTCTCTTATGGATTATGATGATGATGTTGTGGATTATGATGTTATGTATTTGATATCTATGTATAGATAGGTGCTATTGATGAGTTTCTCCTGAGTGTGCAGGAAACTTGACAGATTGAGGATGTCGATGGCATCAATGGACCTCCTTGGAATATGGATCGAGTTAGGGAGTGGACTGTATATGGTTTGGGTATTTTTGTTTATGCATATGTCACATATGATTGGGTATATTATGATGTTGTTTATGGATCATTGACAGTGTTTTGTTGAAGGATACGGGTTGACGATTTCTTGCTAATCAAACTCACATAAGGAGTAAGGGGGCCATGCACAACAACCAGATATTGAGGGAGAGGGTGGGGCAGCAACCCTGCCACAACCTACTACCACTCTCGTCGTGGCTTGAATTGTAGGTTAACTATTAACTAGTTCGAGAGATCCACAATGTCGTGAGGGCTCACTGAGACAGACGTTCACAAAGATTCTAAGGGGCGCACAATAAGGTAGGTTCATTTTCCTTAGAGGCCCTTAGTCTCTCACAAGGTCTCCTGATGGAGTATTGACTCCAAGGATTGGACAACTACCAAAATTAGTCAAAGGTGATTGGCACCCTTGGAGAATGTAGTGCGTCTTCAAGGGCACGTCGCATAAATAAAAATTGAACAAAGGTGAGTCGCACCCTTGGAGCACGTAGTGAATCTTGAAGGGCACGTTCCATAAAAAAAACTTGAATAAAGGTGAGTGGCACCCTTGGAGCACATAGTGCGTCTTGAAGGGCACGTCGCAATTTTAATAAAGATGAGTCAATGAACCTAGGTGCCTAGAAACAATAATTGTTTTGACATGTTCGGCCTTAAAATAAATATTAAATGAGTAATTTTTATTAATTATAAAATCCCCTTAAACATTCTAAGCCTAGTTAAAAAAATAAGCCTAGGTCTAAATAGGGTAAGAAGACTAAAAACTGAATAATAAATTAATAAAAGGGAGACGAAGAAAAATCAAGTTAAGAATTAAAAGAGAAATATTTTATCTAAAGATTTAATTATTGATTATGTGCAAGACATGCTAAATTGGAACTAAGACAAGAAAGGAAATGAATGTAAAAAAAGGAATGGGGAAACATAGAAAGGAATATAGTATAGTCTAATTAAAGAAATTTCCTAAACGAAACACGACTAATTTTTAGAAAGGCGTCAATCATTAAAAAAGAAATAGAGGGAATAAATGGACAACAATGAGTGTTTTTAGGAGCGCTTTTAGAATGGGTGAGGAAAATTGATATTTAATTAAATTAAATAAGTGATTTTCTCGTGCAACTAAGGGATCGGGTGACAAGTGTACGAGGGAGAGTATTCCTAATTAATTTTTAATAAAATGATTTTAAACGTACAAATGGAAAGTGATCACTAAGAAAAACTCTATAAAAGTAATGGTGTCGGAATTTCTTTGATTGATTTTACTTGTGAGAGTTGGGATACCCAGCTCAAGAGCGAGGGTGGTAGCTTTACCTTGTGAAGCGAGTTGGGAGCTAGAGTTTCTGGTTGTGGTTGTGCATGGCCCCTTTGTAACTCGGAGGGCTAAGGGGAAGAAGAGTACCCCTAGCATTGGTTGAGAGGTATCGGTGAAGTCTCAGTGATTAGCAAGAAGGATCCAGGACGAAATGTCATTGTCGAAGATCATCTCCAACTCATCTTAGTCAGAACGATATTTTTTTTGCGATTTAAATTATAATGATATTGGATTATATGAATAGTTTTGTTGTTGTAAATGTAATATATAAAAGAACCCTGATATCGAAATTATTAAATTATTGAAAGTTGTGTATTGTGGAACATAAAACTTCTAGCATTCTGCCCTTTCAATTTTTTCTAATTATGGAGTATGTTTCATCGTCTTCTTGCCATCCCTGGGGTTTCATTTATGATATTTCT
>JZKD02S1354295.1:0-11589 GCA_000966675.3 Picea glauca | reverse complement strand
TGGCTAAGCTTTTATAATTGAAGTGTCCCTGGGATTTTTTAGCATGCTGAATTCATTTATGAATTCAGAATCACAGTTTAAACAATATAAAATAACGATTTTGTCCAAATTTACATCGTTGGATTCTGGCCAAAAAAAACAAAATGTAGAACATTTAGCCAATGCCCTTGGAAACCGTCACGATTTGAACCTGACCCTTTAAAATGGGAGTATCAAAACTGTTAAAAATCCATACTTGGCAACAAACTGGACACTGGAAGACACACACACATATATATATAAAAGGTAGACAGGGAGCATGGATTTGGGTACTGGTCTTCTAGGTCAAGGGTACATAGATCATTTGCAACACCATTGTTACAACTAAATTTCAACAAAACAAATAATGGGGGGCCATTCTAACCATATGAAATTTCCCTAAGAAACTATTCACAACAAACTGTCACCCGCCCACATACACATATAAACAGGGTGCAAGTGTAGGTACTCCATGTTAGGGGTACTTAGATCATTTGCAACATTCTTGCTAAAACTAAAATTCAACATTATAAGTTATGAGAACCCATTCTAACCACATTCATTATCTCAGAAATTATTCACAACAGACTGTCCCATAGAAATAACATAAGACACGATCTTGTGATCGAACAGTCGTGTAGGGGATTTGTCAAATTCAGGTCTTAGGTACTATCCTCACTAGTGATAAAGTATAACTATGCAGTCTAGTAGTAACTGACATTTCGGTAGGCTACCTTTGAGTCCCATTCCTTGGGTAAGAGTAATTATCAAGGATACCATTAGTATTCTCAAGGGTCGAGGAAAATAGTGATTATCTAGGCTACCTACCATTGAGAATCTAGTGGGAAGGGTATCATTTCAATCTTTTGGTATGTACTAATTATCATGGCTAATAACATTGGGATTTTTATTCTGGGCACCTATCTACTCAGAGATTAGATTTGTATTAATTGCACTTAATTATTCCAAGCCATAAATAAATATTAATTTATTAAAAATAACCACAAAAACCGGGTCCTAGAAAATAATCAAAATTCGAAAAACCCAATTCATAAAATGTGAAATATAAGCTAGTTACCTCTTGCAAGGAATTCCAAGGCCGGGTATGTGGCGAAGATCAGAACAAAAAACCTGCAGATGGGGACAATCTATGCGAGATTCCACCCAGCCCAATGCACTTCCATAGATTTGTTCCTGTCATAATTTTGCAAAATTTTATTGGATACCCAATTTCTGTTAAATCTCCATTCGAACTCAGAACCAGAAAAAAGTTTAGCTAGATGGAGGAAGTTGAAGGAGAAGCCATTGAAGCCTCGTGACTTGGTAAGTTGTCTTTGATTCAAATATATTTATGTATACCCCAGAAATCTAACCACTTCCTTGCCCTAACTTTTCTTTATCTAGCTTGGTTGGAAGAAAGGCAACTACATCTATACCACACAACAAATACTGGAGATTACTTTTTTCGTGTTTTTTTAGCAAAAAATGATATAACCAGCCAGGAAAACAGAATAGGAGTAATAATGTTGCTTGAGAATAGAATTTCATTCAGCTCTCCATGGTCTGTCAAGGTTTCAGCATAGCCACTCGAAAGGCCGCCCCCTAGAGAAGTGGTGGGGATTTTCATGTGGTCCCTTTATCGACACCTATGCTCTTTTGGGTCTCTATCGTGAATGGACCACAAGAAGCCTGCCTCTTCTAATGACGGTGAATGCCTCTACTACCCTAATATCTTCTCCTTGAATCTCAAACTCAATGGGAACATGGACCATTCAACACATTCTTCCCATCAAGATCTCTCCTTTCACAAATGAAAGGGTTTCACAAGACTCCTTATAGAGGTTTTAAGCTACATTGTCTGAGAAAAAATGTCTCTTTTTCTCTGTGGATATCATTTAAGCAATCGATCAAAGTCAATTTCCCTCAACTCCAACATTTCTCTCAGTTAGGAAGATTCATAGTAGAGAGAGTTTACCATAGGTTCACTAATCAGATTTAGAATATGCCACACAATAATGAAAATATGTTATTTAAAAGGTGCTCGTTCAAAATTTGCCAACAGTGCCAAAGAGTAAATGAATAAATACCAACATTCAAAGTGCATTCATCACTGTCATTAAGTATAGAATTGTGATCATAGAGAAAGGGCACTCTTCTAAGGTATTCAATTCCCTTGCACTCAAAACAATTTTTCATCTCTTTAATGCAATCCATCAACTCTGGATTCATATTTCCACAATACAGAGGGGTACCATCTCTAGGTCTACTTCCCAAGCTTGTTATGGCTCCCTTCATTATTTCTTATAGGGGACTTTCTTCTCATGGTTCTTTTCATGCAACTTTCACTTCTCCTTCATCTTCACTCTCATCAATCACATTTGTTGTGATTCCTGTTCTATGGGATATTATATGGCATCCAATTTCGTTAACACTCTCAACATTTTTGCACCATGATGCAGCCCCCCCCAACCCGCAGGTCGGAAAGTCCACGTACACAAGATCATTCTTCACTCCTTGGCCTGAAGAGCTCTCAATCGACTCTTCTATTTTCCTTTTGGAAAATCTGCACCCATAGCAAACCCTCATGGAGTTCCTCCTTCTCACTTAGTGGAATCGGATTTTGTGCTTTCGTGAATCCTGTGGTCGAGCGCCTGGTCACTCAGACCCTGAATCCCGAACCTCGGAAACTCCGATATCAACTCTGGGTTTTCGGCTTTCACGAGTTTGCGAGTTGCGATGACATACAACTCCGCTCCACGAACCTTGAAATCCTAATGCTCTAATTCCCTAAAATCCTGAGATGTTAGACTCTGACACGGTTCTCGGTGTTGGCCCCACAACTAGACATTTCGCCATTTCGGGACTTCGCACTTGGCGAGTTCGTGAATCCTGATGCAAGGATTTCAGGACTCTAACTCATGATACTTCGAAATGGTCAACGTAATTGACTTCCGCATCACCAGTTCTCCATATTTCCACCTTGTTGGCTCCTATGGTCCCACACAATCCTATGGATCCTTCGCAGCTTGGCACTTCGTGATTTCGTGAACTTTGATACCAAGACCTCGACCCTTCAACTCCCGAAACCCCAAGAGGCAATTTTGCGAGTGATCTAATGACCCCTGGCTAGCTTGGATCGACGGCTCTGTCTCTCATGAGCTTGAACTCCTAAAATAACCTTCGTAACTTCCCTGTACTCTGTGAGATCTGAGGACTCACGGGACTTCACAAATTCTCCATGGAGAATACCGACCGTCTAAAGCTTCCTTCTCAAGGACTTCCACAACTTTTCATCGAAGTGTTTTTCCCCGGAGCTCGACTGCCTGCAACACAACCTTGTGACGCCTCCTCAATGTTCCAAGGCACAAACTTCTCGTGCTTCTCTTCGACGATAACCGAAGGTTCTATACTTCCTGAGATTTCTTACAACTTTGAGTTTTTCAGGAAACTCCTACACGCACTCCTTGCGGAAAACCTTCAAACACTTCAAGTGTTGAACACCTTCGACTTTGCACACTCCCTGCAGCAATAGTCCTCCGACAACTTCTCAGGTTTCAAACCCTAAATTAAAACTTGGTCTATGCACACCTTGCATGACTCCTTTGACTAACTGCACTTCTGAGGAAATGAGAACAAAAGAAAAACTATCTGAGCCTTCAAGGACACAATCCTGAATTCTTGTCGACGCACTCCTTGCAGACAAACTCCACTACACTCCTTGCAAGAATCTTCGCTCAGACAAGGAAACAATTGAAACTCATTCCTTACTCTTCCTCTCAGATTTCAAACATTCAACAAGAAATCATTCATACATGGCATGAGAGAAAATGTACAACAGAAAGAGTAAAATAACCATGAGCATAACATTCAATATGCATACACAGAGAACCGACACAACGCCATGAATTTGAATCAGAATTCTTTTCTATTAATTCAAATCTCTGTACATGGGTGTATTCAAACTACAACTCTCTCTTCTCATCTCTGTATGATCTTTCTCTGCTTGCTAATGTTCATAATAATGTTACAATACACAATGAGGGTGTCTATATCCGTTTTCCCTCCAGCTCCTAAAACTGTCAAATCTAACATTCAATTCTAGCTACCTTCATTAACTACTATAAATGCCTTCTACCTACTAAGGATGAGAGTGGATCGCTCAAGGTCCATTACAATATTACAAGTGTGCCTTCATTTAATTGTTTCATTAATATTTTATAACGTTTTCAAAATTTTTGCTGGGTGCTTTTCTAGTTGTCTTTTGTCTCCGCGCTGGCTCGCTTGAGATGCTCCTGCATCATACTCCCTCGCTTGAAAATTTTCATGGGCTCATGTCCATGAGCTTGCACAGGGTCTGTCCATGCTTCTGGATCTCAGCTTTGTTCTCCCAGTTGGCATATTCAACTGGATGGTTTTTCCATTTGACCAAATACTCAAAGTATTCTTTTCTTCTGGTCCTCTTACTAACCCTTTTATCCAGTATGCGCTCCATCTGTGGATTTTCTTCAAATGGAATCTATTTTCGCCACTGAACCTCTGGCTGTTTATCACCTATTCCTACTTCCTCAGATTTATATGGGTACAAATATGATATATTGAATATCATAGAAATTCCAATCCCATCTGGTAGTTCAATTTCGTAAGCATTTGTCCCGAATTTCTTCAAGACCCTACATGGCCCGATCTTCTTCATCCTGAGTTTATTATATGTTCCCCTCGGGAACCTCTCCTTTCTCAAATGTGCAAGAATCAAATCACCAACTTCAAATTGAAGCTGTCGTCTATGTTGATCTACCCTCCATTTATACTCTTGGCTTGAGTTCTGCAATCGCTCCTTCACCTGGCTATGAAGTTCCTTCATTGCCTTTGCGAAATCTTCCGCCCTAGCGCTCCTAGTTTCATTCAATTATGAATCCATCAACTCAGAAATCCCTCTCAGCTGCATACCATAGACAATCTGAAATGGACTCTGTCCTGTGCTTCTATTAACTGAGTCATTATAAGAAAACTCCGCCTATGGTAATATGTTATCCCACTGGTTGTGGTGTTTTTTCACCAAGATTCTCAGCAAGTCTCCCAGACTTCTCTTCACCGCTTCTGTTTGTCCAACCATCTGAGGATGATAAGCCGAACTAAACGACAAGTTCATGCCCAACTTGTTCCACAATGTCCTCTAGAAATGTCCTATGAACTTCGTATCTCGATACGAAACTATGCTCTTTGGTAGGCCGTGAAGTCGGATGACTTCTTTGAAAAACAGGTTTGCAATGTGTGTTGCGTCACTGGTTTTATGACATGGGATAAAATGTGCCATCTTGGAAAATCTATCCACTACCACAAAGATTGATTTGTATCCTCTTTGTGTCCTTGGCAATCCCAATATGAAATCCATGCTGATTTCATCCCACGGCTTCTCAGGTATGGGCAATGGTTGATAAAACCCTGTATTCTACCTCTTTCCTTTTGAATGCTGACAAATTCTGCATCTGTCCACAAATCTCTTGACTTTTGCTTGCATTCCTGGCCAAAATTATGATTCGTTCAACTTTGCGAATGTCTTTTCATGACCGAAGTGTCTGGCCAATCCTCCACTATGTTTTTCCTTTAACAAATTCTCCCTCATGGAGCATTTGGGAATACAAAGATGATTGCCCCTAAATAACAATCCATTCTGGATCATGTATTCTACCCTCTGGCTTTTATCTCTGAGAATTGGATTCTCAGCTACTTCATATGCCTCGTTAAAATATGGATCATCTATGTACATGTTTCTGAGATCATCAAAACCTAATGTTTTGACTTTGAACTACTACAATAACAAACACTTCCTACTCAAAGCATCAACAACTTTGTTAGCAGTTGCAGAAATATGTTTAATCACAAAAGTAAAGTTCTGCATGAATTCAACACACTTAACATGCCTCTGATTCAACTTTTCCTGTTGAGTCACAAATTGCAATGCATGATTATCACTGTACAAAACAAACTCCTTGGGAATTAAGTAATGCCTCCATTTCTTCAATGCCTAGATGATAGCATAAAATTCCTTATCATATGTGGAGTATTTCGATTTTGCTTCATTCAGCTTCTTGCTGACATATGATATCGTCTTGTCTTCTTGACTTAAGACTGCTCCTACTGCAAATCCGCTTGCATCGCATTTCACTTGAAATGTCTTTCGAAAATTAGGTAACACAAAAATTGGTTGTTCCGTGATCTTCCTTTTTAACAGATTAAAAATATTCTTGGCTTCTTCTGTCTAGTGAAAGGATTTATGTCTCTTCTTCACTGTTTCCATCATCGCTGCACTAATTCCACTGAAATTCCTGATGAATTTTTGGTAGAAACTAGCCAATCCGTGAAAAATTCTCACCTCAAAGATATTCCTTGGCGATGGCCAATTCTTAATTACCTCCACCTTATCTGGATCTATCCTCAACTTATCTGCGGATATAATGAACCCCAAATAAATGAGTTTTATCTTCATGAATGAGGACTTCTTCATATTTATCAACAACTTTTCCTGCTATAGCCTCTTCATCACTGTAGCCAAATGTTTCAAGTGCTCAGCCTCTGTTCTGCTGAAAATCAATATATCATCCAGATATACAATACCAAATTTGTCGATGAAATCCTTGAGGACTTCATTCATCAACCTCATAAAATTACTTGGTGCATTGGTTAGGCCAAAGGGCATAACAAGCCATTCATACAACCCTTCATTATTCTTGAATGTTGTTTTCCATTCATCACCTTCTCTCATGCGAATCTGATGATATCCACTTTTCAAATCAATCTTTGAAAAAATATTTCCCCACTCAAGCATTCCATCAGATCATCCATCCTTGGCAATGGAAATTTGTACCTGATGGTTATTTTTTTGATCGCCCTCGAATCAGTACACATCCTCCAGCCTCCGTCTTTCTTTGGACTGAGTACTGTCGAAACAACACACAGACTCAAGATTTCCTTGACCAACCCTTTGTCCAACAAAACCTGGACTTGCCTCTTAACCTCTTCATTCTCTTGCGGTGTCAACCTGTACGCAACTTTGTTTGGTAAACTGGCTCTTGGAATGAGATCAATATGATGACTCACACTTCTGATCGGTGGCAACGAACGAGGTGATTCGTCCACAACTATGTCAGCAAACTCTTCCAGCAGTTCTTGAACTTCTTCTGGTAAATCATCTACCCTTGTGCTGGTCAAAAAAATCTTTGTCTTCCTGACCACAATGAATTGTGGTTCCTCCTTCTTCTTAACTTCTGTAAGGAGTTCCTTCTCACTCATGAGAAGTACAATGTTACTTACTTCAGGTTTCACCTCCTTATTTTTGATTGGAAGCAACATGTGAGTTCTCCCATTCTTCTCTAGGGTGTATGTGTTCATTCTCCCATCATGAATCACATTCCTGTCATATTTCCATGGTCTACCCAGCAATAGATGTCAAACATCCATAGGAATAACATCACACAATATCTTATCATTATATCCTCCTATCTTAAATTCAACTAAATACTATTTAGTGACATTTACCTGATGTCCTTTTTGCAGCCACGAAACTCTGTATGGGCTTGGTTGTTCAATCGTCTCCAGCTCTAGCTTCTATACCATCTCTGTTGAAACGTGATTATCTGCGCTACCACTGTCTACAATGACCTTACATAATCTGTCCTTGGTCTTGCAAGCAGTCCAAAAAAGTCTGTTTCTTTGGACCGAACTCTCCACCTCCTTCTCTGGTGTCAAAAGATATTTTTGCATCAGCAGCGATCTTCCGCCTTCAGCATATTTCGCCTCAACATTCCGCCTTTGTGCTTCGGCAATGTGAGTTTCACCACCTTCTTTCATCTTGTCTAGAAATTCAAAAGACTTGTGTGCATTATTTCCACATGTGAAGCATTTTATTACTCCACCTCTTCCTCTTCCTCTACCTCTAGTATGAGAAAACATGTTGTTATCAACATACTCTCCTCTCTGATTTGTATATTGTCCTCTCTGATCAGTGTATTTCCCTCTCTGTGAGCTTCCACCTCTCTCATTTTGAGTTTGAGGTTTCTTCCACTCTTCCTTAGGCTTCTGATTTCTTTCCTGGACAATTGATTTGCCCCTGGGCTGACTTCTTCCTCGGCCTCTTTGACCCTGCTTTTGGCTCAGCTTCTCTTCAGCTTTCAGATCCATTTGATAAGAATCTTCCACCATTCAGATGGTCAACATGCTCATCTCATCTTGAATTTTGTATCTCAGGCCATTCATCTGCCTTGCTACTTTATTATCATTACTTTCATGATGACCTTCTCTAATGTTCAACCTATAAAATTCTTCAGTGTATTCCTTCACTGACATCAAGTTCTGTCTCAAGTTCTGCATCTTCCGAAACAGAGTGATTTGGTAATCTCTGGGGATGAATTTTTCCTTCATCTTTGCGATCATCCTGTCCCAACTCTTAATTTTTTGCTTGCCATGGTAGTGTCTGTCAGCTTGTAGTTCATCCCACCACAATGCTGCATGTCCCTTCAATCTTGTGACAACATGTTTGACCTTCTTTTCCTCTTCGACATATTCGTAGTCAAAATATGTGTCCATAGATCTAATCCAGTCAGAATCTCTTCTACATCTAGATTTCCCTCATAAACTGGAATTTCCATCTTCACCCTTGCACTCATTCTTGCAACGGCTCTAAGAAAGTGTTCATTTTCTGCATCTTCTGTTGTGACTTCTTCTTCTCCATGTCCAACTTCATCTTCATTTTTGGACTCACTGATATCTCCTACATCAGCTATGCACCTTTGTCTTATCTCCATGCCCACAATTCTGGCACGTATGTTATGCAGATCTCTTTCCACTTCCGGATTTTGCACCTCCCTACCCCTTCCTCTAGACATCTACCTTTCCTCTTCCAGATCAGGTGATTTTCTATCTCTCCTTCTCAGCGACATGGTGAATCTTCCTTTTCCTTGCTACAGAAAGAAAGAAACCTTTCTGGGCTCTGATACCAAACTTGACGCAGCCCCCCCCAACCCGCAGGCCAGAAAGTCCACGTACACAAGATCGTTCTTCACTCCTTGGCCTGAAGAGATCTCAATCGACTCTTCTATTTTCCTTTCAGAAAATCTGCACCCATAGAAAACCCTCGTGGAGTTCCTCCTTCTCTCTTCTTGGAATCAGATTTCGTGAATACTGTGGTCGAGCGCCTGGTCACTCAGACCCCGAATCCTGAACCTCTGAAACTTCGATATCAACTCCAGCTTTTCGGTTTTCGCAAGTTTGTGAGTTGCGATGACATACAACTCCCCTCCACGATCCCCGAAATCGTGATGCTCTAATTCCCCAAAATCCTCAGATGTTAGACTCCGACACGGTTCTCGGCACTGGCCCCACAACTAGACTTTTTGTCGTTTCGGGACTTCACACTTCGCGAGTTCACGAGTCTTGATGCAAGGCTTTCGGGACTCCAGCTCATGATACTCTGAAATGGTCAACGCAATTGACTTTCGCATCACCATTTCTCCATCTGTCCACCTTGCTGGCTGCTATGGTCCCAAACAATCCTATCGATCCTTCGCGGCTTCGCGCTTCACAATTTCATGAACTTTGATACCAAGACCTCGACCCTTCAACTCCCAAAACCCCGAGAGGCGATTTCGCGAGTGATCCAACGGCCCCTGGCTAACTTGGATCGACGGCTCTGTCTCTCCTGAGCTTGAAATCCTAAAATAACCTCCATAACTTCCCTACTACTCTGTGAGATCTGATGACTCGCGAGACTTCGCGAATTCTCCACGAAGAATTCCGACCGTCCAAAGCTTCCTTCTCAAGGACTTTCGCAACTTTTCACCGAAGTGTTTTTCCCTGGAACTCAACCACCTGCAACACAACCTTGTGACGCCTCGTCATTGTTCCAAGGCACAAACTTCCTGTGCTTCTCTTCGACGATAACTGAAGGTTCTATACTTCCTAATATTTCTTACAACTTTAAGTTTTTCAGGAAACTCTTGCATGCACTCCTTGCGGAAAACCTTCAAACACTTCAAGTGTTGAACACCTTCGACTTTGTGCACTCCCTACAACAGCAGTCCTCCAACAACTTCTTAGGTTTCAAACCCTGAATTCAAACTTGTTCTATTCACACCTTGCATGACTCCTGTGTCTAACTGCACTTCTGAGGAAATAAGAACAAAAGAAAAACTATCTGAGCCTTCAGGGACACAATCCTGAATTCTTGTTGACGCACTCCTTGCGGACAAACTCCACTACACTCCTTGCAAGAATCCTTGCTCAGACAGGGAAACAATTGAAACTCATTCCTTACTCTTCCTCTTAGATTTCAAACATTCAACAAGAAATCATTCATACATGGCATGAAAGCAAATGTACAGCAGAAAGAGTAAAATAACGATGAGCATAAAATTCAATATGCATACACAGAGAATCGACACAACGCCATGAATTTGAATCAAAATTATTTTCTATTAATTCAAATATATGTACATGGGTGTATTCAAACTACAACTCTCTCTTCTCAGCTCTGTATTCTCTTGCTCTGCTTGCTAATGTTCATAATAATGTTACAATACACAATGAGGGTGTCTATATCTGTTTTCCCTCCGGCTCCTAAAACTGTCAAGTCTAACATTCAATTCTATCTACCTTCATTAACTACTATAAATGCCTTCTACCTACTAAGGACGAGAGCGGATCGCTCAAGGTCCGTTACAATATTACAAGTGTGCCTTCATTTAATCGTTTCATTAATATTTTATAACGTTTTCAAAATTTTCGTCGGGTTCTTTTCCAGTTGTCTTTTGTCTCCACACTGTCTCGCTTGAGATGCTCCTGCATCACAACATCTTCACCAACATTTGCATTTCTAGGTCTTCCTCAACCTCTTCTCGTAGGAATATCTTCATCCCACCATTCTACATTGAAACTTCTGTCAAAATTGACATGTTGCTTCTCTCAAACAATTCTACCCAACCACTTCACTCTTTGCTAGAATTATCTTCAACCTTAGGTTTCCTCTGTTCTGACACTAGTTTATGCACACAACCTTATTTCTTTCTATCAGAGTGCATATAGCTAAAACTCATCTACATCCACAAAATTCAAAAATTTATAAACAAAATTGAAAAATGACATCAAAAACACATCACCAATCTGTATTCATTCAAAAGTCCATTGCTCTTGGACCTTATTGCAATTTGGAGAGACTTTCCCACTACATAATATACAACAACATTATAAGGAAAAAAGAGCCTATTTTTTTTTCTGAAAAATATGTCATATATTTACAAAAAAATATTTACATCAACAAAACAAAATAGCGAAAGCATATATACAATGGAGATTATATCCTCTTCCTCTGTACTACAAAAACTAATATAAAATGAGGGTATGCAATCGTGAAATTTTGGCTGATCCTCCTTGCATCATGAAATTTTGTGCCTACTCATAACCAACCTGAATTCTAACTACTACTAAGATGGGGGGGTGGTTCTTCTTGAGACTTTGGGATAGGAAATTCATGGAACATGGGGCCCCCTTTTCAAATAATAGGATCAATGATGAGAGACC
>JZKD02S1354273.1:0-11589 GCA_000966675.3 Picea glauca | reverse complement strand
CTTTTTGATACCCCACTCAATTTCTTGCACATTGAAGAGCTTAGTAGTAATGTTGGCCAAGGGAGGAGAGTCCACCTTAGGATCTTGCTCATAAAGCTGCTTTGCATACTCAAACCATTGATAAACTGTGATATTATTTTCAGTTTGTTTCTTTCTCGTTTAAAGCTCCGAAGTTATTTTCCCCTGGGATGAATATATTTTTCCTCTCCATATGTAAAGCAAAGAGAATGTAAACCAATAGTGAAAATGGAAAAGAGTGAATATATTATTCCTGTCCATATGTAAAGCGAATGGCGAAAGAATGAAAGGATGAATGTAAATATATTATTAATTCAATACACTAACCAAAGGAGGAAAATAAAAGAAAGATGAATATACATATTATTCCACTCCGTTTGAAAGTAAATGTGAGAAAGAAATGGTGAATATATTATTCCATTCAATATGCTTACTTCAATGAGAAAAAGAAAGGTTGAATATATTATTTCACTCGGAGAATATCTTATTCCTTTCAACATGGAGATTATTCCCCTCAATCTATAAGTGAATATATCTTATTAAAAAATTATATAATATTCTATTTGATATATTAAAAAAATGAAAAGGAGTAAAAATAAATATATTATTTAAAAATAAAAAAGTAAATATATTATTTTAAAAAGGAAAAAACGGATATATTATTTTATTATTCCTTGTGAAAGTAGGGGATACCACTTTCTCTTCATGGTCTAGTTAGGATTGTACCAATTTTTTTACAAAGTTTTATAATGTTTGTCAAAATATATAACTTAAAAAATATGTCAAAATATATAAATTAATAAAATTAATAAAATATATAAATAAAAAAATATCATTGAGAAAGAGAAAGGAACTGGGAGGCATGGTCTTTTGAGGGAACGTTTTTATTTGGTTTTTAGTTTATGGTAATTTTATTATTATTAATAGTTAAGGTATATGTTAAATTTTTATGGATCTGTGTTTTCATGTATGATTTTGTGGGACATTTGGAGGGATGGTATTTTAGTTTGTTGTTACAAGACCACTGTTATATGAGACCCTCTTTTTTTATTATGTTTATTTTTGATGACTTGTTTGAAGAATACTTATCCTTTTTGGGATGTATATGTCAATGACAATGATTAGAGAAATATAATGTTTGTTGATATGATACTCTTGTTGTATTTTATGATATGGATTCCCCTATGTAATGATGAAATGCTTCAAGCATCTACACAATGTAATTTTGTTTATTATGAATAAAATTATGATATTTTGTTCTTTTTTAACGATTCTTAAAATTAACCCAAACTTGAAGAAACTCATAGTCACGTTCTTTAGGCCCTCAGCTGTGGATCTAATCTCAGGAGCGAGATGCCCCCCCCCCCGCCCCCCATCCTCTTGACCCTGAAACAATTTATTTCCAGGCCCTCATCACATCTTTGGGAAAATCTAGAAAAAATCGCAGTCTCGGTAGTCTAAATTCATTAAGAATATGCAGTCAATCCCTAATGTTGATCTTCATATTAGCTACTTGGAAAATGGCCTTGACTTTGGCTAACATGGGTCTAATTGGTCAATTCACATGAATCTAGCTCTCTCTGAGATCAATGGACATTCGGGTGAATAAAAATTGGATAACCTTGATCAAATGAAAGCTCACTTACTACTTCTATGGAAGGGGGTTTTATACATTCCTATTTGAGCTCAAGGAGGATTGTGATTTCATATTTAGAAATAGGCCATGTTTTTTTTCTTTCAAAACAAGGGGAATGTATCTCAATCGTTGGATTTCAAATTTTGATCCAGAACTTAACATCCCTTTAACAATTCCGATTTGGGTTCATATGCTGCATCTTCCCTTGCATTGTTGAAATGAAGATTGCTTGAGGAATATTCAGAATTCCTTGGAAAAATATATTGACAAGTTAGAACCAAAAGTACGGATGTTTGCATGTGCAAGAATATGTGTGGAAGTTAATATGGAAAAGGGCCTTCTCAAAGTTGTTCTATTGAATATGGCAAACTAGAAACATGTGCAAAAACTTGACTATGAACCACTGCCATTTAAGTGTAAATCTTACCACAAATATGACCATTTTTCTGAGGACTACAAAAAAAAGCAGCACCAACATAAGTACCAGCTTGGAAATTACACTGTGAGGACCACATGTCCTAGAAATAGGCTCTGAAAATTTCAACATTTGACCCCTGAAAATGCAACTATCTCAACTATGTTTTTAACAATTTTCTCAATTCAAAATGCTACATAAAGCGTTGGGTTTAATTTTCTATGGAATTGTAGAGGAGGTGTTTTTTAGGAAGGTCGGGGAGTGTCTAAATGAAGTTAATTTTCTCTTCAAAGGAATTAGGTATAAATTCCTTAACCCTTCCACATCGACATTTATCTAATGATGCTTTACAAATGCAACCTAATATGACCTAAAAATTGACATAAATAAAATGCAATGCCTAACCTCGTGTGAAGAATATATTGTAGGATTTAATACTTCTCTTTCAGATCATTTAACATAAGATTTCGTAGCTCCCCAAAAGAATTCAAATCTAGGCTAGATCATTTCTCTTAGGTTGAATGTGAAAGAGGTGATTTTTGTAGCAAGTTAAAGTTGTCACAAGATACAAAAATCACTTATTGGTACCATCTCACTTGTTATTGGAATGGGTGGAGGCTCAATAAGGAGTCATGATGTTGAGGAGTTGACAAGAGGGCTTGTTACTGTTGTTGATAATGGAAGAATCAGATGCTAACCCTAAGATGTTTTAGATTGCTATGGCTATGGAGGTGGGGTTTCTATTCATTTGATTACCATAAATAATATATTGAGGGTTTTCATGGGCTTACCTTCAAGTGATTGATGTGACTGTCATGTCCTCCTCTAGTTAATGAAACATATTTATTCCTTATTCTCCTCTACTTTTGTAGCACTAGTTATCGACCTCTATCATGATACTTCCAAGATTTAATGCAACCAAAAAGACTTTAAATGTCAATACACCGATTTACTATGCACCAATATTTCAACCAAATGGTCTTTTAAGGACAAAGAAATAAATTGTGTTGTTATACAGGGTGTTGAATGGAGGCTTAGAATGTAGGTGGCAAGAATGCATGATTTGGGTAATGGAAGTAGTTTGTTGACAACAAAGGGTTTGTATAACATGCATTAAGCCATGACATATAGGCTAAAACATGACGACACAGATGATGAAATTCAACAACTATGGAAGCGACATATGACTCTTTAACAAAATAGTATTTAACAACATCAAGTTGTTGTAATATCCCATTTTTTTTACCCCTGAATTACTTGTAATTAAATGCTTAAATACTTTGCATAGATACTTTATAACTCTGCTACATTAACACCATGAAGTAGATATACCATAGTGCTGTGGATATTGTACATCTTTTTGTTTTGTTAATAAAGAGGAAAGATCAAGATCAGTTGAGTTTGAGCACCTATAGGGGCTATGATACCACAAGAGGGGAAAGGTAAGGGACTCTAAGGGGGCTTTATGCATTAAAACATCTACCTTATGCTACCTTGAAACCTCACCCATTTCAAATTTGAATTTCAAAGCAAAAAAAAGTTAAAAATAGTGGATGAAACAAATTCCTCAATCTAAGCCACCACTCCTAAAATCTAGCAAGATGTCTCCATTACATTCTTGGAACGATGAAGAGAAGTTGAGTTTGAATTCTTTTTACCATTATGTATGAGGAAAATTCGTGATCCGAATTTTATGGGGTATATGGTCTAAATTCAGATGTAAAACATCATAAAGCTATAAAACTAATAGATCAACAATGTAGATTCCCACCTCCTCATTAATTAATTGGGCTAACAGGTTGCCCATATGGGTCAAAGAGAGTCCCACCTCTCCATTATTGTATTGGGTTTTATTTTCCACTACTTAGTTAGTTGGGTAGTTAGATCTATTATTATAATAACAACGACTCATTTAATGAACTCTTTACATTATTGTATTGGGTTTTATTTTCCACTACTTAGTTAGTTGGGTAGTTAGATATATTATACTAATAATAGAGACTCATTTAATGAACTCTTTTTGACTTTGTCCAATGGACCATTTTGTAATGCTATATAAAGGCCTAGCAAGCCTTCTCATAATATCAAGTTACTCATTTTGACTTCTCTCATATTTTCTCCCTACTCAAGAAACCACAAAAGGATTTCCACATATGGATCAAATGATCTCTTCAAGGTCTGAAATGGGTATTTCACGGAATCTCATTTGGCTTTCTGGTTTGAGAGATATCATCGATTGAATCTCAACATGTATTTGATCCAAGGAGACCGCACATACCACCATATTCAATTTTTTTTTCTCCCTTCTCGGGAAACTATAGAAGGAGTTCCACATATGGATGAAAATATCTCTTCAAGATGTCAAATGGGTATTTCGTGGAATCTCATTTGGATTCCTGGTTTGAGAGATATCATCGATTGAATCTCAACATGTATTTGACTCAAGGAGGCTGCGTGTACCACCATCTTCAATGATCTTTTTCTCCTTTCTTAGGAAACTATAGAAGGAGTTCTACATATGAATGAAACTTCAAGATCTCAAATGGGTATTTCACAGAATTTCATTTAGTTGTCTAGTTTATGAGATATCTGTGTTTGAAGCAACACATGTCTATAACCAGCATGGTCGCGTGCTCTTCAACTTTGGATTGGTTTTTCTCACTCCATGGGCCACCTCAGAACAAGTTTCATATACTGATGGAAATATCTTTTCAATAGTTCAAATGGGTCTTCGATGGAATTGGATTTCATCACCTCTAGAAGAAGTTATGAATAAATTTGTAGAAGGAGATTCAAAGCCTCCAAAGTTATGATTTTTCCATTTTTTTATTAATGTAAACGGTTATGGATCAACCACACAAAACTCTTCCCTTCATTGGGAATTAAAACATTGTACTCATGGGTCTCTTTGTAACATGGGTGAAATGATGGGGACCATCATTTTCTAAGGGGGAGGAATGATCCGAATTTTAGGGGGTATATGGGCTAAATTCGAATGTAAAAAGTCATAAAGCTATAAAACTAATAGATTGACCATGTAGATGCCCACCTCCTCATTAATTAATTGGGCTATCAGGTTGCCCATATGGGTCAAAGAGAGTCCCACTTCTGCATTATTGTATTGGGTTTTATTTTCCACCACTTAGTTAGTTGAGTAGTTAGATCTATTATTATAATAATAGAGACTCATTTAATGAGCTCTTTACATTATTGTATTGGGTTTTATTTTCCACTACTTAGTTAGCTGGGTAGTTAGATCTATTATATTAATAATAGAGACTCATTTAATGATAAATATTTGAATTCGTTCAATGGACCATTTTGTAATGCTATATAAAGGCCTAGCAAGCCTTCTCATAATATCAAGTTACTCATTTTGGCTTCTCTCATATTTTCTATTGTTCATTGTGAGATTAATTAGCTCTGAGTGATTTACTAGTAATTAGTTTTAGAGGTGAGACTTCTCTTTGAACCTCACCTCCCGAGTACTTCATTTACATGTTTTTTTCCATGCTTCTTTTCATGAAAGATTGACGTGTCTAAGCTCCTCCTCTCTCGACATTCAAGCCATCCAGATCTCATCCCACGAGATTCGTATCAGTGGTATGAGAAAATATGAGAGAAACCAAAATGAGTAACTTGATATTATGAGAAGACTTGCTAGGCCATTATATATCATTACAAAATGGTCCATTGGACAAAGTAAAAAAAAGCTCATTAAATGAGTTTCTATTATTAGTATAATAGATCTAACTACCCATCTAACTAAGTAGTGGAAAATAAAACCTAATACAATAATGTAAAGAGCTCATTAAATGAATCTCTATTATTATAATAATAGATCTACCTACCCAACTAATTAAGTAGTGGAAAATAAAATCCAATACAATAATGGAGAGGTGTGACTCTCTTTGACCCATATGGGAAACCTGTTAGCCCAATTAATTAATGAAGAGGTGGGCATCTACATGGTCAATCTATTAGTTTTATAGCTTTATGAATTTTTACATCCGGATTTAGACCATATACCCCCTAAAATTTGGATCAATTTGAATGGGTAGGGGGGCATTGTTACAAAAAGTGGTGGAAATGTGTGTTTAGAGGTTACACAACAAAAAGGAGGAGCCAAGCCCATGATAGAAAAAACAAACCATGAATTAAAGCTTGTAGACCTTAAGTAAAAGCCATGAAACCATGGAGAATTCTGTTGAACTTGAGATAACAACTTGGACCTTCTATGCACACACTGAATAGCACGAGAAGTAGTAATTTTTGAGGTACTGAACAAAAAAGAAGTAGGTGTTCCTTGTGTTGTGTGGGACAAATATATGGGTGCCTTAGTGCTACTTTGTCGCCAATAAACCAACAATAGAAATCATTGGTTTGAATCCGTGAAAGTTTGAATTTCAGAGTTATTTTATTGCCGCTTCGCCCTGATGGTATCATAGCCTGGCTAGGGGGTGGTGTCCGTTGTGGATTGTCTACGATTGGGTGGAAATCACTTGCTCAACAGGTCATTGGTATGCAATTGTTCAATATATAAGTTTATTTATGTTCCTTTGGTAGTTCTTGATATAAATTATGTTCTCAAATCTTTGCGCGGTTCATGTTTAAGTAAATAAATCTCTTCCTCCAAGTAGAAATTTGGTTATGTATATAGTTTTCTATTGCTTGCCTCTTTAAATTCTTTGTAGAAAAGGTTACTCTCACTAATTAATGTGGAATACTATGAAAATAAAATTGGTGTAACATACATAGGAGTTTATGAGTTTTAAATGAGCAGTGTGGATAGGCTACCGACCACTCATAGTTTCATTCCATATCCCTTTAGAGATCAACTTAATTAAGATCTATGATTCTGTATTTACTTGATCTGACCTTGTCCAAAGCCTCTTGGAATATCCAGAAAATATCATTGAACCATTCATGGCCATAAGACAATCTTTTCAAAACTAAGTCTGAACACATATGAGGAGTCAAAGTATTTACAAAATAGTCATAGAAAATGATAAAAGCGTGAAATTTACATTTTAATTTGAATTGAGATTTTTTTCATTATTGTTTGTTTATATTTTACTGGGTAGTGGAAATGTTTGCATGTTGGTTTCCTTTATGTATTAACTGTACAGTAATTTGTTGGGGTTGCTTGGAATATTTACTTAGTGTGCCAGAATGAGTCTTGTAATTCTCTCAAGGTGCAAAGCTATGCATCCTTGGGGAAAAATGATCACATTTTTAATATTTACTTTGACAACTACCTCTTTTTGAACTTCAAACAGTTCTGCACCAAAGTTTGAATCCCAACCTTGTCTTTACACTGCCAATGTGAAATATGACTATTCTGTATTGGTAGTTTTACAATAAATTAAAACATGTTAGGAATGTATTCAAGGATGAGTTCCAATTGGTGTGGTCATATGGGAAATCTTTTGCATTTTAGTGTACATTTATTTAGAACCCAACAATTATGTGCCAAAAGAAGTGGTTCATGCTTCAAGAGAAACACTATTGAAAAGTGGTTCGAATTTGTATCACTTGTTCTGCTACCTGATTCCAATGCTTCTGTCATGTACATGCATCCATAATCATTTTTCTGAGAGTTGCAAAGTCTTACTGCAATTGCCTCTTATTAGACTTATGCCAATTTATGTTTTTTTCCATCAACAAAATCAACGAATAAGGGAATCGATGTAGGTTCAATTTTTTGTGTGATTAAAAATTGTAGCCGAATGCAATAAAGACATTCCATACTTGTCACGATAGTTGGCATCCACACCTTGCCTTGGAAGCTCTTTACCAATAGATATATCATTGTCTTTGATAACTTCCCTGTGTTTCTATCTTGGCATTATTGATTGGGAGTTTAGAATAGAAGTCGTTTGTCATAATTGGCTAAATGCATACCATTTGACAGGATTTAAGAGTCAAAACCATTGACCAATCTCATATCCAAGTTTAGTAATTATTTATTATAACATTTAATTTTGCATACCAATGAAAACAAATTTTTATCTAAATGTCACCAGACGACAACTAGAGATCAATGACCTGGCAATAAACCATTGTTCTGCTTTTGATACAAAATCATAAATAAGAGACACTCCAAGATTTACAATTTTTATGCCATCTGAATGTAACACGTGTCTGTGTTGATTTGGTGTTGTTGGAAATTATGGTTGTATGTCGCTTAACAATCATTGGTGGTTGTTTAAATATTTTGCACATAAAGTATGAAAAATGAAATTAATATATATACCTACTTAAAAATGGTTGAAACATCTAAGCAAAAACATGCTTCCAAGGACAACTGACACAACATTGATTGGCTAACCTGCCTCTTGAATTTCACCAAGGTTACCTTGCTCACCAATTTAGTATTGGCTAACACTTGTCAATATGTATTGACATTGACAACAAACAACAATACTGTTTTACTAATTAGTTACACTACTTAATAATATGGTAATTTGAACATTCCTGATTTTCTAGGGGATTATATTTAAGAATAGTCTCCTCAAAATCATCAAATACTAAGTTATTACATTCAAAATTATGAAAATGAACACTTTGTTGTTTGGATCTTGTTCTCTTTTGCACTCCTTGCAAAGTTGTTGATAAAAGCACAAACAACTTTTGTATCACTATCTTGCATGCTTTGTTGTCAACCATTTGAAGAATTTGTTATGATAAACCTAGTAGACATCACCACAAGATACATTGTATAATGAACCAATTTTGATGTGGATTAAAGCATGAAATGTAAGTTTCAAGTGGAGAAGACAAAGGTAATTGAACCTCTGAGTGCATGTGATGCTACAACTCCATCTGTCCACCTATACCTAGCCATGGGAAATTTTATTAATTTTCTTCAATTCTATTAGAGTGTGGTGTGCTTTCGATTTTTTTAGTAACCCTGCTACTCAAATAGTCATAGGGATACCAAGTGTTTATCTAATATATACAAGCTCACAATTTGGATGAAATCCATTCTGGCAAGCTAGAGATGGGTAGTGAGTTGAAAGTTGCATTTAATGCTTCTTACCTTTTCATATTAGTTTTTACTCAGAATTACTTGGTGCACACCAATCATTGTGTTATCTGGGCGTGTGAAATTTAAAATATAGTAATGAGCAGAGGAAATCATTGTTATTTGACTCAACTTAATTTGGTGACATATGCCTTGTTGTTATAGGGACTGGCTTCTTTTTGGCCCTTTTTATAATTGATTACTAGTTTTTTAGTCTTCATTGGCTATAATGTTCATTGCATCTTTGCACAAAAAGACAAGCAGTGATGTTTATGTCCATTACATGCAAATCTAGAATACAAAGTGTGAACAATAGTTGTATAGTTTATTCTAGATATGTTTCATTTTATCTAGAAGTGTTATGTCATAAATATGGAACTTGTTCTTGACTCCAAAATTACTGTTTTTCTTTCTTTATATTGCAAAATTTTATCTTCGTAAGAAATGATTAAGATTTATTTATTTATGGGGATATTATAGTAACAACAAGGGATTCCATAATAAATAAATGTAGAACCATTCTATAGCAATATGTACCCATGTTCATATGATATACATGTGCATTTAATGGATTGTATTAGTTGAATTAGGAGGTAAAGAGTTGATTCACAACTAGGCAAGTGAAATGCATGCAAGGCCAATTAACCCTTATAATTTTTTCTACTATAGAGTAGTGGTTGCCAACAAGGAACACAAGGTGAAGTCGAGCGAATAATTGTCCTTAAAACTAAGGTTGGATTGTGTATGCTCAAGAATGGGCATATGAACAAAATATGAATGACATGGACCTACATAAGGAGGATAACTCACACATAAAGGCTAAATTGAACATTCAAGGATGAAGCTATTCATATTAATGCAAGACTAAAACAATGAAAAAGAGGTTATTTCCTATTTTCTTCTTGTTTTTCCATATCAACATGTGAATAGCTTTGCTTACCTTGCACCATTAATTTTTCAATTTTTTTTGCATGATTGATCTAGCTTATCCTTACATGGAGGCATGCAATTAAAGAAAGCTATCGAATGCAACTATAATAAGAAAAAAACTTATATAATACATTGGTTCTCCAACATAAGTCATCCAAGGCATAGAATGCCTTTTGGTTCTTCAGGCTCAAAGCTACATAACCCTTCAACTTCAAGAAATAAGACAACTACAAAGGGGAACACTCGAGAGCTTGCACTTAAATTATCAACCAGGGAAGTGTAGGCTTGTGAGGTGCTATACAAAGGCGCTACAACCTATTGAAATGTGTTTTCTCTCAATATATGAATGGCGTGGAATATTTATGCAAATATGACGACTAACTAAATCTAGTAAGAGTGGAGGTGTTCTATAGTATAAGTAATCCATGGCATGAAATGTTGAAATATTGTAACTTCGAAGAATATTCTACCTAAGAGGGAATGTTGAATAATATTATTATATTACATTTATTAGGTCCTATTGTGCCTTTGTAAAAGTCGACCCTTTTGTGCCTTGACAATTAAATGTAAATTAAGTGGGAAAAGTGACAAGTCGACCCAATCCTAATTTTAGGTTGGTTAGACCATTATTTATAAGGGAGGCCAATGCCTCATTTGTTCACCCACTCATGTGCTCTGCAACAAGAGGAAAAAGTGCGCAAGTCTTGGAAAAGTAGCTGCTGCAATTGGGGGTGACGTCATGGAGGGTTTTGGTCTATCTTTTGGTATCTCTTGGTTAAGTGGTGCACTACTCTTTCCTAGTGAAGGAGTAGAGGAGGATCTTCTACTTTGTTTTTGGTCTATCTATATTGAGGAATTTTTTGTTGGGTTTTCTTCCCCGTGAGGGTTTCCCAAGATAATCTGTGTCTCTATTGTTTCTGTGATTGCCTCTCTTTCAGTGATCTTATTTAAACAACCGATGTGCTAAATGATTGTAATAATAAAGAAGAACCATAATTTCTAGTTGTATAAGTAAAACTTCAACATGGTATCAGAGTAGGACTGAAACAGACCAAATCACAGTTTATAAGAAGTGGCTAGCTTCAACACATCCTCTCAAAGATTCAGTTTCAGTATTGTAGCTGCTGCAAAATTAAGGTTTCTGCATAAAACCGAAGTGTGATGTTTTCCTTGTTTGAGGAGGACGATGGAGAAAGTAACCACACCTAGGAACTCGTTGTAGGAGGGCACATCTAGTCCTTGGATCAAAATTCTGAAATTTGAAGTTTGATAAATTAGGGTTTCCTCATAAAACCCTAAGTTGCAGTTGCAGTGAAAGTTTTTTTGTGAAGTGTTGGGACTGATTTTTATTGTCATAGTGCACCTTACCTTAGAAAATCTCCAGCTAATTTTAAGTTACAAGTTGAAACACCTTTGAAGTTTTAAAGGTTTGTTGCTTGTCATTGTTGCCGGATGGTGCCACTACCTGCCGATGTTGTCAGAGGTATGTACTTACATATGTTTAAAATGTATCATTATTTTAAAGGGTACTTGTAGGAGAAAGGATCTTTTGTCTAAGCAACA
>JZKD02S1354262.1:0-11589 GCA_000966675.3 Picea glauca | reverse complement strand
CGATTTCACAACTGTTGGATTCGATTGGTTTTGAAACGAATTGATTGACTATGTTATTTTTACCAAGTCCGGTTACGATTCGTTTGGATGAAATGATTTTGGTCAAGGTTAATCAGTTTGCAAAAACAAATGATTGGATATCTCGTATACCTTGTTATGTTTTTGTTTGTGGACAGTTACACGCCAGTATAGGTTTGATTCACTTATGGTATAAATCGTTACAGCCATAGCGAATTGTAAACGATTATGTTCGATTTGGTCATATCTCTTGTTGGTAAAACAACAAAACAAATGCATAAGATTTTTTTTTGTATTAATTGCATTGCATATCAAACGGTTTCTCAACTGTTTGATTATGATTCTGTTAGACCCGACTCTGTGGTAATTAAACGAACAGAGTACACCTATCTCTGTTGAGTGATTTTATAATTCTGTTTTGATTTCAAATGGTATAACAAGCTCCAATTGGATAAATCGTTTTCAAATGGCTATTGGATGATAATTGAATTTAATCTCCTTAAAATACTTTCAATTAATTTCTATTCTGATTCTGTATCTTATTTTAGACTAGCTACAAAATCAAAGGATTCTGTAGCTAGTCTATAGAATTAAATTTTCCATCATTTTATTAATAAAAGATCCTTCTAATTTGTTCTTTTTTGGTCCTTTTCAGGTGAATTCGAATTACATGGGATTTGATGGACAGTCTAGAGGATATTTGGATGTTTTAGTTTTATTTTAATTTCCTAGTTTTAGACAACTTTGGGATATCTTCCCAGATTTATGTAAACAGTTTTATAACTTCCATAGGGAGGTTTTACCCTGTGGAAAACCTTTAAATACTTATTATTTTGTGTAATAAGGATCATCCTCGCTTGTGGGAGAACCAGGATTATGGATATCTAATACAGACTCAGACAAAAGTTGATGTTCTACTACAACTTTCGCTTTTCATAATATCAATCTTTTGTTTCACGTTATGCTTATCAATTTGCATTTGATTAATGACTACTTTAGCTATCTTAGTCTTTTGCAAATGATATGAATTAATTAATATGATCCATGTCTGATTTCTTCCATTACTTAAAAATTCAACAATTAATTGATCCAGTTTATGAATGAAAGATTTCTCTTCTTCATCAATTGAATTATTAAGTATAGATCTTTACATAGGGGTTTATCTAATTGTATAGATTTATGAATTATATAATTGTTGTGATTTTTATGTCTTGTTTGTCCTGTAAACAAACTTAAAGAGCATTGCAGCTATCATTTACAAGAAGCTTTTGGATTATTCGGTGCGATTTTCTTTCCTCTAACCTGCTAGCATAGTCATCATACATAGGACAAACCTGGAGCGTTTTCAGGTCAATTTGTTATTTATTTGTTTAGTATATTATCAGTATTTTAGTTAGTTATATTTGTAGTCTAGAATTAGTGATTTAGTTTAGTTAGTTTTCTATTTTATTTATGTTCATAAAATTATAAAATCAACAAAAAATACCTTTTACTGTCTTAGGGTAGAATGCAAATGAATTTTTCAGGTTTTAATTAAATATGTAAATTGTGGATAATGTACATTTTGTGAATAAGTTATATTGCAGTTAGTAGTTAGATAGTTAATTAGTTAAAGTTAGTATAGTAGTGATTAGTAGATTGTGTTTATAGAATAATTAGTTTATTAGTTAGTTTTGTTTATTGTTAGTTTGTTTAGTTTGTTTTATTTAGTTTTAGTTAGATTAGTTTTCTTTTGGTTTTCTTAGGACCTTAGATTGTCTAACGGAGATGCTAAACCTGTTAGGGTGGTTCATTCCAAACGGCTTGGGTTATTAGACAACCCCGGACCGGTTCCACTCTCTCAGTTGACGGACGGTCGATTTCGCCCATCAACAAAAGGTAAATTCCATGGATCGTTAAAATAACTCATTCATAAACATGACACTTGAAAAATTGTAGCCCTCAGCTAGTCAGGAACAACTGATATAAGATTTACATCGCTGGAAGGTGATGGGTAATCAAAGGTTAACATAAATGATGGAAACAAATTTCACCTAAGTTGAGATTGCCAGGTTGTGGGCTATCAATCATCATGACCGTGGAATCCCCTAATGAAGGGTTAGGATGAGAGAAGGATAATTGGTTGATGGTCACAATCTGACCCTCATGTGGAAATAAGAATACCCAAAAAACCATAGCAACCACTGCATACATCGGATAAGCCCAACATCTTACTAGAAAAATATTGTAGTTGAGAGGTGCATTGACTACCTCAACTTTGACACACACAATTTTACCTCCCAAATACACGGTGAAGGAATGAATTATTCTATGTGGTCTAACCATCTAATTGTCAAAATCTGTAAGCAACGTAGGTGGCAAAGAAAACTCAAGCTAGCCAATGGAATTCCAACATGCCAACAACATAACACAAGTCGAGGCACCCTCATCAACCACTATATGGAAGATGTTGGACGCGTAAAATATTTTTTGGTTTAAGCCACTACTATCTGAAAGGAAATGTGGTGAGGAAGATGAGGTTTTAAGTCAATTGGATAAAAAACAATCGTTCCTGGGTTACTAGTCTCTGTCGTTCCCAAGCTGGACAACAAATATTTTCTCTGTGAGGGGCAACTCTAGAGGACCTCTAGAGTAGACATTGTGCAAGGGGTCTGTGCAAGATCCTCCATGATGGAGTACTTATGAGAAGACCTCGCATTTGGATTATGGGAATCCTTCTTCAACACACCTTTAGTGATGTGAGTCATTGTTTCTCCCATCTCCTTCTCAATTTGGAGAGGATTCAATGGATTAATGGCTTCCTTTCCCTTCTCAACATATTCCAATGTTCCATAGTCTCGAGTCCTTGTCAATAAATGAGCCTCGACATTCATCATGTAAATGTTTGTGTCTAGGGTGTTAGTGGTAGGCATTGGGGCCCCTAACTTCCCCCTACCATGATTTTGGATGCGAAATCCTAAGCCATTTTTTACCCTTGTGGAAAAGGGTTAGTCAACATAACAACCCATTGTTGTGCTAATATCTTTTGGGCTTCTACAAGCTAAGGGCACAAGTGAGTTGGGTGGTCTTCCATGCAAAGATTACATAGATACTTCAACTTCTTCTTCTCCGTTTTTCCCCCGCCAACATTATTGGCAGGGTTTTTATTCCCCTTACCCTTCTATTTTCTCTATTTATTATTTCCCTTGGTCTGTTGGTTGACATTGGGATTCTTCAAATTCACACTATGTACATCCTATGTCTGGGTAGGGGGGAAAACCAAACTTGGAGTCTGGTTGGACACAGTCTGTTGTATCAACAATTTTTGCAACTGATTTGACAAAAGATATGTGGAATTTCTATGTTTTGAGCCCACATTTCCATCATCGTGGGGCCCATACCTTTTTTTGGCCTTATCGAGAGTAGATCATTGTGCATCTAGAAATATCTCATAGAGCATGCCAGACTGAGAGTAAATTAGTTCTAGTTGTTGGGCTCTCATACTATCCTCCTCTTCTAAAAACACCCCAAACGTTTCTACCTCCTTGGATATATAGAGAACAAAAGACTTCAAGAACCACTCAACCAATAAAGTAGGAAGGACCTTGACCTTAATCAAGCTCTTTCTTCACTGTCATTCTCGAATATGATCAGAGATGTGGTTGGCCTTGGTTTGATCAAAGTTGGACATCAATTTGGTGTTGATATCGTATCTCAAAGGTAACTCGAAATGGTTTAAGAATACCATCACCAAGTCATTAAAGTAAGAGTACCTTGAGCCATTGATCTCAATATACCACTTTGTAGAAACCCCTATGATAGTGTTTTGAAAAAGGAGAAACTGAACAGAGTCATCCTTCAACAAGTTTGATGAGCACCATATGTGAAAGGTAGTCACATGATCACTTCGCTATTCGCTAGGATTTCCCTCAAATTTTGTAATATCCAAAGGAAACTTATTTGACATGGGGGGCCAACCTGTATTGTGACATATCAGGTCATCCAATAATCTTAATAAGTCTGGAAAATACAGAGTTGCCATAAAGGGTAGTTTTGGTTGTGAATTATTTATAGGAAAAGAGGGCCCTGGATTTTGATTGGAAAAAGGTTTCCAACAAAAGTTGGACTGTTGGCCAGGGTTTTTTTAGAAATAACGGCCTTGACCAAAAAAAGAAAATTGTGTTTGTTGAGGCATCACCGACTGACTCCCGAAATTGGATGACATAGTCTGCATAGGGATTGCTCCTTGTGTTGTGTTCCAAAGACCTTAGTAGGGGATGCCAACAACTGATCCGATGTGAATAGGTACAGAGCCTTGCCTGGGGTTCCATTGAATATTGAAGGGTTTTCCCCTAACCAAGATTCCTTGCACATGAAAAGGTCCCTACCAAGGATTCCAAATACCCTGTGTGGAGTATACTCCAGTCTTGGCTCCCTGTGAAGGAATGGTACCTTGCACTAGGGTTTGCTGAGCAAAGTTGGGGTTTCCCCCAGCTGGGAAATCAGTTAAAGAAAAATCATTGTTCCCAAATGCACAAAACAAAGAGAATGACATAGATCCCAATGACGTCAAATAAGACAAATGGCCCAAGCTATTTCCACCAAACAAGATATAAATAGCATTAGGCCCAATTGGTTGCTGAAAAGCATCACTAAGCGAAGGGGGCAGAGGGGGTATATGACCCCCATCGTAAGGAATGACATTAAAAGGGGCAGTAGTGCCCATGGTTGACGCTTGCAAGGGAGCGTTTGAGCTCCCTTCCCCCATACCCATGGTCTGTAAGGTAGAATAAGTAAGAACCGAGTTTGTATCAATTTCAGGCATCCCATATGAGAAGGGGGTGCCCTTCGCACTCTAAGTAAAAAAATTAGTGGTCAAATCCATTAAAAGTATCGAACCACTTCCCAAAGTTGTGGGAGTCAGGAAAACTAAGGTCCTAACTGGAAAAGGTCGGAGAGGAGGAAGGATTACCCCTTGAATAGTATATGTAACAAGAGTATGGGGACTCCTAGAAGAAGTGGCAACATTCACTTCCATTTCCTCTCGTAGAAGTAACTGGAAATTAGAATATGTCACCTTGGGAGGGATAATCTGAATCAAGATGGGTGTTGACAAGTTGGTAATATAAGGATTTGTTGGCCTGAAACCTTTTGTCTCAAGGTTAGAAATGATAGATTCCTCTAGTGCTAGAAAGTATCATCTTAGAGTAGGCTAGGGAATAGTTTCCTGTGGCCTGGTCGCTTCGAACGATCCTTCTTGATCAAGTATTCTCTTCAACGATGGTGGAGGTGGCTCCAAAGTAAACGGTGGCAAGCCCTAAATCCTTCACGACCAATGGAGTTGTTGATCTTCCACTTTGTGAAATGATCAAATGACACAGTAAGGCTTGACTATCATAGAACACAAAGCACACACTAAACAATTTACTAAAGATAAATCAAGCAGTCAACTAATTATTGGGAAGGATGGTTACACCAATCGACACTAGAGAAACTAACTGGTGCAAGTGCAACTCGAACATGGAAGCACTCTTTAGGTATAATCTACAAAGAATGATCTGACGTCCTCCCTATGTACCGCGGTATACCCCCATAGTCACATGTGTAATTCCATAAAATATGGGAAATGTATTGTCCCTAGCCATCCATGCCAGGACATGCTCTGCAAGAGAACTCTTACTTTCTCTCTACGGAACAAACTGTAACATACCCAATATCCAGCTGAGCTATGCCACATAAATTTTTTCTTTGAAGGACTGGATGTAATTAAAATATATACACATAGAACTATTGCGGAAGAATTATATAAAACGTAAATATACAAATACATATGTAAATACAAAGATTCACACTGAAATAATAGTAAACATATACATGCATCATATACAAGAAATACCCATAAAAATAAACACAGTTATAACTGCACATATGATAACCCATAAAAATAAGCATGTAAATAACAATGCAACATGTAAATTTATCACACAATTGGCACTTATCTTGGCAAGAATGTCACTGATTGCATGCATACCTTCCACAAACCTCTCAGCCTTAGAAAAAATTGTTCATCACTCTCAACAGTGAGTCACCCCTGAGATGGGACTAAACTCCACCTAGGTAAAGGGATTCCTAACCATGCTAAAGGATCATAGAAAATAGGAAAGACTTTGTCTCAAGTACCAACTCAAACTAAAAACCTACAGTCCCTCATTCCCCACTTGCATGTCCCACCCAGGAAGAGTTCCTCTTCTCTACTCAACATTCCTTCGGCTGCCCCACTTCGTCTCTAGGCTTTAGCAACAGGCCAGACAGGAAGTCTCAGAGAAATGTAGCTGCAGTTTAGCACCTCCAGGAAATCAATTCCCAACAATTCTCTCACCTAGAGAATTGCTCACGGGCCTAACAACCTACCTCTTTAATATCCCAGGGACCTAACAACCCACTTATTCAATCCATCTCCCAAGATAACCAACTACAGGAACAAAAAAATGGCTATGGATACAAGTTTAGGTACAATCATGAAGATACGAAATATAGCTAAAATGGGTGTGTGCGTGCTTATGGATGATTAACTGGATAACTGAATGATGGAAGGAATGATGGGAAGAATGATGGAAAATATGGAAAAATGAACTAAGTCCCAAAAATATGTATGCATGTCCCCAACTTGACACTTGTCATGTTGAGAGCTAATTTGGCCCGCTTGTCTCCAACTTTAGAACTTAGGATAAAATAATTATCCATACTTTATGATTTAATAAATATTAATATAATATTCCTTTTTGGATTAAGCTCTCTGGCTTAGCCCTTTTCCTTAACTTTTAGGCCCCTCCCTTTCCCTAACTAGTGGATTCTATTCCTCCATCTCTTTTATCATGGTCAGTTTGCACACAACGATGTATTTTATATTAATTATGAGACATGTACAAAAACAGACACACTGGCCTTTAACATCTAGGCTCTCTGGCCTAATCAAAACATAAGCCTCCTAGATTATAATAACTGGCTCAACAGCCTATAAAACATAGCATATACTCAAAGGCTCATTGGCCTCACAATCATGCACACTTAAGATGCTACACGCGGTATCCTAGAATGTGCACACTTCATTAGTTTATTGCGCAGTACTAGTGCACACTATGCCATGAAATGTGCATATAAAATGATATCAAAACAACTCACCAGCTTAAGAAAATTTTGTATTACATTAAAATTGGGTTCAGCCTAGGGATACTACAAGAAAATAGGTTGCTAAATCACATTCATTCACCAAGCGGGTACAGTCGAGAGTTGGGCAGATCATAATGAGCAGGATAACAAGTCTGAAGCCCTTCAAGTGTGTCGAAAGTAATTGGTCCTGAAGACAATTGAATATCTCGAATGGATTTGAGGTCCACGAACCTCCGTAGAAAAATGCAATCGGTATTGTTCCTAAGAAATACCCTCAATATACAATCCCCACTACGTTTAGTCCATCTTTGGAGGCATTATCTCGTCTTCCTTTCCTCATGCGACCTCATGTTTATCCCTTGTGTTAGAGGGGGTTACCGACTAACTCTTATGATGTTGGGATTAAGACACTACCTATCTCATAATCCAATGTTTGTTTTAAATTGGCCTTCAAGAGATTCCTCTTCACACCTAATTAAAGGCCCTAAAACCCTAAACTAGTTGGTGAACCCTACAAGTAGAAAGTCTAATAAATTTTAAGTTAAGCATTGATTTTAAAGCTTGATTTACACAAAGGGTGTGGTAGTCAAACTGATGGTTTTATGAAGAGACGAATAAAGAAGATAACTTTAAATCATTTGAAAGCAAAAAGATACTTCAAAATTAAATTAAAGCTTGTAAAAACTCTTTGTAAAATTCAACTTTTCTAATCAATATTTCAAGATCTTGTAAATGAAGAAATCCTAAAACTTGCTTTCGTTTGAATAAGAAAAACTACTTGTATTTTAGGAAATCAAAAGAACTTTGAAGTGAAGAATTGTGTTCTTATGCAAACATCCTTGACTACTTTACCAAACTAAATGAAAAAAAATAAACTCATTTTTATTTTTCGAATTTCTTTAATAAGAAAAAACTTAAGTAAAAATTTTTCTTTTTTTTTCAAAGCAATAAATAGGAACAAAGAGAAAAGTGAAAACAATATGATAATGACCCTAAGCCAACTGAAAATCATGAGGATTCAACCAAGAAACCAAAAGGAGGATCTAAAACTTGACATCCCGCTCTATACCTTTTAGGGAAAACAAAAGAAAACTAAGGAACAAGTTAACCAAGACTTCAACCTAAGCTATGGCCAAAGACAAAGACTATGACTGATTCAATAAAGTCCAGATAATTATGAACTTCTATCAGGAAAGAGATAGACTCTCTCTTTGTTAACAAAACACTTTCAGAACATAGAGACATAGGCTAATGCATCAACAACTTGTGTATGTACGTGGGTTGTCTACTGTGCAGAGCATGTATGTACGCGGGATAACCCAAAATAGGGCGCATACACCTCTGAGAATTTTCAAAAAATAAAAAGACAAGGCAGACTAACAAGGCAGGGAAAGATAGTATGCACCTTGAAAGTGACCAAAAATCCTTAAAAGACTTAGTAAACTTGAATGAAACTCAAAACACAAACAAAAATCCAATCAAAAATCCAAACAACCTCCCTAAAATTCCTAAAGATACTCCCTAGTGGAGTCTTCAATTCTACTACCAGGAAAACCCCCCTACAACTATAGTAGGGTTTAAATTATAGACAAAGAAAGTGAATCCTTAAAGCTCAATCTAGTTTCTACACTACCCTAAACATACCAAAATAGATGAACATAAAGCAATGGAAAAAACGATCAGTAACTGTACCTTTTATCCAACGTTTGGTGATGATCTCCTCAAGCTCTATAGTGCCAAGGTTGCAAGGCTCCTCCCAAAGATGGAATGCATCCAAAACTAGGAAAAAAAGGATATAAGCATGCTATTTCTATTCATAAATTACTGTTAGATATCAATTATTATGTATAAATCACAGAAAATACATAAAACATCATCATTTGGGATAGGGAAAAGAGATTCGTTTATTCATTAATCAAAGATTAAAGCTTACAATCCTTGTAGGTTGATGCTCCGAGAACCTGGTTTGGGATCCTCTTAACGATGATCCAAGTGCACCTTCAATAAGCCTATTCTGACAATATATTTATCACCTCATGGGAAGGGAATGAA
This sequence comes from Picea glauca, assembly GCA_000966675.3. Lineage (NCBI taxonomy): Eukaryota > Viridiplantae > Streptophyta > Pinopsida > Pinales > Pinaceae > Picea > Picea glauca. The sequence continues at coordinate 2,370 of JZKD02S1354262.1, read as the reverse complement.
TTGTATGGAAGAAAAGGGGATGGAGAGGGAATGATGAGGCAATAACTCACAAAAGGTTGCAAATGATTGGGCAAGGAAAGGAAGCGAAATTGGGTAGATTTTCACCGTTCTGAGGATTGGTTCTGGAATGAGACCCCAAGACCTCCTTTTATATGAAAAAAGGATGGCTATTCGGTTGGGGGACGGGCTATAGTAGGTGAATTGGTTGGGAAACCTCCAATAGCCCATAAATTCCACCAAATTCCTTACAACGTTTTAATTTTTGCAACTTGTGGAGGTATACACAAGTTGTTTAGTGTGAAATAAGTGTATGTACATGGTTTTTTTTATCATGCAACAAGCGTATGTACATGGGAAGTAGTGCAGTAGGGTGCGTACATGCTCTAAAAATTGGTTTTTAAAAAATAGAGCTCCTCAACAGTGATTTGGCAAATTATTCAAGTACAAAGGCCAATGCCATGTGTTGGATTACTGAGAGGGGGGATGAATAAATAATAGAGAAATTTAATCCTTTTAAACCATAAAATGTGAGCGTGATATCAATATAGCATAATCATCCAATAATTGTAGAGTAAACAAACAATGAAAAAATGAGCAATCATACACATACACAATACACCAGTGTTTTAAGTGGAAACCACAACATTCTTTTTCTTAATGTATTTAATAATTACATTCATTGGAAACACCAACTTCCTTTGTTTTCTAGCTTCAACTGGAAGGAGGCTCCAACCCCCTAGTTTCACAGTTTACAACCTGAGGGAAGCTCCAACTCCCCAATTCTCTGGGTACAACTAGAAGGAGGCTACAACCCCCTATGTTCTCTGGCTACAACCGGAAGGTGGATACAATCACTTGTCCTTACCCCGTTCAACCGCATCATCGTAGAAGTAGAATTATGGAACCATTGTCACACTATCACTATGAAATATACTGCTATAAACCTGTACCAATGAACTTGCACCAAACAACATGTAACAACCTGTATAAAACAACATGTAATCAACATGTACCATAAACAAGTGCATCAACCATGCACCAACCTGTACCTCAACCTATACCATCAACGCATGCATCAAACGTGAACCAAATATGTACCAATCATACATCAAATACGCATAAACTATGACTCATCCATATGTACCAACATCATCAACTATACACTTCATGTATGTTCCAACTCATAAACTACTTGTCTCAAACATTTACCCAACATGTACCTCAACTAATAGCCCTCATCAATTTCATCATCCAAATCTGATTTGTAACTCTATAATAGACCTGGTGTATATGATCACATACCTACAAACCTTCCTTAACTTTAACAACAAGAGACTAGCATTTTCATCAAACTTTACTTTAGTCTCACATGACTAATTTTGGATTACTAAACAACCCTAACTTGAAATAATTATAACTATGTACCTGTAATGAATAAAGATATGAAAATAATACACAATGTTCTTCAATGTATTTTATGCAATTCCTCCAGGTTTCACTACTTAGAACCTCTCATAAAAGGATGTATAGGAAAAATGGCATACCTTGTTGAATTATGGCTTATTCTAGAGAGGGAACTTGTAGAGCGTGCCCCACACAGAATATTTGTTGTACAGATATGAAAATGATACAAAGAATACTAAATATTGTAATCTAAACAATAAATTTGGTATTACTGAATTTGGATATGTTATGAAGAAATTAAGACATTTTTACCTGAAACACTTGTTTTAGACTAGTTTCAAGACTAGCCACAAACCCTATTTTCCACTAAGTGTAACTCCAAAAAAACAATGACCCACAAGCTAAAATGTTTATTACAGATAGTTGGATATGTTTCTTCAATGACCTCCATATTTCATGGTATGAATCATTTTAGAAGAAAAGTTATTGTGAAAATGTTGAGATGTCTTGTAAATAACATACCATAGAAAGCATCATCAAAAGAATTTATCCTCCCTTGAATTTCAGCCTTTTTTACTTCACCTTCCCTTTGAAATTTGACTTAGATATCCTTTTGTTACCTCATTCACTTATATATATTCAATATTCTCAAGTATGATTAAATGAGAGACAATTGCCTCTTATTTATACTTTTATGTAGCTTCCTCAAGGGGTTACCTTCTAACCATCTTAAACCACTTTCCTTATTTTAGGTCTAACCCACTTCTAAACACTTTTCGACTTAGTAATTTCTCCATTAATTTTATTATTTAAATAATTTATTTTGTATCCACTTTGACTTATAGTACACACATCACTTCACTTCTTCCTCAAGGGGTTACCTTCTAACCATCTTAAACCACTTTCCTTATTTTAGGGCTAACCCACTTCTAACCACTTGTCCACTTAGTAATTTCTCCATTAACT
>JZKD02S1354250.1:159490-195084 GCA_000966675.3 Picea glauca | reverse complement strand
TTCTACAAGTTGGTCTTCTAACCGGATGAAGATGGTGGCAACATAAAGTAAATATGGAAACTATAGGTGTGTTGGGAAGTGAGGCGGTGGCGAGGTGGGGATGAGAAACATGTCAAGAAAAACACTGAACATTATCAGAGATGCTTTGCAGACATCGACTGCAATGTCTGCACTATTTGTCAAAGAAATATGTGCAAGCCAATAAGAATTTTAAAAAATAATAATAAAATTTATAAACTTTGATAATGGAGGAAAATAAAAGACATACACCATGGTATTAAGTTCACGTCATTGAACCAATAAGGAATTTTATTTGTAAAATTAGAAAAATAAAAAAATAATTTATTTTTAACAATAAATAGATTTACTAGTGAATTTTATGAAAACTTTAAGAAACTGTGTAAAAAACATACAAAATACCCCAATTAATGTAACAGAACACACCTATTATTAATAGGTGGTCAACGATTATTAATAGGTGGTCAACGATGATTGACCACGAGGAGATTGTTATAGTCCTTGGTCGGAGGTAGGGACTAATAATTGTAGATTATGTGTAAGAAATTTTAAAAGTTATGAATGATAAGATTACATGTGATTGAAAATTGTGTGAAAAAATTGAGGTTTGTAAAGTGAAAAATCTAATTCTAAAAGTGATAATATTGGATTTTAAAAGTGTAAAATAAAATTCCTAAAGTGTTAATATCAATTTTCAAAAGTGCAAAATCATATTTTGAAAGTGTCAATTTTGAATTTCAAAAGTGCAAAATCTAGTTCTAAAAGTGCCAATATCGGATTCAAAAAGTGTTAATAATTAATTGAAAAGTGTCAATAATATTGTCACTTTTGGAACCATATTTTGCACTTTAGAAACCTTAATTTTGGACTTTGGAAAGTTTTTTTTTGACCTATCTTCAAAGGGGATTACACTAGAATTAATCCAAATTTAATGAAAGAAGGGTTAAGGTGTCAAAAGTGAGTAAAGACTTATTAGAAATAGCTACATTTCAAATAATTAGGTACTTGGCACTAGACTATGGAAGAAATTTTAATGGAGTAGTCTTACCATCATGTTCATAAGCAAGTACAAACATGCTTATTATGAGAGGTTTCATATATAGATGGATGGGTATGTTTTGATCTAAAACTCGATGATTTCAGGGAATGATAGGGGCCCACTTGATCTATTCTTTTGAGCTAAAGATCAATTTTTTTACTCTACTCAAAGATAGTATGGTTACCCTTTCCCACTTTTGGGGAGGGATTATATTGAAATTGTTGATTTATAGGTCTAGGGACTTCTCACATTTTAGCTGATAGAGGGGAGCCCTTTATGATGTTAAAATTCAAGTTTTGAAGTCTACTTTTGATTTTGAGGATTATAGTGTATTCAGGATGATGGATTCAAGACATGATTGATGATGGATTCTAGACAAGATGATGGACTAATGGCAAATTCAAAATTTGATAATTTTGACATGGATATTTTGGATTGATGAGTTTGAACTTTAAAGGTTATTTGTCGAGATAGTCCAACACTTGATGTTATTTTTTGAGGATTTTAAAAAGTTTGATGATACTTTGAGAATGATATTTGATGGATTTTCAAGACACTAGTAAGGATGTATGGTTTGCAACATTATGGAATTTGAGGATTTAGTCATCTGCAGATTTATTACTTGCATAATTGTTAGACACTTTAACTGATGGTTTGGTTTCATGATTTGAAGCAATACTAGCAATTCACCTAGTTTACTTCTTAGTGTTTTTTGGAAGGATTTTGATTCACTCATTGTCGAATCAATCATGGGTTTTCACACATGAATTCTGAATTTTTACAAGATACAAAATTGGGATGTTAATCAACACTTTTTTTGTTAGCTAGATTATTAATAGTTTTTTATGTGTCATTTTCTAAGAGAAGTTTTGTGAACACATTTGTTTACTTTATAGTCTTTAAACCTTATAGATATCATCTTAAAACCTTATAGAGGATATATTATTATTCATCATTTTCACTTTCCATGATGGATTGTCAAGCATTTTCAAGTTTTGGGATGTGTTAGACTTGCAACCAACTCTCTTCACATTAAGTTTTTTTCTCATTGGTTTTGGGATGTGTTAGACTTGTGTCCAACTCACTTCTTATTAGGGTTTTATCTCATCATTTTTGGCTTCACTCAATGAACACTTAGAGGTTATCTACCTCTTTTATTTCATAATGACTTAAATTTCCAAACTTGGTATTCAACATCCAATTTTGGTGGCCCTTTTAGGAAAATATTCATTAACACTCATGAGGTTTCAGACCATGAGTATCAAGTTGAATAATTGGATATATTACTAGAATTTTCACTAGAATTGTTTGTTGCCTAGCTCATACACTTGTATAGATTTATGATTAAGGTGGGGATCATTAGAAATTTTTCTCCTAACCCTAATTTAGACATCTTATGTTTATCTTGGGATATATTCATTATCCTAAGTAGCAAATGTTTAGTTATGTGGACCATTAAAAGTGGCTATTAGAGGAATATACTATTTATTGTACTTCAATGTGAGTAATATGAGGAATGATGACCTTAGCTTTGAGTCTTTCCACTAATTATTGTTCTTCTTGTTCTTCCTTATAACTTTAACATATAGGGTTAGTGTTACTATTTTTTACATGCCTCAATTCCTGAATAGGGATAGGGTTTTGGACCCTTTAGAATCTTCTTGAGAGTCCACATGTGACTAGATCTACATGTGTGGGAAATGGGAGATGATGTCACATCCAATCGATACCACGATAGTCAATAGGATATGTCAACTTGTAGGATACATAACTTCCTCATATGAACTTTGATCGAGGTGATGTTTGCACCATTGGAAAGATTTCAATGTGTAGAACAATTTCAAGATGCAAAGAACTATGTATCCAAATTTTTGACACCAAGAATTTATAGTGTAATGCCTCAAATAGAATCCAAAAATTCCAATACCCTAAATCACCAAAATAGGACCTACCCCTAAAATGGATCCTACAAGCCATTAGCTCCAATTTTTCCACCCATAAATTATCAAAATAGATAGCAAATTTTGTAGTGATCCATTTCAAATCATTGTTTAGATTTTATTATATTTGTATTGAAAACCCAAACCCAAGGTCCTTACCAAAGTTTTTACATTACTCAAAAAGAGGTATAAGGAAGGTCACTGAAATTGAGAAAATAAAGAATGATCTCTATAAGGATGATGCCTAAATCTTAGTAAGCCATGGGTTCCCAATCTACATCGCTAGAGAAATGAAACCCTAAGTAAGTGGTCCTCATAAAAACAATCTTTATTTGGTATCATTCTAAGTTGGTATTTTCTTTGTGATTAGTCTTTGTAATCTTATGATTGTTATTTTATTGTTTATCCTTCTCTTTTCACAATTTAAATTTGTTGTTTATACATTTCTATGATTTGGCTTATACCTCTCTATGGTTTGTTTTATATTTATATTTATATATTTAATACCTCTCTATGACTTGTTTTATATTTATATTTCGTATATCAATATATTTATACAATATATATTCAATTTAGATTATTATCATTATATCTTTACCAACATCATAAATTATCCTTATCTTTATTTCATGAATACTTCTTTTCTTCACATGCATTTTATGGACACCTCTTCCCATCCCTCATCCCTCTATTTTATAGGTGTCCCTCATCCCTCTATTTTATAGGTGTTTATATTTTAGAAAAAAAATTATAACATATTTTTCATTTGTTTCTTTTTTTGTGTTTATTTATTTAGTATTTGGTCAATTTTTTAAGGGTATACTACTCTTGTATCAATTGAGTTTCTTTTTTCACAAATTTAATAAAAATTTGACAAAAATTCAAGCATGTATGTTATACAATGATTCTAAGCCAATGCATGTGGAACAATGCTTTTAACAATCTTATCCAATTTAAAAACCCAAATCATCAAAAAAAAATTGGCTAAAGTTTCAAATAATGGAACATGTATGTTATACAATGATTCTAAGCCAATGCATTTGGAACAATGCTTTTAACAATCTTATCCAATTTAAAAACCCAAATCATCAAAAAAAAATTGGCTAAAGTTTCAAATAATGGAATATTAACTTTTTGTTCCATCAAATTTTTCAAAAAAAAACTACAATAAAATAAAACGACTCCAACTTAATTCTTTCTTTACTCAACTATGATTTACATTTATATATCTTATTTTTATATCAAATTTTTAACAACAACTTATACATAAATCTATTTCTCTTGTTATGAATATAGATTACATATCATAAAATCCAAAACGCAAACATTATAAATTTGAAGATAAAAAATAAGAAGCTATGAACAACAATATACACATAATGAAAATTTGACACAACAAATCTAAATTAAGCTTTTTAAATATCGAACTCCTCTCAACTTAGAGGGATATTTAGGCTTCTAATTTATTATGAAAAACTTTTCCACCATTACTTTGAGGGCCATTGATTTGAGTACATTACCACACTTAAAAAGCTCTTAGAACCACATAGTTTTTCTAAGGATATTGAGTATGAGAATTGTTTCAATATGGTACATCAAGCAATGCCATGCACATTAATCCTTCACGACCTTAATTTGTCCTTATCATTCTCAACTAATTTAATGTGATAACTCTAAGAATAGGGCTCCGGCAAAGTGGTCCTTGTGCGGTTTAATATGCCATTACTCTAGTTATTACTCTTTCTTACTACACTACATGTAAGTAAGCAGACTATTACTAGGTACTTACATGCTTTGCAAGCCACTGTAGAAATAAAAAACTTATTTGGGATATTGAGGCAGAGGATGGAAGCATAGCACACAGGTTAGAAGACATCAAACAAGAGGCACACAAATACTACAAGACCTTTTTCCAAGAAGATCAGAATATCTCCATTCAGGACCAGACAGATATAGATCAACTCTTCCCACAGATGGTCACTGAAGGGGAAGCGAGAGCACTGGAAGCCCCCTGCACTAAAGAGGAAATTCTACAGGTATTAAAAGGCTTTAAAAAAGAAAAAAGTCTCGGTCTCTATGGATGGACTGTGGAACTCTACCTTCACTACTTCAATTTAATGGGTCAAGACCTGTTGGAGGCTGTCGAGGATTCGAGGATCAGAGGGCTGGTTAAAAAACAATTAAACAACACTTTTATTGTCCTGATTCCAAAACATAATCATCCCCGACATTTCTCGGATTACCGACCGATCTCGCTGTGTAACCTCAACTACAAGATCATCACCAAGATCATTGCAAATAGGATTCGCCCTCTTCTCTCCCGGGCACTGGTAGAAGAGCAACTTGGTTTTCTCAAGGGAAGACAAATCCTTGATGCTATAGGCACTACACATGAGTGCTTACACAACATTAAAACAAAAAACTTACCTGCCATCCTCTTAAAACTGGACCTAAAACAGGCTTTCGACTGTGTAAACTGAAACTTCCTACATCTCATCCTTCTCTAATGTGGATTTGGGGTAGCCACAACAAACTGGATGATGGGTTGCACAACCACAGCCTCCCTGGCAGTTCTAATCAATGGCGAGGCTACAAATGCTTTCCACAGCGAAAAAGGACTATGACAGGGATGCCCCCTCTCACCCATACTCTTCATTCTGGTCTTAGAATGCCTCAGCATCTTGTTAAAAAGAAGTAAATTAGCTGGAAATCTCACGGGAATCAAAGCTTCTAGACTGACTCAAATTTTACATCTACTTTTCGTAGATGACGTGATTATTATGACATCGGATTCCTTGTCTGAATGGACAGAAATTTATAATGTGCTAAAAAATTTTTGCATTGTTACAGGCCTAAAAATAAATTTTCAGAAGTCATTATTCTTGGCCACAGGCGCGAGGGAAGCTTTCCTGTCGGAGTTAAAAACACTTTTCGGCATTGATTTTCGAGATCTGGAGACGGGCTTCACCTATCTTGGTTACTTTATCAAACCCACAAGATACAAAGCAAAGGACTGGTGCTGGTTATATGAAAAGTTTGAATGCAAAATTCAACACTGGTGCAACAGATGTTTATCCATAGGCGGCATATACATATTGATCAAGGCAGTTTTGGAAAGCCTCCCGGTGTATTGGATGGCGCTGACACACATCCCACAATCTGTGCTAAAGAAGTTACGCAATTTGATCTTTGCCTTTCTTTGGAAAAACAACAAGCAAAGCAAAGGCTTCCATCTATGTAGGTGGGAAACTCTCTCAAAGCCTAAAGCACTAGGTGGTTGGGGCCTAAGGAATCTGCACCTTACCTACCTTGCTCTCTCGGCAAATACGCTTTGGCGTATTCTGATGGTACCAGGCATTTGGAACAACCTTATAAAAGACAAATATCTTTCCCACTTGCCGATTCATTCCTGGCTCAGATCAGCCTCCTTTTCTCCTCCGGGGGGCTCACAGACATGGAAGCACCTTCAAAGAACGTTGCCTATTCTCCTACATTGGATCACGTGGCTGCCTGGCACTGGTTCTACTATTGAAATTGGCAAAGACGACATCCTCGGCATGGGCATAAAGGCTCAGTTCTCACCTAGATTACTGGAGCGCTTACACAGTTTAGGCATACATTATCTCTTTCACTTAAAATCCCCTCACAACAGCAGTACACTTGGCGAATCCTGGATTACTAGTTCCATGCTGAATCTAGACAGAGAGCTCTCGGCGGAATGGATCAGATACACACATCATCTAAATGAGGCGGGCATACGCCTACAGGAGAGACCTGACATTCTCATCTGGACGGGTGGCGATAATTCTGGAATCATATCGGTCCGAAATATCTACAAAGCATTGACAGTGGAAATCTGGCCTACTCGTGATCAGACCTGACACACCCGACTGTGGAAGTGGAATTGTCCGTTGAAACTCAAATTATTCACTTGGCTTTTGACGAAGAATAAATTACTAGTCTGGGATATCCTCCAGAGCAAGGGTTGGACAGGCCCAAACCGATGCATTCTGTGCAAGGAGGATAGTGAAACTTCACACCATCTCTTCGTGAGCTTCATTTTTACACAGCAAGTCTGGCATCAAGTCACAGAGTCTCTAAAAGTTACCGAACAGTGGCTTGGACCTTCGACGTTCTCCTGCTTTAGTTCCTGGTGCTCAAGACACCAACTCTACCCCTCGCTGCCAACGATTATCTGTTGGAATGTTTGGTTGACAAGGAATGCCGCCATATTTGATGAAAAACCCCCTTCGGCAAACTTGGTGACAAACCTCATTCTATCTGTTGTCGACCATCCTTCTCTCCCCACCACTGTCCAGAAAATCCGCAGATATTCTACAACACTTCCCTTTGACAAAGCCATCGCCTGGTTCGATGGAGCTTCTCAATTAGCTGGATCACTTTGTGGGGTGGGGGGACATATTTTCATCAGCTCTCATACCTCCTACAGATGGATGCTCAACAGAGGACAAGGAACCAACACCAAAGCCGAACTACTGGGGGCATGGGCTTCCCTTATCCTGGCTCGAAGGCTAAACATTGAAGTCTTGCTACTTATCGGAGATTCCAAAGTCATTATCGACTGGATAAATGACAAGGCTGAGCTTCGATCAGCAGCTCTAGAATGTTGGAAAGAGAGAACCTTTGAAGCAAAAAAATTCTTCAAGAGATTCTTTTCCTCTCACATCTACAGGGAAGAAAACGCCACTGCGGACAAACTATCAAAATAGGCTCTAACCCGGCCTCTCGGTCTCATAACCTTCGCCCGATGGGAGGACGACAATGAGGGTCCCCCAATTCAACTCAAATTCTTATGTGGAAGACACCAGGCCACCGAATACCCAACTGGAAAAAGAGTCTCTGTATTGGTTTCAGTTCATTTGGGCTTCTCGGAGATATCATGGAACAGATATATTATAGGCAGATTCAAATGCAATGATATGACAGGCTACGTGATGCTCACAGCATACCACCTGGTGAAACCATGAATCAGAGCAAGATCATGGCTGACAAATATGTTCGTCTTTGACTGTATGTGTGCTCATCATGGCAGATTTTCTATTCTTCTATGACAGGATGTGTGCTGCCTACAGCATACACAGGTCACTGTTTGCGGGCATTTCATATGATGCATTTGTAAAATCTTTATATACTTATGAATATAAATGAGAAACTTTCCCCGTGGAAAAAAAAAAGTAAGCAAACTATAAATGGTGTTTGGGTATTCGGGCCTGGGGTGACATAAGCGGAACCCCTCAACCTTACCAACTATGCCAAGTGTTGAGGAATCCATTAATAACCTCATGAACGAGGCAGATCAGGACTTTGGAAGGAGGCTGGTCTTTTTGATAAGACAGAACTTAAAGAACCTAGAAACCTTTCTAGAGGGAAGTACTCTCTCGGGTCTCGTCCCATTAATGTGATTAATAAAAATCCTACTATCCCTTTATCTCTTTCTCCCGGGAATTCGAATCATCCTTTGAGTTTTAGACAGAGAATAGAGGGGGGTTATGTTCCTCGACGTAAGTTTTTTCTTAGCAACAAGAATTTTCCTTATCGGCCTATGCAGGAGGGTAACATTCTAGGGCTTCGTTCTCGCATTAGTAGAAGGCAGTGGAGAGCTAAAAAGAAGGTGTATAAAATGCTTTTGGGCTCCGATGTTGGGCTAGCAGAGACTTGTAGCGTGGCCCTGTGTGGACTGGTAGGCATGTTGTCTTATAAGTATCTCATTAAGGTTGATTTGGGGGAATGGGTGGCTATGACCTGGGGGGCGCTTTTGGGATACTTGCCGGAGTTTATTTCACTTACCAAAGGATGGTTTGGAATTATCTGCAAGTGCCCAGAAGACACAAACCTACTACTTGACCAGAATTGGATTTTGGGGCACTACAGTTTAATGCTTAAGCGGTGGAGACTTGCATTTAACCCTGATATTGAATACTTACACCAATGACATGTTTGGGTCTTATTACCCGGTATTCCTCTACATTTCTTGAACAAAGAATCCTTGGCCGCAATTGGAAACTCTTTAGGTACTTTCCTGGAACTAGAACTGGAGATTTTATCTGCTCTCGTGAGGAAGATAGAAAAAATTCTGGTGGAGCTTGATGTTGATAAAGGCTTACTTGAACTACTAGAGATTGATTGGCGAGGTAGAATATTTGTCCAGAGGTTGGATTACCTCGGAATCCCATTCAGGTGCAACATTTTCCATAAAACGGGACACCTGCACGGTAATTGTGGGGGAAAGGGAGAGGAAGATGATATATCAGAGAATACAACACTACACAGATATTTGGAGGAAGTTGAAGAGGAGGAGAAATTTGTTTGGACTGAATGTGTGTATCCAGGATCATAGTCACCATTGAAGCCGGATTTTGAAGCCATTGTTTCGGGTAATTTACTTCACTACTGTCCATCTTTATATAACTCGCTTTCTTTACTGGAAAAGGATGATTTGGAGAATTTCCCTTCACTTATTACTTCAGTATCCCTCGGGAAGGATTCTGCAGTGGCAGGGAATGGGCCTACTTTGCCAGGGCCTTTACCTTCCTCTCACTTACCATTGATTGATCCTTTGAAATCTGGGCGACCTGTGGCTTCAGCCCCGTCACAACCAAGTGAACAAGAAGGATTACTGGAAGGGGAATCCCTACCTCCTTCTCTGTCTGGTGTTTTTACTACAAGTAATTTGCCTTCCCTTGAAACTCCTTCCAGTATTGCCTTTACTTAAGTTCCATAGGAATAGTGATGAAAATCCTTGTCTCTCAGGCTGTCGGGAACCAGAGGAAGGGGAATCCTCCCTCAGCGAAGTACTGGAATCTTTGATCCCCTATCTAAAGGATAGCGATCCTCCAGTGCCTCTTCCTACCTATTTTGGAAAAGCACTCATCAATCCAATGAACTTTTCAGGAGAGGTTAGTATGACACCACTTATTGAGGTCATTACATACAAGGATTATGCCTGGTCAAGAGGACGAGGCATAGAATACTCTCCAGTCAAGACCAGAAGCATAAGGAAAAAACTTCAGACGAAAATTACTCTTCCTTCAGTGGAGAAACCTACCACGTCTGACCGTGGGGAACTTAGAGAGGTGAAGGCCCAAGAAAGGTCTAAACCATGATTTTTTTATCCCTTAATATTCTATGGATTGGTGGGTCCCTTAAAGTTGTTGCTTTCAGACGGGTTTTAGATACTACTCTACCTAATATTATTTTTTTACAAAAAACTATGGTTACAGACATTCAGGCCAAATCCTTTCCTTTTAGATTTCGACCATCTTGGGATATTTGTGCAGTCAATGTGGTTGGTACCTCTGGGGGCTTACTTGTGATGTGGGATCCTTCCTTTTTTAGTCTGATTCCTCTCCTTACACGAGGTGGGATTTTTTTTAACAGGTAAGATCAACGCATCAAAAAAGAAAATCAACTTTCTCAATATCTATGGACTGTGTTTGGAGCGTAAATTTTTCTAGACCTCTTTGGCGAACAATGGACTCCTCTCATTAAGGAACCTTGTGATTGCTGGTGATTTGAAATTTACGACTTCGAGTGGTGAAGTATGGGGAGGAAGTAATTGTAGTGGGCCTTTGTCTAACTTTTTCATTTCCTTGTTCAATGATGATAATTTAGTGGATTCTCATCTGGAAAAAATTGCACCGACCTAGAGGAATGGGCGCTCGGGCACAGATTTCATAGCCAAAAGGTTGGACAGGTTTTGGGTGTCAGCAGACTTGTTATTGAATACCAATTTGTTTAGATCGGTTGTGGTTCTTCCCTTTGTGTCTGATCATGCTCCTATTTTATTACAGCTGGATTCAACGACTCATCCTAAAGCTTTCCTTTTTAAGTTTAATCCTCCCTGGTTTTTAGACTCTGATTAAAACAATTTGGTACATGAACTTTGGTTGAATCCGAAGTATCTTCAAGAGGATGATATTCAACGAAGATTTAATAGGAAACTGAAGGATTTAAAAAATATAACAAAAGGTTGGGTCAAAAGAGTCAGAACTCGAGAGTTGGTTGTTATGTTAAAACTCAAATCTAATATCAAAGTTTTATTACAAAAGATTATGGATGGTACTTTCAACCCGGAGGATGAGCCAACTTTGATTCAACTGGAATCAGAAAGGAATAAGTTACTGAAAGTTTAGGAGGACCATTGGAGCCTTAAAAACAAGGCAGACTGGTTACAAAGTGGTGGTATTAATACCAAGTTCTTTCATCAGTATGTCAATCACAGGTGTATTAATAAACATTTATAGGAAATCAGAGATAAAAGTGGCCTCGTTCATAAAGGTCAAGAAGAGATCTTGAAGGAAGCAGAAAAACACTTTAAAGATTTTTTCAATCCAACTATTATCCCTTCAACAACTGAACAAGTTGAGGCGGCGGGATGTTTCAACAGATGGATCAATGAAGAAGAAGATCGGGTTCTCTATGAACTAGTTAGTGAAAAGGAACTGAAAATGGTATTAAATCTTTTCAAGAGGGAGAAGATTTTGGGCCCTGACAGCTGGACTGTGGAATTATTTCTACACTTCTTTGACTTAATTAAAGAGGATCTTCTAAATGTTGTGGAGGATGTTTGCATAAGTGGTTGTTTGGAAGGGAGCTTAAACTCTACCTTTCTAGCACTCATTCCCAAAATTAATAATCCTCAACAATTTGGGGACTTTAGACCCATTTCGCTTTGTAATCTTGTTTATAAAATGATCTCAAAATTTTTAGCTATCCAGATCAATCCTGTACTGTCAAAGACACTCTCAACAGAGCAGTTTGGATTCCTAGAGGGAAGGCAAATTCATGATTCTATAGGTACAACCCATGAGTGTATTCATAGCATAAAAAAGGGAAATAAAAAAGCTCTAATTCTGAAGCTTGGTCTTCAACAAGCTTATGATCATGTTGATTGGGATTTTTGCGCTTGATTTTACTCCAAGTAGGGTTTCGAGTGGCCATGACAAATTGGATAATGGCCTGTGTAAACTCGACGTCTATGGATGTTCTTGTCAATGGGGAGGAAACAGATTTTTTCAGGAGTGGAAGAGGTCATTGGCAGGGGTGCCTGATGTCACTGTTACTTTTCATTTTGATGATGGAGACCTTAAGCTTGCTACTAAAAAAGAGTCAAATAGAAGGGTCTTTAACTGGAATTAAAGTGTCGAGACTCTCGAAAATCCTTCATCTGTTTTTTGTCGATGATGTTTTATTGCTAATGTATGCTTCTTTGCAGGAATGGAAGGTGATTATTTGCCTGATTGATAAGTTTTGTTTGGTTACAGGATTTAGTATGAATCCTTTTAAGTCAATGGTTCATACGTCTGGTTTGTCGAAAGTTGAATTGGGCCCGTTCAAGAAGATTCTCTCGTTCAATTTTACTGATCTTTCCTGTGGTTTCAAATACCTTGGGTACTTTTTGAAAGTAGGTATCCAGAAAACTGAATACTGGTTGTGGTTATTAACAAAAGTGGAGAAGAGGATAAATAACTGGAATTACAGGTGGTTATCTTTGGGAGGAAGATTCACTTTATGTGAAGTTGTTCTGGAAAGTCAACCGGTGTATTTGTTTTCTCTAGCTTCAGTCCCTCGGTCTATTCTCAACCGTTTAAGAGTTTTACTCTTTAATTTCTTATGGAATGGGAATATTGATTCTAAACATTATCACCTTTGTCGTTGGAAGTTATTGGCTCGTCCAAAAATTTTGGGAGGATGGGGTTTGCGCAACATACACTCTTTCAATAAAGCTTTGACAACATCGACTCTATGGAGGGTGCTCACAAAAAAGGGATTGTGGAAAAAAATCTTAAAGGGAAAGTATTTCCCACATCTATCAATGACAAGTTGGCTAAAATATGAGAATTTAAAATATCCTACGGCCTCTAAAATTTGGACTAGTCTTGTTAAGGTAGTTCCTATGATTACTAATTGGCTTAGTTGGAAGTCAAGTACTGGTTATCAGGTGGAAATTGGGAGAGACAGAATCTTAGGGCTGGGAGAGGACTCTTTCTTATCCAATGCCCTTATTAATGACTTAATCACAATTGGATCACAGTCCTAGCTCAGGCTTGGTGGCCACATGAATTGGTTTCTATTTTTCCTACTTGGTATAGCAGTTTCGATCTGAAACTTACAGGCAATTTAGCAGCGGAGTGGGAAAATTATAAGAGAGTTCTTCAAGCCTCCGACATTGCTATATCGAACTCTGATAATGAAATCATCTGGACTGGAGGTGATTCATATTGAATTTTAAACACAAAGAATGCATACGAGGCCATTATTTCCACTCAGAACTTCCAACGTATAAAAAATTGGCGCAGACGTATCTGGAAGAGGAACATACAACTAAAAATCAAATTGTTCCTGTGGCTGGCGGTGAAAGATAAGGTTTTAACTTGGAAAATTCTTCAACAAAGAGGCTGGTTGGGCCTGGAAGGTGTCATTTATGTAAAAATGCCAGTGAAGATAATGCTCATCTTTTCATTCACTGTATCTTTACCAAACAAACATGGATTAAAATTTTCTCCATTAAAAAACTCAAGGATAAGTGGGAAGGTTTAAATCTTGATGTTTGTCTTACAAATTGTTTGGATAACAAGACAATTTATGCTAGTCTAGCAACTCTCTTTGTATGGCATATTTGGCTAGAAAGGAATGCGGTATTATTTGAAGGAAAAGCACCATATGTCCATGTGGTTGCTATTAAAGTTCTGGGAGCATTGCAAAACCCCGAGGAAAGCTTGGGCACTACTACTAAACGAATATTCAATCCTGATTTCCCTCTTGTTTATCCGGTGACCTTTTTTGATGGTGCTGCTCAGAACCAAGGTACTTGTAGCAGAGCGGAAGGTATCATCATATTATCTTTAAACAAGGTTTATAATTGGTTTTTCAACTGTGGTAAAGGGACTAATACAAAGACTAAGTTATTGGGTGCATGGGTAACCCTATTTTTAGTTGATCATTTAAATCTTCACAAGATACAAGTCTTGGGTGACTCAAAGATAATTATTGATTGGCTAAATCGCAAAAATGTCTTACATGTGTCTACTTTAGAAAGTTGGAAACATAGAACAACTATGTCAGTTAACATGTTTACAACTGTCCAGTTTTTTCATATCTACCGGGAATACAACATGGAAGCGGACTGGTTGTCAAAGAAGGCATTATTAGCAACTGAAGGAATCATTTCACTACAACTCTGGACGGGAGATTTGGCGGGACCTCTTAGAGAGATTAATATATATTAAGTTTTGATGGTCCTGTGAGTCAGTTTGTGAACTTTTGTTTTCTTTTGGTGGGAGGCGGTCAGAAGATCAGTCTTGTGGAGACTAGCACTTTGTTTATTTTATCTTTCTATGGTTCTTTTGGGCTCCCTTCAAAATTTTTGGATGTTTATTTCTTGGCATCTCTAGTGGACAACTATGGAGATAGCATAGACTTTTTGTAAAGCATTTTTTGGTAGTCAAGATAGTCAAGTTCAAACTTGCTACTATTGATACTTTTGGGTTGTAAAAATTATATTATCTTAATATAATTGAGCAAATTTTCATTTGAAAAAAAACTCTAAGAATAAGGCTTGGATTCATTTTGATGTAATAAGGTCATGTTATTTTGTTTGAACTTTATGTTTAATAACAAATTAATCTTGTTAAATTTATATAAAAAATATCATAAAGATGTATATTTTTTGTTTTATAAAAACCAAAAAAACTATTTAAATTTTATCTTTAAAATAATATTTATATAAAATAGGAAAAATAAATATGATGAGTTTATCGAAATAAAGAAAAATTTATAATTGTAAAAATTATTTTAAATAGGTGTATTTTATTCCTCATAGGAGAATGGACAAGTGTGAATTATCTAATTAAATAATTGTGAATTCTCATACATGTACCAATTTTTATATAACAATCCTCTTAAAGAATAGACAAGTGTGAATTATCTAATTGAATAATAAGTGGACTCTCACACTTAAGTGGATTCTCATACCTATGACTTCTAATTATTCTATAATAACTTTCTTTAATATTGAGGTGACATTTTTTAAATCCAGATATGTTTAAAAAGAACAACACGTTCCACATAGGAGAATGGACAAGTGTGAATTATTTGATTGAATAATAATCAATTCTCACACCTATCATTTCTAATTATTCTTTAACAGCCCTCTTTCCACAAAGGAGAATAGATGACTGTGAATTATCTAAGTGAATAATACTTTCAATTATTCCATAACAACCCTCTTTCTACAAAGGATAATAGAAGCATGAATTATCTAATTGAATAATAAATGGATTCTCACACCTATAACTTTCAATTGAATAATAAGTGGATTCTCACACCTATCATTTGTAATTATTCTATAACAACCCTCGTTTTCATTGAGACGACCTGTTTGAGGAGAATGGACAAGTGTGAATGTTCTGATTGAATAATAAGTGGATTCTCACACCTATCACTTCCCATTATTCTATAATAATCATGTTTGTAATTGAGGTGACCTGTTTTAAAGCGAGATATGTTTAAAAAAAACAACACATTCCATAGAGGAGAATAGACAAGAGTGAATTATCTAATTGAATAATAAGTGTATTCTCACACCTATCACTTCCAATTATTTTATAACAACCCTCTTTCCACAAAGGAGGATAGACCATTGTGAATTATCTAATCGGATAATAAATGGATTCTCACACCTATCACTTCCAATTAAATAATAAGTGGATTCTCACACCTATTACTTCCAATTATTCTATAATGGCCCTCTTTGTCATTGAGATGACCTATTGAGGAGAATGGAGAAGTGTGAATGATCTAATTGGATATAAAGTGGATTCTCACACCTGTCACATCCAATTATTCTATAACAATCCTCTTTCCACAAAGGAGAATAGACAAGTGTGAATTATCTAATTAAATAATAAATTTATTCTCACACCTATCACTTCCAATTGAATAATAAGTGGACTCTCACACCTATCACTTCCAATTATTCTATAACAACCCTCTTTCTACAAAGGAGAATAAACAAGTGTGGATTATCCAATTGAATAATAAATGGATTCTCACACCTATCACTTCCAATTGAATAATAAGTGGATCCTCACACCTATCACTTCCAATTATTCTATAAAAACTCTCTTTGTCGTTGTGATGACCTATTTGAAGAGAATGAAGAAGTGTTAATGATCTAATTAAATAAAAAATGGGTTCTCACACGTATGAATTCCAATTATTCTATAACAACCCTCTTTACACAAAGGAGAATACACAAGTGTGACTTATCAAATTGAATAATAAGTGGAAACACACACGTATAACTTCTAGTTATTCTATAACAACCCTCTTTGTCATTGAGGTGGCCTATTTAAAACCCATATATGTTTAAAAAGCACAACATGTTCCACAGAGGAGAATGAATGCATGTGAATTATCTAATTGAATAATAAGTGGATTCTCACACGTATCACTTCCAATTATTCTATAACAACCCTCTTTCCACAAAGGAGAATAGACAAGTGTGAATTATATAATTGAATAATAAGTGGATTCTCACACCTATCACTTCCAGTTGTATAATAAGTGGATTCTCACACCTATCACTTCCAATTGAATAATAATTGGATTCTCACAACTATCACTTCCAATTATTCTATAACAACTCTCATTGTTGTTGAGATGACCTATTTGTGGAGAATGGAGAAGTGTGAATGATCTAATTGAATAAAAAGTGGGTTCTCACACCTATCGCTTCCAATTTCTCTATAGCAACCCTCTTTCCGCAATGGAGAATAGACAAGTGTGAATTATTTGATTCAATAATAAATGGATTCTCAGACCTATCACTCCTAATTGAATAACTAGCATACCCCTACAACACTAGAAAGGGAACGTCGAAGAAAACACAAGGTGGATATGTTACAAAAGAAAAATAAGATATTTTTTTGGATACTATAGTTTTATGTTAAAAAATTAAAGAAGAATACACATGTTTGAGAGAGAATAGCCAATGAATAACATAATTGCAATATGGAAGAGTAGCCACAATAGTGGAAATTTTTGTATTGGGTGAAATATCTCGGTGTTTCAGTAAATAAAATGTATCATGTATCCATATATCCTAAAACTTTCCTTTGGACATATTATAAATCTATTTAAAAGGACTATGCTTCGAGATTAAAGTGGTATGTATGTTTTGGACATTTTAGTTTGTATAGAGGGATAGCTAGGAGTGTTTTATTTATTATATTTACACACAAATAAAAGGTAAGGAAGGAACAAAAATGACTTGTGAAAGAAAACATCAAATGTATCTTCGAGAATAATTTTTTTAGTATTATGAGCCTCCATTTCTCTTGTGTGTGTTAGAAGTGTGAAATATGAGTCGCCTTAAACTCGTCCCTCCTCATTCCACGTGGTTTTCCCATGGAGAACAAGTACTACTCTCTTTGTTGCTTATGATCCCACTTTTTCTTCTTCCATTCTCTCAAATTCCACATTCAAAATCTTGTATGTTCCCCAAAATTCAAAATTGTTTCTTCTTCTTGGATACAACCCTAAAACATAGCCTCCATTAGACTCTCGGCTATGATGACGAGTTAAGGAAACTCCCCTATTTATATTGAAATTGTTGAAATATTGTAAATTCGAAGAATATTCTACTTGAGAGAGAGTTGAATAATATTATTATATTATATTTAATTAGGCCCTATTGTGCCTTAGTAAAAGTCGTCCCTATTGTGCCTTGACAGTTAATTGTAAATTAAGAGGGTAAAGTGACAGGTCGTCCTAGACCTAATTATAGGCTAGCCAGACCAATATTTATAAGAGAGGCCAGTGCCTCATTTGGTTACATACACACCTAGCTATGTAGTGCGCAAGTCTTGGAGGAGAAGTTGTTGCAACTGGGGGTGATGTCAAGGAGGGTTTCTGGTCTATCTCTTGGTATTTCTTTGTCAAGTGGTGCACTACTCTTCCTAGTGAAGGAGTAGAGGAGGATATTATGTTCGGTCTTTGTTCTATCTATATTGAAGAAGTTTTTGTTGGATCTTCTCCCCCATGAGTGTTTTCCAGGATAATATGTGTGTCTCTATTGTTTCTGTGATTGCCTCTCTTTCAGTAATCTTATTTATGCAGCTAATGTGCTAAATGAATATAATAATAAAGAAGAAATGTAATTGCTAGTTGTTTAAGTAAAACTTTAGCATGGTATCAGAGTAGGCATGAAAGAGACCAACTCACAGTTCATAAGAAGTGACTAGCCTTAGCACACCCTCTCCAAAATACAGTTTTGCAGTATTGCAACTGCTGCAGAATTAAGGTTTCTACATAAACCCTAAGTGTGATGTTTTCCTTGTTTAAGGAGGACGTTGGGGGAAGTAACCACATCTAGGAGCTCACCCTAGGAGGGCACATCTAGTCCCTGGATCAGAATTATGAAATTTGAAGTTTGAAAATTTAGGGTTTTCTCATAAAACCCTAAGTTGCAGTTGAAGTACTAGTTGTAGTTGAAGTATCAGTTGCAATTGCAGTATCAGTTGTAGTATCGGTTGCATTTGCATTTCCAGTTCCTTCATGCCAGTTGCAACACCAGTTGTAGTGAAAGTTTTTGTGAAGTGTTGGGACTGATTTTTATTGTCCTAGTGCACCTTACCCTAGAAAATATCCAGCAAACTTTAAGTTACAAGTTGCACCTTTGAAGTTTTAAAGGTTCGTTATTTCTTGCCACTAGTGTCAGATGGTGACACTACCTATCAATATTGATAGAGGTATGTACTTACATATGTTCAAACTGTATCATTATTCTAAAGAGTATTTGCAGGAGAATGGATCTTTTGTTTAAGCAACAATCATAGATCTAGAAGGATCTCGGATCCAACACATTCAGAGGAACTATGCACCCCAGGTTTGATTACTTTGATATGCCTCTACTTTTTATGACATTATTGTAATGTTATGAATATCCAGGTTTCATTTTGATCTGTTGAAGTTATCATACTAACGATTGGTCAAAATTAAATTCAAAGTATTAGATTGATTAAAGATGAGGTTATAGAGTTTATTCCCTAACTCAGATTTCTGTCGAGATAGCATATTGTATTAGTACACATGACAGGTTGAAGAAAGTACTTGTCATCTTGAGTGAAGGAGACTCAAAAGAAAAGAAACACACTCATTCTTGAGGACAAGACTCCAAGTTCCAGGTTTGATTGATTAAAATTAATAAGATTAAAATTTACACATATCAAGTTTGATAACTGCTAAACACTATAGTTGTGATAGCAATCTTTAAATTTTTTTATTATTGAATACTTGGTAGCATGTGAGCACTATTGAGATAAATGCTTACTGTAATCATTCACTATATATAACTAACATCTCCTCTAGGAGAAACTTATTGTTTTGTTTCCAGGTTACCATGGAGGGATGATTGATCACAACACTAGAAGAGTGTTTCTCTCATTCCTTATTATTGTATTTCTTACTTTTTACCTTTGTTTTAGGCAGGTCACAAATGATATCTCTAAAGGAGAAACTGTGATGATTGTACTTGCTATTGTTTTATTATTATTATAAAGAGTATTATTCGTGTATTATCAATTTCCATAAAGCTACTTTTGATATACAGAGAATCTCATATGGAAATTGATTGTAAGGAGCAGAAGGCTCCAAAGATGCCCGAACATTAGAATAGAAATCACAGTAGACTTGGTCAATGGATAATGAAGCCACTTTGATAGGAAACATAATTCATTTGAAGTATGACTCATCTTTCCATATTAAGACTTGGTATTCAACACCAACTATATCCTGCAAAGACTATGAAGTTTTTGTAGACTCGGAGTGAGCCTGATCTTAGAGAGGATCAAATGAGTAAAGAGACATCTTTTAGGACTGGAAAACAGATGCCATGAGTTTAAAATACTAGATCATAGATTCATAGACTTCTAGGATATGTGAAATCTTCTGGGAAGATTCCCTTGTTTCAATGACAGAGGAGGAAGCCATTCAAAAGGACTGGGATATGGATTTTTCCTTGAGACTAGAAGGGAAGTCAGTGGTGACTTCCAAGATTGATCTAACAGATCAAGTATGTTGCATAGAATAGTATAGATATATGCAAATCATGATTTGTTTCTAGAGGATTCTCCCATCAAGAGGGAGAAGACTATGACAAGACACTTGCTCCAGTAATCGAAGAAATAGTTTAATTGTTCATGAAGACAACCAGAGCAACCATGATTTTGATACAATATGAGATTCAGAGGGAGAAGGTATGAAAATCCTTGTATTTGAGATTGAGTTATCTCTAGTGCCAGTTGGTGTAGTACATGAGTTGGGACATGGAGACATGAATACAATACAATATTGAGTTACCTCCAGAGAAATAGGATAAGATACCCTCGGTGTGAGTTATTGAGCCACTCTCAGTTTCAGATGAAGTTGTTGTCGTGATAGAGTAGAGCATTTACTCTCAGAGTTTAGTAGCCACAGTGGGAGTGGAGAAATCATTCTCAGCTTCAGAGCAGTTGCAGGTGTAGAGTCCCAGTCCTAGAGGAAAATTTACAGAGAGAGTAGAGAACATACTCTCAGGTAGTGAGACAGATAGTGATTTGCAGAAAGAACATAGAGCTATATTGTGCAGATTAAGTTGCAACTAAGCAAGTGTACCAAGTTGGTACAATGTGATGTGAAAAATTGGTTTCGAAGTACAGGGAAGGAAGACTCATGTCTGCAAGTTGAGGCAAGCTCCAAAAGCTTGGTATGGCAGGATTGATAGTTTTTCTGATGAGCTTGGGCTTTACCAAGAGTAAAGTTGATCCCAACCTTTACTTCAAGATTGAGAACGATGGAACAATTATGTTTCTACTATATGTGGATGACTTGATCTTGAAAGATGAAGAAAATCTCATCACATATTGTAAGAAAAAGTTTTCCGTTGAATTTGAAATGAAGGACCTAGGCTTGATGCACCATTTCTTAGGTCTTGAAATATGGCAGAGCCCAAAAGAGATTTTCCTTAGTAAAGGAAAGTATGTTGTGGAAATTATGAATAGATTCGACATGATGGAATATAGAACCATGTCCACTCCTATGGAGACGAATCTGAAGTTATTCATTGATACTCTATACATACAGATGATTGGTGCGTTGATGTATCTAAAAAATTCCAGACCAAATATATGCTTTGTTGTGAACACCTTGAGTCAGTATCTGGTGGACCCCAGACCTGTTCACCTTATAGTTGCAAAGCATGTGATGAGATACATTAAGGGTACATTGGACTATGGCCTCTGTTATAATGGAGACTGTGACTTCAGGTTGTATGGATATACTGATTCAGATTGGGCTGGAAGTGATTCACAAAAAAAAATCACTTTAGGATGTTGTTTTAGTTTGGGGTCAGCCATGACTTTGTGGAAAAGCAGGAAGAAATCCAGTATTTCTCTCAGTACAGAAGAAGCATAGTACATTGTAGCATGCTCCACCTGTTGTGAAGCCATATGGCTTCGAATTTTATTGACAGGTCTATTCGATATGGAGATGGAAGCTACCATGATTCTATGTGATAACTAGAGTTGCATAAATATGACAGAGAACACAATGTTCCATGGTAATACAAAGCACATAGAGATACGGTATCACTACATTCGTGACATGGTGCATAAGGGAAATGTAAAGCTCCAATATGTTGGCACATACAAGCAGATTGCAGATGTGTTGACTAAGCCTTTGTCTCATGTGAAGTTTGAGTACTTCCCAGAAAAGCTTGGTGTATTCTAAAAGGACCTCCCTCAAAAGGGGGAGTGATGTTGATGATACTATGGTATCCTAACCAACAACAAGTAGCTCAGTTAGGATTTTATATCCTAGGGGACTGATCATCCATGGGAAGATCCTTAAGGTCCGGTAAGGACAGTCTGTCAAAGTAACTGTGCATGTATATGCCAACTGTGGTCAATAATGGTAGCTCAGTTAGGATTCTACATCCTAGGGAATCTTATGATTCTTATACAAATCCTGAAGGTCTGGTAAGGATGGTCTCTTAGAGTACCACAAATGTTTTTGTTGATGCACCTACCTCATTTTGTTGCCAAATATAGATGTTTATGTTCCAACTTTGTGATGTTGATGTTGTTGTTCTAGCTTCATGTTGTTGATGATGTTGATGTTCTAGCTTCATGTCATTGATGATGATGATGTTATTCCAATTTCGTGTTGTTGATGTTGATGTTCCAGCTTTGTGTTGTTGTTGATGATGATGTTACTCAAGCTCTGCGCTGAAGATGATGATGATGTTTAGTTTCTATTGATGTTGATGATGAGAAAAAATTCTGATGACCTATAGATATGACCGATAATGTTCCCAATGTTGATGATGGTGTCCCCTCCTCTTGATGATGTATTGAGTCCAGTCAGTTGTTATTAATGTTGTCAATAGAATACCCTTTTTGTTAAGGGGGAGTGTTGAAATATTATAACTTCGAAGAATATTCTACCTGAGAGAAAGTTGAATAATATTATTATATTATATTTAATTAGGCCCTATTATGCCTTAGTAAAATTCGACCCTATTGTGCCTTGACAGTTAATTTTAAATTAAGAGGGTAAAGTGACAGGTTCGCCCAGACCTAATCATAGGTTGGCCATACCACTATTTACACGAGAGGCCAACACCTCATTTGGACACATACACACCTAGATCTACAATGCACAAGTATTGGAGGAGAAGCTACTGCAACTAGGGGTGAAGTCAAGGAGGGTTTTTGGTCTATCTCTTGGTATTCTTCCTAGTGAAGGAGTAGAGGAGGATCTTTTGTCCGGTATTTGTTCTATCTATATTGAGGAAGTTCTTGTTGGGTTTTCTCCCCCATGAGGGTTTCTTAGGATCATCTGCGTGTCTCTATTGTTTCTGTGATTTCCTCTCTTTTAGTGATCTTATTTATGAATAATGTGTTAAATGCGTATAATAATAAAGAAGAACCGTAACTGCTAGTTGTATGAGTAAAAATTTAATGGAAATCCCTCTCTCCATCTTCATATACAATGTTGTGAGTATTGAACAACTAGCATGGCGGGAACAATGATTCAAATGGAATCGAGAATCGTTCAACAAATCATTTCCTATGCTTGTCACCAACACCATATTTAGCGGAATTCAATAGAATTAAGAGTGTTTTTTGTCACTCAATCGCTCATAATTGTGGTGGAAATATCTCCTTCACTTATAGAAACAAATTCAATCCCATGCCCATTATATAAGGCTACGTTATGGTCTGGTGAAAGATCTATCGAAGGTCCTTCACATGGTCACTAGGAAAATATAGCACAATGAGATTTGACAATGCCCACGAGTTGAGGACAAAATGATACAGATTCCAACTATGTATGAAGTTGCATTCCCTCTTCTCTAGCATTGTTAACATGTGTAAATGTTAACATGTGTAAATGGCATTGTTGTTGTCTTTGGGAGATCTTTGTCTTGCATTGAATATTCATTTCTACAAATGTTTTGGAGCTATGATTTTTTTTACAAAGGTTGAGGTATTTTATAATTGACTCTAATAATATCGTAGAGTTGCCAAAGAAATACTATTTAACTAATTAACAGATTGATCACTTGTTTCACATAGCCACTTTTCTACATTCCATGTTCTATTTTCCCTTAAGGTCGTGTCAATATATGCACAAATATGTAGTCTCATGGATGGTGTGTTCTCTTCCATCAAGATAAATTCAACAAACACAAAGGTAGCAATCAATTATCTAAGACTCTGTTGCAATCACAAAATAGGGAATATGCTAGCACATGAATATATATGATGAGAAGAGTTGTAATATATCAATAAGGCCCAAATTTTAGTAATGGACATAATGGGCAATATGTACTCAAGTACATATCATTTAATGTTTTGTATGTTGGGGTGTGCATCATTGGATCTAAATAGCTTGAAATTCAACGATGCAAATCCAACATACAGATCATTAAATGCTCTATAGTGTATTGCTCCCCTAAACAAAAGACATTTGCATGATAATTTGTTTTTCAAAATCAGGTTATAGTCTCGAAGTAGTTTATAGATTAAAATTATTTTTTGTGTGCCGACAGTCAACTTTAAGAGCATGCATTAGAAATTTATTGTCGAGGAGTGCAATTGGTCCTCTTATATACAAAATACCGAAGATCATTAGAACAATGAGGTGCAAAATTACAAATTGGATATTTTTTTTTAATTTTCCGGCTCTTCAATTAAATTGAAGAATTTTGTGTCAATCTAAAGAATTTAAAGTTTTATGTTGAGTTCCCTAGGTTTGAATTGGGCATGTCACAAGCTTTCTTGTGATTTACACAAAATAGAAGCGGCATTGAAAGGAAAGGAATCATTATTGTAAAGGCAATCGAAAAGATAAATATACATTATTCTGAACCACAAAATAACATGTTTGATTTGAAAAAAAAATGTTTTTTAAGCATTGACCTCATTTTTTTTAATTATACATGCTAATTGTTAAATGATGTGGAGATCAACTAGAAACAAAACAACGAATGATCTAGAAGAAAGAGCCCAAAAATTGTGTTTAAATGAATGTTTTTTATCTCTTGAGAATCTAAACAATTGACATCGAACAAATGTTTGCACAAAATGGGGCATTTGAAACACATTAATCCATAAAATAAAAATTCCACTCAATTCAATGGGTTAATCTTCTAGACTCTGCTTCCACGGATATTTATGGCTTCTAGATAATGGAATGCAAACTTCAATTGACAACATGAAAAATACACAATTATATGAACTAAAGACTAAATTTATGCATATAAACAAACCAATTTTTCATTTTTTCTTTTTAATCATAAAACCTCTAAAGCTAAACAAATTTGTAGTCAAACAAAACACACAAGTTTTAAGCAAAAGAAAAAAAAAACTTGTGAGCAAACAAAAGAAACACTAAAAATGTGGAAGATCGAAACAATTCCCTTCAAACTGGACCCTGAATTTTTCCTCAAATTTTCCTTACCACATCTTTAATTCCTCACATTTGTGCCACAAAAATATCTAATATCCTGCAAGTTAGGTTGATTTGGTTGTAGAGGGAGTAGTGCTACAATAAAGGCAATAGACATTCTCTTTAATGGTTGGAAAAATATGAAATTAATCTCACCCTTATCCTCTTCCCCCTGAATCGCTAAATCAAAGCGTGAGTAACAATAATCAAGGCACTTTGTTTCTGATGACAAAATCCTTCATTAATTTGCCTCCCATTTTGCTAGAATGCCAAGCAGAAAGGCATGCAAGAGCGATTGGAGAGCAATTTTAGTTTGTTAGGCAGACAAAGTCTAGACTATAAGCAATTGGAAGATGGTGTGAAGGCTCAATAATGATGTAAGCATAGTAGAGTCGGCGTAGATGGGAAGGGACAATGCAAATGGGGGATGGGACATGTGGGAACGTAATTTGGTAAAGTGCACTAGTAACTAAGGATGACAAGTAGTAGATTTCAATAGGATTTCGATAGACGATGAAGCCTAGGACAAAACCACCCATTAAAAGAACACCTTCGGTGCAATAAGTGGATTCTCACACATATCATTTTCAATTGAATAATAAGTGAATTCTCACACTTATCACTTCCAATTGAATAATAAATGGACTTTTAAGTCTATCACTTTCAATTATTTACGTCAAAGGCGTACACCTATTAATAATGAGTACAATTAATCATCTTTTAATCTAAAATTTTAATATGATGACTAACAATTGAAGATGCTGGCATATTCTTAGTCATCCTCCCAAATCAATGAATGCGATTTCCTCTTCATAACTTCCTTGTATTTTTGAATGCATCCGTTAACCTGTTTACCTTTTAACATTTACCTAATCATATTAAGAAATTACTGTAGCAATATATGATTGCCACGTTTAAATGATTAAACTTTGGATTTAGCACGGTGGCTGTAGACACTCATTTTCTAGTTGTACATTTCATTTTCTAGCTGTATGTTTCATTTTCTATCCACGCCTTTCGGTGTTCATCAACCACGATTTTGAGTGACTGTGCTACTTCTATAACAATTGCCTTTGTCGTTGAAATGAACTATTTTACTCTGAGATATGCATAAAAAACTAATGACGTATTTTAAACCAAGATATGTTTTAAAACTAACATCTTCTGATTATTCTATAACAACTGTCTTTGTCGTTGAGATGACCTATTTTAATCCGAGATATGCATAACAAAATAACGATAATCGTACCATAAAACTGTATTGAATAATTAAATCTCTAGAACATGTTTTACTGTGATGAATATTTCTTTCTTTATACTTCAAGTCAAATTTTGCATCAATTTTGGAAAAGACTTCCGCTCTTAACACGAGTGTATAATAGTTCATATTAATTTGTATCAATTTTGTGCCCGATTCTAGCATTCATTTTGAGAGCGTATTTAGCACTTTCGTTCGGCCCAGGTCAGAAACCACTGATCGAGCAAATGGGCAGCTTTCGTTTTCACTCCCGTCACGACTTAGTTCTGCCCAGGTGCGGCGGGCACAAGTAGATTGGGCTGCACACAACACGGTTCTGATTTTGGCCTTCATCATAGGATTTTATTTCCCTATATTAATGTTGTATGAACCGTTATGATATTCACTTATATGATGAATATTATTATATTATATTTATTTATATTACATTAATATTATTAATATTTTACTATAATATTATATTATATTAACTTATATTAATAATGTTTTATTATTTATATTAAAAGTTATATTATATTAAACTATGTTAATGTTTATATTAACTTATATTAATAATGTTTTATAGAGGTGAAAATGGCGGGCGATGGTGGTTGTAATCAGGAGGAGGCAGGGTTTGGTGTAGGAGGTTAGGGCCTCCCTTTCTCCGACACTGGGTAGGATAGACGGGGGCACGTCTCGCTCGAGTTTTTTCGAGGCTGGGGCTGGTTTCTCGGACTGAGTTGGAAGTTTCTTGGCATCGAGGGTTTCTGCGGGTTTTTACCATTTTCTATCTTTCGACGGTTTGGTATGGCGGCGGCTAGGGACGCAAGACCTGTGTCGGAATCGCGAGTTGTGGTGAGCGGTCCCGGGGCAGTGGACCCAGAACCCCCTGGTGGTTCCCCATTGGGGCTCAAGGCGGTGAACTCAGAGGTTTTGGTAAACAATCTGACATCTGGCATAGAATTGAGGACTCACACCTCGATTGCTTTGTCGTTTATGAGTGGTTTGGATTTTGAGTCGTCGGTGGCTACTTTGTCGGGGTTCGTTCCTGGGATGGACCCCCTTTCGGGTCTGTCAGAGGGTGAATTTTCTTTCATCAATTCTAAGCCTAGGGCTCTATTTGTTGACGACTGTTGGGGCACTCAACAAAAAGATTTACCAGAGGTTGTTTCTTGTGCACAGTTCTCCCCGTCGGAGATCATTACTGATATTGGTGCATTCCCGGAGCTTGCAGTGAATGTTGGTGATTTCTTTGGGGGGATTCTTCTCCTGTAAGGGTTTCTGGCCCTACTGTATCTCCTCCATGATCGGGTTCCAAATGCATTTCTTGGGGGGAGGGGTCACATTTAGTTGAAAGAAGTTGGGGTTGCAAAGCGCCCTACAAACCATGGCTCCTAGTGTGCCAGGGATAGAACCGACTCATAGCGACTGGTTTTTGGCGAGGATATTGACATGCATCGGGTGGTTGAGTTCTCGAAGTTGGCAATGGTGGGTCGGGCACGTGGGAAACTGTTGGGCACTGCTTTCTTGGACTCTTAGATGGAAAAATCCTGGGGATCTAACCTCTCTGGCTTTCTCAGCATTAGGCTGCTAGCTAAGGGATGGTTTGCTTTCATCTTCATAGCCTCCTCTGATGTCACTTGGGTTCTTTCTAAAAATTGGATTATGGCTAGCACTCCCATTGTTCTTAAGCATTGGACTCCAAGTTTTGACACAAAACGGGAGAGGGTGGATGTGGTCCCTGTTTGGGTTCGACTCTTGGGCCTCCCTATGCAGTACTGGAACCCTATTTGTTTCTCGGCAATTGGAAACAAACTAGGTGAATATATTGATGTAGATTTTTCCTTTGAAGATATTGGCCTTATGTCCATGGCTAGGATTTTAGTGACGTTGGATGTTCATCTAGGACTTCTAAAGGAGTTGACTATTGAGACGACTTATGGTTCCTTCATACAACCTTTGGATTATGAAGGCATTCCTTTTAGATGCCATAGATGCCATGTCTATGGGCATGGTGTTTCAGACTGCAAACTTCCCTTCAAGGGTAAGCTGCGGGGATTCGTGGATGTTGGTGTTGTCTTTGGGTCAGGCCATGCGGTTTTGGGGTCCGGGGCCTTTGGGGGTGCTCACACGGTGGCCTCACAGACTCGGGACTTTGGAAGGGACATTAGGCGACACTCTACTACTCCAGTAGGCATTTCTTCGAACGACCAGGATTTGGCTCACGCAAAGGTACATAAGTCTTCATTATTGGCTTGCCCAATATCTCTTCTAGTGTCAAGTAAGCAACAGTTCTCTTTTCCTTCGATTGCATTATCTACTTTTGATTTGTTGCTTTAGTCGGGCATTATGGGGTTGGATGATTTTTCTTCAGTGGGTTTTCCTTCGCTCTTTCCCCAGCCTCGTCCTGAGGTGGCTTTTTGTACCCTTTCTCCTACTGGAGATCTTTTTCCTCCTTCGATTAGTACTCCTTTAGCCCCCTTGAATCAGGTGTCAGGGGAGTTAGGTGTGTCTAAGGCCTCCCTCACTTCGGTGTCCCCCATGGATGGGGGTTTGATGGTTCCTTCCTCTGTTGGTTTAGCCTTCTCCTTGGGGTCTAATACCTCCTTTCCTTCTTCTTCGATTTTATGTGGGACTCCTTCCCATTCTAGAAATCAGTCATCTTTCGGCACCCAGTGTTCAGAGGGGTCTAGGATTCACTATTCACTCCACAACATGACTATTTTATCTAAGGATTCGGGTAGCTGCGGTGCTGAGGATCCTTTTGGGAAAGGTTTGGGATCTCTTCCTCGAGCTCCGTCTTTGTCTCGGGGACGGGGTAGGAGATCAAATATTCTACTGGAACAAGATCGGGCCAAGATCGATGTGGCCTCTGGCAGGCAATCTTCCATAGAATGGGCGCTTAGAGCAAAGCAACCCCAAGAGGTGGTATCCTTATGAAAATTATCTCCTTCAATTGTAGGGGACTGGCAAGCTTGGGAAAAAAATCGTCATTAAAGAGATTGGTTGCGATTATTGTTTCAGATGTCATCTTTTTACAAGAAACTATGGGGGTAAGTGAACAGGTGGTTACATTGTTGGAATCAATTTTGCCTGGTTGGTCCTTTGCGGCAGTGGATGCAAAGGGCCACTCCGGGGGACTTTCCACCGGCTGGTGTCTCAAGAGTTGTAAATTTGATAGGATTTGGGGCTTTGAATCGGGGCTTGGACTTAACATGTTTTCAACTGAGCTGGGACGCTCCTTGTTGCTTATTAATATCTATGGTCCTTATGTTGATCGGAAATGTTACTGGGATTCCCTGGAAAAGTGCTCTTGGATTTCTGAACAAGAGGTTATTGTGGGTGGGGACTTAAATTTTTCCTTGGGAGCGACGTAGGTTTGGGGCCCTTGATCTTCCCCAGACCCTTTGTCTGACTATTTCACACATTTTCTCGATTTTCATGGCCTGTTGGATCTAGAGCCGGCTAAATTATAGCCAACCTGGCGGGATTTGAGGGTAGGTGATGTGTAGGTTGCAAAACGACTGGATCATTTTCTTCTAAAGGAGGAACTGCTTGATACCTTGGCCCTTTCGCATCAATGGGTTGTTAGTAGCGGAGAATCAGATCACAACCCGATTGTTTTGGAATTAAGTGGTAGGTTTCATCGAACCCCCAACCCCTTCAAATTTTTTGAGGGTTGGTTAAAGGATCCAAAGTATCAAGCCCTAGTGCATAATTTGTGGACTCCCTTAGGTCCAGATCATAATACTCATGTAGCTATTCACCTTATGGAAAACTTGAGAAAAGTTAAGTAGGAAACTATCTCCTGGGCACATGAGAAAAAATTAAAAGAGGATTAGGAGATTCTCAACATAGAAACGATGATGCTGGATCGACAGATCGATCCTGATTAGGGCTTCCATTCCAGGGAGGTTATGGAGGATCTTGTTCAAGTGGAACTTCGGAGGAGGACTATTTTGGCTGAAAAGGAAGCTTTGTGGCGACTAAAATGTCATTCTATTTGGATCGCTTGTGGAGATGAGAATACAAAATTTTTCCACTCCTTTTCCAAAGGTCAGAAATTGAATAATACCATTTGGGGTCTTACCCAGGGAGATGGTCAATTGGTCAATACTTTTGATGGTCTATCATCTTTAGGGATTTCTCATTTTAAAGATATGTTCAAGGCACAGGCAGGATCCTCCATCGTTGAAATTGTGAAAGCTTTCAGGCTCTTCCCTCGCTTTGTGGAGGATGATGAGTGGGAGTCATTGTTGCAGGAAGTATCAGAAAATGAATTGTTGGTTGTCATGAATTCCTTCCAGAAACGGAAGAGTCAGGGTCCTGATGGTTGGCCGATTGAATTTTATTTGGGTTTCTATGACCTATTGGGGAATGAAATTTTGAAAGTAGTGGAGGAGTCTAGGAAAAGTGGACATATACATGAGCCAATTAATGCCACCTTCATTGCATTAATACCCAAAATAGATAATCCAACCACCTTTGATGATTTTTCGTTCGATTTCCTTATGTAATTGTATCTACAAGATCATCTCAAAAGTCATTAGTCATAGATTAAAAAATATTTTATCTAGGCACATTTCTAATGAAAAATTTGGATTTTTGAAAGGAAGGCAGATTCATGAGGCCATTGGGGTTGCATAAGAAGGTATGCATAGTTTAAAAAGTAAGAAACTCAAAGGAGCGGTTATCAAAATTGACCTCTCAAAGGCCTTCAATAGGGTGAACTGGCTTTATATTCGGATGTTGTTGATACACCTCGGTTTTGGGGTTTCTTTCACAAATTGGATTATGGCATGTTTATCATCAGTGTATTTTTCTATCTTGACCAATGTCTCAGCCTCCTCTTTCTTCACATCGGAAAGGGGAGTCTGACAGGGTTGTCCACTGTCCCCTCTCCTTTTTCTACTAGTTGTGGAGTGTCTTAGTCGGTTCTTGAATGAGGCAAACTCTACTGGAACCTTTAGGAGAATCAAAATTTCTCCGGGATTGTACATCTCTCACTTACTGTTTGTGGATGATATCTTAATTTTTTGTGATGGCTCCAGGCAGGATATTGAAAATTTGTGTGAGGGACTACTTATTTTCAAACAAGATATTGGCATGGAAGTCAACTATCAGAAGTCCAGTATTACACTATCATACTTTTCTAAGGGGCTTCTCTACACATTTCTACTAGGCTTCCTTTCCGGGTCTTTGATTTAGATGAAGGTTTGAAGTATCTTGGATTTCAATTGAAACCAAACGACCACCGGAAGACCGATTGGAGGTGGCTTATTGCAAAACTTGAAAAAATGCTTGAGTCTTGGAGTCACCGATGGATTTCTAGGGTTGGGTGACTTGTTTTGGTTAACGTAGTCCTAAAGGCTATTCTAGTATATTGGATTCCTTTCGCTTGGATTCCAAAAGGAATATTGGAGAAGATGCGGAAACTGTTCTTTTTGTATTTGTGGCAGAGACATAAGGACAAAATTATTTTACCTTGGGTTCGATGGGATCAGATTTCTACTCCAAAGGCCTTGGGAGGTTGGGGTTTAAAAGATATTTTTTCCTTCTCCAAAGCTCTCGCTGCAAAGTGCACTTGGTGACTGATTAAGTCTACAAGTATCTGGACACAAGTAGTTCACCAAAAATATATTGCTCCTCTTTCTATTCTATATTGGATTCGAACTACAAATAAAACATTGTCAGGGGTTTCTATTATATGGAAGGCGTTGATTAAGGCATTTGATCTTGTGGGGATCAGACTGGTGTGGGGAGTGGGTTCTGGGAGATTGGTTCGCCTTGGTTTGGATCTGTGGCCTGGGTGTCATATAGGCCATATTCTTCCTGAAGGGATTCGACATAGGTTGGCGTTGGGTGGCTATTATCATCTTGCTCAAGTTGGGGATCCTTTACAAACAAATATGTGGCACCGAGGATGGTTGTCAGGGCACAAACTTGGCCTACCAGAGGAGGATTTGATTCATTGGAATAGATACACTCAGGCTCTTCGGGTTTCTTCCATTCGCTTGGTTGATAGGGATGACAAATTGATCTGGGATGGTGTCGGAGATGAAGAATACACTCCACATTCTGGTTATATAAAGTTATGTGTGGACCTACATCAATGGGACCCCCTTTGGTGGTGGAGGAAAATATGGAAATTTTCTTGTCCGACGAAGGGGAAATTGTTGGTTTGGTCGATCCTGGCAAACAAAATGCCTACCTGGGACAATTTACAAAGACATATTTTCTCCGGGTCGGGCCATTGTGCTCTTTGTAAATCTCATTTAGATATGGTGGATCACCTATTTTTACAATGTTTTTTTGTCAAGGAGGTTTGGGATTTTTCCAGGGTACTGCTACCCTCCCTCTGGAACTGGAGGTGATTTCCTTTGAATTAACCCTTAAGGCCTGGTTGCGGGGCAGGGGTCAAGAGGATTATCGGGATTTCTCTTTTATACTGGCCTGGGGGATTTGGATCACTTGAAATGGTCAAATCTTTCGGGATGAGCACTTCTCGGTTGAAAGGGTGACAATTATTTGCATTGGGGTTTTCAAATCATATTCGGGTTTGGGAGGGGATATTGTGGTTCACCCCAGGGACGTTAGTGAGGTAGCTCCTGATATTAGTATCCCATGGGGATATTTTGATGGTGCTTCCTCGTCTAATCAGACAAAGTGTGGAGGGGGAGGTTGTCTTTATTTCACTAACACACATTACTTTACCCTGAAAGTGGGATTGGGGATTGGCACAAACAAATACTCTGAACTCTTGGCTTTAAAAATCCTTCTATTTTTTGCTGTAGAGAATGGATGCAAAACTTTGCAAGTCTTTGGTGATTCTTTAGTGGTCATCAATTGGACCAACGGGATACACAGATACCAAGTCTCACGTTTGCTTCCATTGTTAGAGGATGTAATTCATATTAAAAGTTTATTTTAATCTATCTCATTTTCTTATATATACAGGGAAAGGAACCAGTTGGTGAACATGATTTCCAAAGAAGCCATGCAATTAGATTGTGGCCAATGGTATGTTGTTGAACATACATCTGAAGGAACTCGAGGATTCTATCACAGACCATTTCATGATCAACAGGGTATTTGAGGATGGATAACTACCCCGTAGGGAAGGAAACTTCCATATTTTGAATGGATCATTGATCATATTGTAATTTTGACAGAATGTACACCATAATGGAGACTTAATTGATAGAGGTTTTTTCAATTGGATATTATTTTTTGGGAACTATTAACAGTCATGGGACTATGTCTCATTGATGTCTGTTTTTTGGTATTTTGGGGGGATAAACTCTTTTTGTGAAAAATATGTACGTATCTATGTCAAAATAGATGGTACATATCTGTGTATGTAATTTTGTTATAATATAATGAAATTATGAATTTTTCCGAGGAAAAAAATTAATAATGTTTTATTATTTATATTAAAAGTTATATTATATTAAACTATATTAATGTTTGTATTAACTTTATTATTAATCAATAAAGATATATTAATATTAATATAAATATTGTAGTGTAATGTTCTAACATTTATATAATTATTATATAAATATCAACTTTTGACCTTTTAAATGACCATGAGCCTCACTCTAATCATAAATATTTAACCCTAACTCTAAAATTTTCCATGCATAGGAGCGCCATTGAAGATAATTATGATAATCAAAGGAAGTAAAGTTGACATTTTCTTAAAGGACTTAAATAGTAAATTAAATCTCCTAACTTATAAGGACAACATTGAATAACTCTATCATAATTTTAAAACTACCCTTTCCACTTCTATTAACAAGTTCTCTTTCAAGGTGTCCTATAAAAAGAATAATAGAACGACGAACCCTTGGTATGATAAAGAGTGTAAAATTTATAGGAAATCCATTAGGGATGCTTCTAATGAGTCCTTAAAACTTGATAAGATCAATACGCATAAAAGGGAAAAAAAATATTACATCAATAAAAGGCAAGAGAAACTTTCACAACTATATAAGTTAGATCCTAAGAAGTTCTGGAGCCAAATTCTAAAACGCAATACTAAAGAAAATAATAGGATTCCCTTAAGGGACTAGAATTCCTACCTTAAAAGCCTTTATGAGTTCCCTAATGCCATGGACACAATTCATATTGTCTCTACAAAGGAATAAGTTTTTTCTTTAGATGACATAGAGTTCGAGGTTAAGCGACTTGCAAATGGGAAAGCTAAGGACATTGAAGGCTACTAAGATGAAATTTTTAAAATCGGATGGCCAATCCTTATCCCTCACACACACAAGCTCTTCAATTTAGCAATCAAACAGGGCTTCCCTAAACCCTGGATGCAAAGCCTCATTGTTCCTATTTTTAAAATGGGGATAGAAACATTCCCTTTAATTATAGGACCATTATGATTAGCCCGATTTTAGTCAAGCTTTATGGAATTGTATTGGAAAAGAAGATTAGCCTTTGGCTAGAAAGTCACAATAAAAGAGCTAAAGGTCAGGCTGGGTTTGGGAGATATCATTCAATTGTGGAACATCTTGTTACCTTTAGGATCATTGCAGAGGAGTTATGCAACACTAAAACCAATCTTTTTTGTTGTTATGTTGACTTTAGAAAATCTTTTGACATGGTTTCTGGGAAAAACCTTTGGAATAGGTTGGAAGAGACAAAAGTGCCTCTTGAGTTGAGGGTTACTGCAATAAGGATGTATGAGAATGTTATTGCTAAGTTTAAAAACACTAAGGGCTGGTCA
Source organism: Picea glauca (assembly GCA_000966675.3). NCBI lineage: Eukaryota > Viridiplantae > Streptophyta > Pinopsida > Pinales > Pinaceae > Picea > Picea glauca. The sequence goes on along the minus strand of JZKD02S1354250.1, from coordinate 160,099 downwards.
AAAGATATTAACTGCAATATCAGAGTCAAACAAGGTTGTCCCTTGTCCCCTTCCCTTTTTGGCATATACATTGACAAGTTAGAATATTGCTTGGAAAAAGCGGGTTGTGTCGTGTTGGTTGTGGAGCCTGATTATCTTCCTGATTCAGAGGTCCTTGCTTTCAGCCGTGTTTATACCCCATGAAGTATTTACACCCCAGAAGTATGTAAACTCTTCCATGCGGGGGAGTGCAGAGGGGGGGTACCCCCTCTGCGGGGTTTGGGGGGGCTATCCCCCTGGCTGGGGGCAAGCGAGCCCCTAGCGGGGGTTCGGGGGCGAAGCCCCCAAAGAAAAAATTGCCTTGTAAAAGTATATTGTAATTTCATTGTAAATCTAGACCGTTCATTATAAGGTCGCAGATCTAACGGAAGAGATTATGTTAGGGTTTTTTGCCCTAGAAGGCAACCCTCTTTTATGATGGAAATGTATTGCGGCTATGGATGATGGTGAATATCGTATTCTGAGAGAGGAGACTGTGAGAGAAAGAAGAGGAAGTTACAACGGGTTTTGTTGTAGGTTGTATCCCTTCATTTGTTGGATAATAATAAAGGAAGGACCTGGCAATTTCTC
>JZKD02S1354250.1:137070-156125 GCA_000966675.3 Picea glauca | reverse complement strand
TGTAATCAACCCTAATCTAGAAGATCAAAATTATCTATCTATTTTTCCAAGTGTAAAGAAAAAAATAAGCATTTCTAAGATAAGAACAAATTCTCATGAGCTCCATAGTGAAACTAGGCATTGGCCAATTCCTAAAACGCCATGGGATGAAAGAGTGTGTCAACTTTGTGACACTAATAAGGTTGAATATGAAAAGCACCTTCTTTTAGATTGTCCCTGGCCTATACCCATATTAGATCTCATTTTCAAAATATTTGTCACACTACCAACCTTCCTAACCTCTTAACTCAACAAAAGTATGGTGATCTTGGAAAGCTTCTCTTAATGCTTTTCGAGCACATAAACAAAATTCTAAAGAATCACAAGTAATCGCTTACCCTCTTAAGGTCCTATAGACCAATTCAATCTTAGTGGATGTTAATCATCATCATCATCATCAATATATTATTATATTAATTATTATTAGGACCTTAAGAAAGGTAAGAGGTTACTTAGATTTCTTTATAATGTTATTTAGATGTTCAAAAAGAATTAGGAGAAGTGTTCCAAGATCACTATAGTTTTGAGTATACTCATGGAGGAGAAAGTGGTTTTCATATTCAACCTTCTTAGTGTCACAAAGGTGACATATTCTTTCAAGACATGGTATTTTGGGGATTGTCCAACAACCACTATCACTATGTAACTCATGAGAATTAGCTCTAATTTAACAATATTGATTCTCTTTTTAACAATATTGATTCTCTTTATAACCCTAGTCAAAACAGAGAGATACATTTGATATTCAAGATTAGAGTTAACCACCTCCTTATAATATCATATTTTTCTGTTTTCCTCTAATTTTGCAGAATAACTTATTCTTTTATTCTCCAATGATTTAGCCAAGACTTGGTATCATTATGTCATCCCAACTTGAGTCGTTGGTGATTTTGGCTAGAGTCTAAGAATATGACACACACCCTTTATTTGTGCAAATTCACATAGTAATGTCTTGTTGATAATAGAGTTAGAATATTTTTTTATGTCAGAAGACTCGAAAAGGGAAAATAAGTATTTGAAAGTGTTGACCAAGACAATGATTTTAAATACAGTTCAAAATTGTTGCAGAGAGAGTAATCAATGTTCTAGAGCCCAAAATGAGGGAGATGTTGAGGCATTAGCGGTATGTTAGATAATGATACATTAGATAATAAAAATAAAGTCTGATCAACTAAAAAACAATTACATGCACAATGTAAAACTTGACATGAAATGAAATAATTCTAAAAAAAAGTACACTTTAGTCACAACCACATGCATTAGATTTCTTGGAATTATGTGTTAGAAAATTCCAAGTGGGAATCTTGTCAATCAAAAGTGGAAGTGATGGGAGGGATTTACTTAGGAAATTACTTGGAGAAAATAAAAAAAATCTTTGGTTTGTTGATAAATGTACCAAAAATAATGAAGGTAAATACATCAAAAAAATTGTAAACATTGTGGGATGAATTTGGAGTTGATTTTTTTAAGAACACAACAATGGTTTTTTTTGGAGGGTGATGAAGTACAAGGGAAGCCATTTGAAAATTGCATTGTGAAGAAGCCTCACAATATATTCTCTAAAGAAGAGAATAATATGATGCTTGGATGGACTCTCGTATCATCTTATTAAAATATATCCAACATATGATGTCAAAACTTTTCTTATCTCTTTCGGGATTGAAAGAATTGTGTAATGGACTTCAAACATTTATTAAAGAAAATATTATTTACATTAATTATATATTTTGTTGTGTCAACTCATTATGAATAATTATTTTTAGTTTAATGGTTTATATATGTTGTTGGTTTATTTTTATTTTTGTTATGTATTGATCATTTCCAATAACACTTTACTTTAATTACATATTCATGATGAATGGAATCGACTTACAAGTTGAGGGGGGAGCGCTCCACCATTTATGTGACCTATTGAAAGGGAGAGGACCTCTCATAACTTCTTTAATTTAATGAGTTATATATTATCTTGTTGTATCCATATTTCTAGTTATGGTTTTTGTATGGAGTCTAAACATAAAATCACTGTAAATTATTAGTATTAAGAGTAGATGGACTTTTGTTTGGAGTTTTACAAAAAAAATACCATCCTGAAAATAGCTTGATTTTTTGCATGACTATTACCATTATTATGCAAGAATGTTTACTCATGATATTATTAATGTTGCACTAGAACATTTTGACATAGCTTTAAACTAAAATAAAATAAAAACTTTATGAGTGAATTTAAATGGTTGAAGGATGAAATGTTCTTATTTACTTGTGATTGTTGACAAGGTATACATGCTTTTGACCATTCACCAAGGTATGCATATTCATGGAGTACTACATATTTACCAAAAAATATTTAAATATGTATTTATTCAATATGGAGAAAAATATGAAAAAATCAAACATATTGTTTATATATGAAGGTCAATATTATTCAAAAGGAAATAACAAGGAGAATTGTTCGAAAATACTATCATGTTAAAAATTCGACATGTTCACATGAAAGAGATAGAAATATAAAAACAATGGTGTGATCATTGTTGAATCACCTAGGCCCTCGTCCAAACATGAAGTGTTGGTTAAAAATATTCAAATTCAAGAGACTATAGTGAGAAGAATTGCTTTAGATTGTGATCAATTTGGAAATTTAATGGTTCATATGAAAGTGATATAAAAAAAATTGTGTATTTTGATAATAATTGTATGTGTTTTAGCAATTGGTTATTCATAAAAAAATTATAAATGCAACTATGTAAGTGATGATGTTTTTGAAAAAACACATCTATTTTTTTTACAGAAACGGTTATGAACTTTATTAAAAAGAAGGTTGTGCATGGGCAAAAACAACTAGGAGATACAAAATTTCAAAATGGTCAGAGGCCTGAAGAAAATATTAAGCCTTACAACTCTTCAAGTGTCTCATAAGTCCTTCCAGATAAACAAAAAATATACTACAGTTCTACCATGTATACATTTCAATAAAGGAAAATAGAAAAAATATTACTTTGCATTGCGTAGACCTAATCTTAGTAAGCTTTAACTAAGTATCCACCTCGCTTGGAGCAATTTCTAGAATTGCATGTAAGATCTGATGTGGTGAGACTGCAAGACTTCACAGGAAGCAAATGATCCTTCTGATGGTACTGGTTGCTGATGAGATGGAGATTCAGGAGGTTGGTGTTAGGCATGTCTTCGAAGAGATTGAACATGAGTTGAATGTTGGTTAATTGTGCATAGGACTATTTCCAATTCCTCGTTCCTCTGGCCATCCTATTCCTTGCAATTGTGTGTTGTATTTTTTTGCTTCTAGACACAAGATTATTAAATAAACAATTGATTATATTTGATATGAATGGATCCTTGTTACATGCAATTCATAAAAAATCATTATAAAGAAAATCATTGCCAAGAAATCTAGACATCGATACAAGTACAACTATTTATTTTATATGCCCAGGGTTTAGAGGATTCTTTGAACAACAATGTCTTAGTATTTTTTAGGTTGGTTTATGGACATTGATACAAGTATAAATATTTATTTAATATTCCAGGGTTTTAGAATATTCTTTGAACAATGTCTCTGTATTTTTGAGTTTGGATTATGGACATCTACACAAACAAATGTAAATGAGTGTTTTGCCATTTTTATTTGGAAAAATTAGATTGAAAAGGGAGCAAGTTAAAGTCGTAATTTAACACAAGATGGTTGTGACACTAGACCAATAAAGGGTTATGTTGGTGTTGGGAATCCATGTGTACATCTCAATCCTTTAAATAAAGTTTGGGAGATCTTGAAGGGTGTTTATGATGCTAGAAATATGGTGATTGTAGACGGTTCAAAAGAAAAACTTGTTTGTAATGATGAATGGAAATATGTATAAAATGATATAATTGTGATGATGTGAATGACACATATTTGTGAGATTGAGTATGGACTTTCTTGCTACACCTAAATGGTGTTAGTAATGTGAGATCTATTGTAAAAACATGAAACTAGTTTGTTAAATAATGTAATTAGTTAATTTTCTTAATATTTTCTATGTGTGACAATGTTTTTTATGGTTAATAAGGTCTTTGTATTTTTAAATATTTAGCTATGTGATTGATTTAGCAATAATAGTAGATGACGTGTGACTCATTTTAAAATTGATAAATGATTAGAGTAAATGTGATTGAAAATTATGTGCAAAATTGGGGTTTGTAAAGTGCAAAATCAAATTCTAAAAGTGCTAATATTGGATTCCAAAAGTGTGAAATCAAATTCCTAAAGTGCTAATATTGGTTTTCAAAAGTGCAAAATTAGATTTTGAAGGTACCAATTTCAATTTTCAAAAGTGCAAAATCTAGTTCTAAAAGTTCGAATATCATATTCAAGAAGCGCAACATCCAATTCCAAAAGTGTCAATAATGAATTGAAAATTGTAGTTTTGGATCTTGATATTGACACTTTTGGAACCATACGTTGCACTTTAGAAATCCCAATTTTGGAATATTTTGGACTTTATAAAGGTTGTTTTTAGCCTATCTTCAAAGGGGTTTACACTGGAATTAATCCAAATTTAATGAAAGAAGGGTTAAGGTGTCAAAAGTGAGTAAAGAATGATTGGAAATAGCTACATTTTAGGTGGTTAGGTACTTGGAACTAGACTTTGGAAGAAAATTTATTGGCGTAGTCTTACCATCATGATCATAAACATGTTTATTAGGAGATGTTTCATATGTAAATGGATAGGCATGTTTTTAGCTAGGAATTGATGATTTCAATGCATGATAAGGGCCCACTTGATCTATTCTTTTGATTTAAAGATCAAGTTTTCTTACTCTACTTAAAGGTAGTATGGCCAACCTTTCCCACTTTTAGGTAGGGCTTATACTAAAATTGTTGATTTATAGGTCCAGGGACTTCTCACCTTTTAGTTGATAGAGGGAAGATATTTATAATGTTAATATTCAAGTTTTGAAGTATTCTTTTGATATTTTAGGATTATAGTTTCTTCAAGATGATAGATTCAAGATAGGATTGATGATGGATTCCAGACAAGATGATGGATTAATGGCTGATTCAAAATTTAATAATTTGACCTCTTTTATTACACGATGAGTTAAATTTCCAAATTTGGTATTTGACATCCACTTATGGTGGTATTTTTAGGAAAATATTCAATCAAAACCCATGAGGTTTTAGAACATGAGTATTTGGTTGAAGATTTGGATATTTTACTAGCATTTGAACTAGACTTGTTTGTAGCCTAGCTAGTACACTTGTATAGATTTATGATTTGGGGGGGATCATTAGAATTTTTTCTTCTAACCTTATGTTTATCTTGGGATATATTCATTATCCAAAATTGACCTTATATTCAATATGAATAAATCCTTATTACACGCAATTCATAAAGTATCATTACAAAAAAATCATTGCCAAGAAATATAGACATTGATATAAGTACAACGATTTATTTTATATGCCCAGGGTTTAGAGGATTCTTTTAACAATGTCTTAGTATTTTTTAGGTGTGTTTATGGACATTGATACAAGTATAAATATGTATTTTATATTCCCATGGTTTAGAATATTATTTGAATAATGTCTGAGTATTTTCGAGGTTGGTTTATGGACATCTACACATCAAAAAAAAGTGAATGAGTTTTTTGCCATTTTTATTTGGAAAAATGGGATTGAAAAGGGAGCAAGTTAAAGTAATACTAACACAAGATGGTTGTGACACTATACCAAGAAAGGGTTATGTTGGTGTTGGGAATCCATGTGTACATCTCAAACCTTTAAATAAAGTTTGGGAGATCTTGAAGGGTGCTTATCATGCTAGAAATGTGGTGATTGTAGACGGTTCAAAAGAAAATCTTGTTTGTAATGATGAATGGAAATATGTGTAAAATGATATATTGTGATGATGTGAATGACACATATTTGTTGGATTGATTGTGGCCTTGATTGCTACACCTAAATTGTTAGGGACCTAACCTCCCTAACCCCTCACATAGGTAGAATAATATATTTTCGATTTAATAAAGGCTACCATTAGTTTATAAGCCTATTTAATAAATGAGAACAAGTCAATGTAAGAAGACCTAATAGAAGCTTTTGCTTCTAGAAATATATTCCACTAGAAGGTTATTTAGAAGATAGAATTAGTATAAATAAGAGCAGGAGTCATGGGAAGTTTTGTCTTGAAAATTATTGTAATAGAGCTTTCCTCTGTTGGAGGTTGCCCCCTCGAAGAGGCAAGTGAACATTGATTTCTTGAATACAAGTATCATTTTTGGTGTTGCTCTTCTCAATATTTAATTATTCCAATGAAATCTGTTGAATATTCCTATTTTTTCATATTATGATCCATCTTCCAATTTCCAAAGTCTCATGAATCATGTCTTCCATCCTTTTCTCCGTCATTTTTTCTTAGTTTTATTTGATGATATTCTCATCTATAGTAAAACTTGGACATCCCATCTCACCCATGTGGATCAAGTTCTCCATCTACTCTCTCAACACTGACTTTTCCTCAAATAATCTCAATGTTCCTTTGGAGCCTCAGAAGTGGAGTACCTGGGTTATATTGTTGGAAAGGATGGTGTAAGGGTGGAGCCTTAAAGAAATTAAGTTATTAAGGATTGGCCTCGCCCTAAAAATCTCAATATCTTACATGGATTTCAGGGTTTAACAAGTTACTATCACAAGTTTGTTAAGAATTATGGAAAAATTTCAACACCTCTCACTGCTCTCCTTAAAAATAATTCCTTCACTTGGACTCCAGTAGTTGATCACTCCTTCCATGCCTTGAAAGAGACCATGTGCATGAGGCATTCCATAGAACTCCTATATTTCACCAAGATTTTTTTCTTGGAATGTGATGCATAGAGAAAAGGGATTGGGGAAGTCTTCATGCAAGATGGTTGGCCTCTGGCCTTCACTAGCAAACAAATTTTAGACAGACATTTGGGCCAATCAATATATGAAAAACAAATGTTGGCTATTATGCATGCCATGGATCTCTGGCTTCCTTATCTATTGGGGCAATGCTTCCATATTAAAACTAATCATCAGAGCAAGTATTTTCTAGAACAAAGAATTTCCTCCCCAGAGAAACAAAAATGGGTGAATAAGCTATTTGGCTATGATTATGAGATCATTTACAAGAAGGGAAAAGAAGAATAAGGGTCCCTCTTTTCCCTCTCCTTCATTGTACCATATTTTCTCCAAGTTGCTCACTAAGAATGGTTGCAAGACCCCAAAATCTCTCGCCTAATCCAACAATTGCAAGAACATTCTCTAGATTCTCCAAGGTGCTCTTGGAATAATAATGAGATTCATTACAATGGTCGTATATATTTAAGAAAACAGTCGCAACTTGAATTCATGGTGTTGTTTGATCTTCATGCTTCACCCACAATTGGGCATTTAGGGTTTACCAAAACCTATGAAAGAGTCAAACATTCTTTTTTCTAGGATGGTATGAATAAGGAAATCTGCACTTTTGTGGTTGAATGTGATGTCTATCAATGCAACAAGGGAGAAACAGTCAAATCACCAGGCACACTACAAACCCTTCCCATTCCCCCTTCTATTTGGAAGGATATTTCTATGGATTTCATTGTGGGCCTACCTAAATCCAACAATAATTTAGTCATCATGGTGGTGGTTGATCGTCTTTCCAAATATGCTCATTTATGTGCTCTTCAACATCCTTTCACCGCATGCATAGTGGCTCAAGTTTTCATGGAAAATATCTTCAAACTTCATGGCATACCTCATTCTATTGTCTTTGACAAGGATCCCACGTTCACCGAAAAAAATTATAAGAATGTTTCAAGATACAGGGCACCCAATTGCATCTCAACACCATCTATCATCCTCAAACTAATGGCTAAACAAAAATTGTCAACAGGTGTTTGGAAAATTATTCCAGGTGTTTTGCATCTGATCGAAAACATCAATGGGCTCAGTGGTTACCACTAGCTGAATGGAAGTACAACACATCTTACCATACAACTACTTCCATGACTCCTTTTGTAGCAGTATATGGACAAAATCCATCATCGGTTCTCTCATACATTCTAGGTGTCTCGAAGGTTTAGGAGGTTGAAAAAAATATTACAGTACGTGAGGCCATTCTCTGTACCCTTAAACAAAATTTGTTTATGGATCAAAATCGCATGAAGCAACAAGCTAATCAAGGTCGTTATGAACGTCAATTTGCTGAAGGGGATCAGATGTTTCTTCATCTTCAACCTTATAAGCAAGCGCCACTCAAATCTGACCATTTTCAGAAGCTTGCTCCCAAATTTTATGGTCCTTATACAATTCTAAAGCACTTAGGGCTATTCTCATACCAATTAGCTATGCCCAGTGATTCTAAGCTCCATCATGTTTTTCATGTCTCATGCTTAAAGAAGGTGATTGGAACTAAATGCCAAACTCAAGTCAGTCTCCCTGAGTTATATGAAGAAGGTTCCATTTGGTTGCATTCCCAAGCAGTGTTGGACCAGTGAGAGCGTCATTTGTGTCAACGCACCATTAAGGAAGTGTTAGTGCAATGGAAGGATAAAACTCTAGAAGATGCCACCTGGGAGCCTGCCACCATTCTACAACAATTTCTTGTTCTCAAGCCTTGAGGACAAGGTTGTTTTTCAAGGGGGAAGGCATGTTAGGTACCTAACCTCTCTAACCCCTCACATAGGTAGAATAATATATTTTTGATGTAATAAAGTCCGACATTAGTTTATAAGGCCTATTTAATTAATGGGAATGAGTCAATGTAAGAAGACCTAATATAATCTTTCGCTTCTAGAAATATCTTCCGTTAGAAGGTTCTTTAGAAGATAGAATTAGTATAAATAAGGGTAGGATGAATGAGACGTTTTGTCTTGAGAATTATTTTAATAGAGCTCTTATCTGCTGGAGGTTTCCTCCTCGAAGAGGCAAGTGAACATTGTTTTCTTAAATAAAGGTATCTTTTTGGTGTTGGTCTTCTCAATATTATGTTGTTTCGTTGATATATGTTGAATATTCTTGTTTTGCATATTATATTACATCTATTACCTTACATTCTGTTGATTTTTCTATATGAAATGATATAATATAGAAATATGATCGATATATTATTAAAATGATAAGTGTTCCATATATAGAGAATATATGGTAATCATACATGAAAGGATGCATCCCTTGGATAATCAATAACTATTTATTATGATTATTACTTATTATATATATTATTTAATAATCAATCATTATATTATTAATTATTAATCTAGAAGAATGTCTTCCCGATGTTGTTCAAACATCAACACTCCATCTCAACGAGGAAGACACTCTTCATCATGTCAATCGTGTCTCTGAATTATACAAAATTCTCCCTAGACTCATGACACCTATCTATCAGTCCTTGGAGATGTCTCTCTCCCACCTAAATTGAGGGGAAACTCCCCCTACGGCTCTCCCTCTGATCCAACTGACTCGCTCTGAGATCAAGCTCACTTTGGGTCCATATGTGATAGCATCTATCATATTGAGTCTTTATCATTCCTTATCAAATCACCATGACTAGGACGAAGACCACACCAAGGTCGTTCACCATAGGTACACCCCTGTGAGTAAATGTCAGCTCGATGCTATATGACACATGGAAAGAACCTAAATTACCTCGATTCCATATTGTTCCTTGTCATGATCAAGGAAGGACTATGCCTAGGCCCATTTATCACAAGTACACCTTTTTGATAAATTTATCCTATCTCCCTTGGTCTGCAGCCTAATCTAGGAGAAAGTTCACTCGATGTTAAAACATAAACACTCCCTCTTATCTAGGGATGTATCTTTCCATGATGTCTTCATATAGTATTCCATTGACTACTTTATAACCAAATAGTAGCACACAACTACTACCATGTCATTGGTAGCTCGAGTCATTCATCATAGTCTCTGCAATCAAGCAACACACAACTGTTCCAAGTGATCTGGTAGTCTCCATGAAAATCAGTTAGTATCATACAACTACTACAATGCCATCCAATAGAACACAATTGTGTTGATTCATAGTAGTATATAAGTATTTTCGAGTGGTACACAACCACTGCTAGTAGCACACAACTATTTTCCAATGACACGCAGTCAATTCCACTAGTATACAACCACTGTAGTAGCACACAACTATTTTCCAGAGACACACAGTCTTTGCCAGTGGTACACAATCACCATAGTAGCAAAAGGTTTGTCACACATGGCACTCTCGTGTGGACTTCTAGAGGCTAATCCCTCTAGAAACACTAGGGTCAAATCCCCATAGTGTGATACATCAAGGTCAACTCCCTTGACATGTCCTCATGTGTTTCCACAAGGGACATGTCCTCATGTGCTCTCCACAAGGGATGTTGGGCTATAATCCCAAACCCATTTATCCCTCTTGAATAAGTGTCCTCACAGATCCACTCAACTCACTCACAAAGGAGTACGATCTAGACTTCTATATGTTACTCCCTCTAGAAAAACTAGGGTCAACTCCCTTGACATGTCCTCATGTTCTCTCTACAAGGGATGTGTCCTCATGTGATCTTGACAAGGGACGTTGGGATATAAAACCAAACCCACTTATCCCTCTCAGATAAGTGTCCTCACAGATCAACTCAACTCAGTCACAGAGGTGTATGAGATGGAGAATGTCTCAAGAATTTGCAAACATCAAAAATCCCTCTTAGTGAGGGAGGCATTCTCTAACATGCCAAGTCTATCCCGAAAGTACTCGAACTTCGTCTTGGTAAGGGTTTGGGTAAGAACATCAACAACCTGTTCATCTATAGGAAGGTACTTCACTAGTACTTCCTTCCTCTACACCATGTCTCGGATGTAATGATACTTGATATCAATGTGTTTCGATTTGTCGTGAAAAAGTGGATTCTATGATAGCTTCACAAAGCTCTAGTTATCACAATGAATAACGGTGGAATACAACACATCTGCAAGTACCTTGTGAATCCACACTGCTTCACAAACTTCCACACTCAATATAATGTGATTTTCTTCTACAGTGTTCAAAACCATAGAGGTATTTTTCCTGCTACACTAGGAAACCATGGAAGATCCCAAAGCGAAGAAACACCTGGAGGTGCTCTTCCTATCCCATGCAATCCTTTCCCAATCAGATTCAGCATATCCCTACAATCTCATGTCAATACTGAAATTATATCTCATACCATGTCCAATTGTTCTTCGCAGGTATCTCAACACATGCTTCGTAGCAATCCAATGTGTCTGTCTCGACTGACTCATAAACTGGCTAAGTGCACTCACTGCATAACAAATATCTAGTCTGGTGTTAACCAGATACATCAATGATCATGTTTTCTCTCTGTAAATTCATTTATCTAAGAAAACAAATGACAGAGGTAACCTACAGACCGAATTTAAGGCAGGAATCTAGCCTTTCCGACCTAGAGAGGGCTCTCTCTTAGACATTGTCTCTACACAGATAATGGCTTTGAATTTTTGGCTAGGTTTAACACGTTCGTGCAGTATTTATGGTTCTATTGGCAAGAGAATACAAAACCTTGCGCCATGGAGTCAAATTCCAAAAAACGAGAGAAATAAATGACTTGGTGACTAAAACTTGAGAGGATAAAGGCTAAGTAGCCAATGGTATTTCAGTTCGAAGTCACTGCGTGTGGTGAGATAAAAATAAATAAAGTAGCTTAGAGCACCCTTGGAGATGAATTCTAAATTACTTAGAAGAAAACAAAAGCGTCTAAATGGAGAATTCTAGAGCACCGCACGATTAATTCTAGACTTATAAAGTGTTCTAGTTTAAACAGAATACAAAAATGGATATAAATAACATGGGGAAAACTTACATAAGAGAGATCACAATACGTCAAACCACCACCATTAGAATATTTTCATCAAAGTCTCGGGACCTTTTCATTATATTTCAATTAGGTTCGAAAGTTACATTCAATAGTCACTGTCTACATTACTTTGCCAACCAACCTAGCTTACATTGAAAAGATGCAATATATAGAAAAAGGACGTGTCACTTGGGCTACTATGCCCTCCAACTACTACACCTAGAAATTAGGCTCTGGTTATTCTCTGCCATATCACCCTTCGGATGTCACTTACTAAGAATAGAAACTTGACTGTACCCTTTGATGTATTAATCGACGTCTTTTCCATGATGGTTCGGTCACCAGCAAGATTCCATCGTTAAGAAGTGATGTTTCGGTGCTTCTTGTTTGAAAGGTCATCTGGATGATCGAGCGCTTTGTCAGACTCCTGCCACCCAGTGTAACGACTTTGATTGATGTCGCAGTCATTGGATGCGGTATGCATGTGGTGGGTAACCATGGACTGTCATTTGTGTTTCCAAGATGGCAATGACGATCATAGGACAACACATTTCTTCAAAATTGTTGTGTGTTCATCCTACACTTGTCCTTTTCTACAGGTGTGTTCATCCTATTTCTTACTTCTCGGTAGGAAACATGACACGGAGAGAAAGGAATTTTGTTCCATGTTCAAAAAGACAAAAATGGGGTCAAATCAATTATGTTTCTAGCCTTATCTGCAGTCTTGATTTCTAAGTGCTTTTCTGAGGGACCAATTACTCCTTTTCATATTCTTTACCTGTTTTCGCAAGACCCTATTCCCCTTCAGCTTCACTTGAGCACTGGCTAGAGCTACGCAGTCATTTTCTATGGACGATCCACATTCTTTGAAATGCTCCATGATTTTCTCCTCTAACATTCTTTGTGCTTCGCACAAGTGGATGATCATGTCTTGCGCTTATCTAATCTTCATGTTGATCCAATTCACATTCCATTCTCGGCTCTATGATGTTGATGCCTCGACTGTCCTTTATGCTAACTTCTTTCTCAACTCCCTATTTTCCTGGTATAGCTCAGCAATAGCAAGTTGCGCCTTCTTTATCTATTGCGATGGCTCATGAACATCCATGCTTTCAATGTCCATCCTTCTCCGTCTATCGCATATTCCTCAGCTCGAACCTTCAACAGGTTCCAGCCGAACAACGCACATGAGTAACTTCTCAACAACCAATTTGGCATGCGGTTCACTTGGATCTTGGGCCTCCTCGGGCTCTTTATTCTTCCTTGGCCTACCTATTTTCTGGGGTATTGGTTGTTGGGGGTACAAGACTTCCACTGTCTTTCCATTTTCTTCAACCCCTTCTATTTTTTCCTTCGTGTTGTGAGATGTTGCTTCTCTCATGGGTAGAGAGGGGTCTTCTTTGGGGTCCTTGGGGATGTTAGCTGAAAGAAAAAACAAATCCCATTCCTTTCCCAGATGCCTTAATTCCTCAACTATCAACAATTTGATTAGTCAGATGTGGGATAAGTTCTTCTTTGGATGGTCTGTTTTGGCTTGGACATTGTCTACCATTCCTCCTAGACTTTAGTGCAAGAAGAAAGGCAGGTTCAATGACCTCTTTCCTCTGAAATGCATCAACAATTTGATGTGATGCGGGTGTATTCTATCATACATCCTTTCACAGATAAAATATTCTCCAATCGCCTTCAAGAGTTTCATAAAAGGGTCCCATAGACACCGACTTGGAACACCCATTTCGATTTTTGTATTTAGGTAGTTTGGTTTGATGAATCCTTCGTAGCATAGAATGTCCAAAGGTATGCTATTAGACCACCTCTCACTTCATGGAGGGATCTCTGTTGCGACTAACATATTTTCCTCTGTCACTCAGAATGTGATTCCTATAATAAACATGCAGAACTAGTTAAATCTGAGCGCGAACTGTTCCACCAGTTTCACATTGTATCCTTGGATTTTCTTGCAATAGTGCATGCATATGGACTGGTCGAAAGATAATTTTACATTCAGATATTCATTTATCAATGCCAAGTCTTGAGGCTTGGGCCTCATAGTTCTGCCACTTCGCACCCTCTTCCTTATGTTTTAGGATGTCATCATGGTGCAATGCGTGTTTGTTCTTCATGTGCGGTAGTGAAGATGATGCCCTCTTCGTGCTGCAAACGGATAATAATATTCTTAGCCCAGACCTGTAGGAGGGCGGTAGAGGAACTTCACGCGATAAACAAGAATGAATTTGGGAATTCACTGCGCATCCCCTAGGTGGCACGAAGACTCTCGATGCAGGAATGGGTCAAGGTTGTGACAATGACGATGACAGACTCGTTGCAGTAGGGGAGCGCGAAAAAGGAATTGGGCATAAACAAAACTCTGAGGAAGAGGGGGCGATCGTGAGAGGGATTGTCGCCTAATATAATAACTTGTGACCAAATCCTATGGAATCAAAACCATGATTTAAGACAGACAAAACACAACAATATTGACTGACCCGGTTTGCAACATAGTTGATGGCAATCGATTTTCCTGCAGGAAGGAACTCAGGGCTTGCAAGAAAAATTACAGACGATGCATAAACTCGGTTGGTGAATAAAATACATGCAGAATGACTGGAATTTATAACTGAACGGGTGAGGGATGGAATCATGATGGGTGACACTGAATCCATGGTGATGAGAATTTTTGAAGTAGGCCAAAGATTTGCACAACACATTCACGTGATGGGTACACTTCGGAGTGTGCGAAGTACAGATGATAAGAGCTGCAGAGTATATGTGATATGAGTGTTGTGATTTCTTATCCTTTCTAACTTCATAATGAGATGATGATGGTCATTTCATCTGCCTACATGACCCTTATTGTAACAACTTGCTTTGACCTTTGGCACATAAAATATCCCTTTTCTAGCAAGACTTGACCTTTTGGGAAAAGGCCTTTACCATTTACACACATTTGATGTTGACGACCTTTCCCGACTCCAAGGGCCAAACTAACCACTTGTTGACTTTGACCCATTCGTTGTTCGGTACCTGACCTCACACACTTTGACACACAGACCATGACTCATCTAAGACTGACTCTAACTGAAAAAATGATGGTGCTAGCAAATGGATCCAACAGGGATGTTATCCTCCCAGTGAGGTGGAAAAGAACAACAGACCAGGTGCCTATCCATTGGGCTTCTCCCAAACTCAACTTTCCAATTGTAACGTGTAACCTGCATCCGTTGAAAACCCAAAACTGTATATGCTCCAAACTGAAATCTTGAAACTACTGAAAATGAAAATTGCAGATTGATGAAAGAAATGATCGTAGAACCAAGATTATTCATACTCCTACCTACCCTAATTTACTAAGCACAAATTCCAAATCAAGTAATCTCATATTTCCAATGAAGCCAGTCAAGAAAATGGTTTCTTGACTCCAACTTGCTTTCATCTCCTCCAGTCATAAAGTCAAAACTAAAATATGACAAGTCATTCCACCATTTGAAACTGTCCTCATGTTCAAACATTACATAGCTCATTTCGATTGAAGATTTCAACAGATCTGCAAAAGGATCCTTGAGAGCAAAAAAAACTATCATTTCTTTATGACCAACAATGAGATCATGTTTAAATGGTTCTTTCTAACTTTTCACATTGTCTATGTCATAAAAACGTTTTTGAACAACATTTTTATTTTGACATGAGGACTGTTTATTGACTGAAGATTCATTTTCTATTGGCAGGATGAACTTTGGACTACTAACCTTGGGCCTGAGATCATAATTCTTGTAATAGTGAGCCATTGCAGCCTCATACCCTCTTTTATATTGTTGTGAATTAGTTAATAATGCTTCATATGTCTTTAATTCATATTGTTCTTGTTGTTGGTTAGAAAATCCTTCAAAAGGAAATGAATCTTTGGATATCCTTTGTGTTTCGTGTTCTATATCAAGTTCCATAATAAGATTATGTAAACATTCTAACTTATCCTCTTGACTAAAGATATGACAGGAATCCAAATAAGATAATAATGAAGAATGAATATCTCTACACCAATAATTCTTAGGAGACATATCAATCCAATTTCTGAAATTTTGAAGAGAAACAAGGTATGCCAGCAACCTTGTCATTTTGTTTGATGAAGTACCTATTTCAAAATCCAAGATTTCCATTCTAAAGCCAATAATATATTCATACCTCGAGCTTTTTGAACAATGAAGTCTCCATGAAAACTTTAGGTTTAGATTCTTATGCCAGTGGAATCACCTTCAAACTGATTTTCTGATGTGTGGAGTCGCCAAAGCAGAAATATAGCCAATATGTGCTTAAGTATCTGCTGCTCTCAGAACTTAGAACTAAAACAATGTCGTTCTTTGCAAGGAAAATAATAGCAATCGTCCCTGGAAACGACGCCAAAATGTTATCTCTCTGTAAATTTGTTTGGCTAAGAAAACGAATGACAGAGGTAACCTACAGACCAACTTTAAGGACAGAATCTAGCCGTTCCGACCCAGAGAGGGCTCTCTCTGAGACTTTGTCTCTACGTAGATAATGGATTTGAATTGTCGGCTAGGTTTAACACCTTCGTGCATTATTTATGGTTCTGTTGGTAAGAGAATACAGAACCTTGGGCCATGGAGTTAAATTTTAGAAAGCAAGAGAAATAAATGACTTGGTGATTAAAACTTGAGAGGATAAAGGCTAAGTAGGAAATGGTCTTTTAGTTTGAAGTCGTTGTGTGTGGAGAGAGAAAAATACATAAAGTATCTCAGAGCACCCTTGGAGATGAATTCTAAATTACTTAGAAGAAAACATAGGCATCTAAATGGAGAATTCTAGAGCACTACGCGATGAATTCTAGACTTATAAAATGTTCCAGTTTAAACATAATACAGACATGGATATACAAAACACAGGAAACACGTACATAAGAGAGATCACAATACATCAAACCACCACTGTTGGCCCTTGGTTATGAAAGGAAGTGGAGAACAAGGAAGAAAAGGTAAAAAGAGAACTTCACAGTAGACACAGTGACTGTCACTGGGTCGAAGTGAGAAAAAGAGCAGAAAAGATGGAGTGAAGTGCAGAAAAGCAAGTCGTTGGAAGAGGAGATCGAGTATGACAAATCAACAAGGAAGATGGACCAAGGATGACTCAGGAAGTGGAAAAATCCACCATTGGATGCTTTGGAGCATCGCACGAGAAGGAAGGAAAGACAGGCTGAGGAAGTCTGGAAAAAGTGGATCAAGATGACCTAGGGTCTTAGACACCTAGGGATTTGGTAATTAGGGTTTTGACACCTAGGTTTCGGCCTAAGGCTGTCAGTGAGGTATTTTAATGTATAAATAAAGGTCAAGAGGACCTGGTTCGGGGGGGTGATATTGTTATTGCTTTAGCTCTATTGTTGTGGTGAGAGGTCATTGTATTGGGAGAGAGAAGAGTTGAGGGTGAGAGCCTTCTAGTATTGTAAGATCTTCAGTTGGGTGCAAAGATCAGATCCTGCAGTTGGGTGCGCAGGAAGGGGGAGAGAAAGAGAGAAAGAGAGAGAGAGGATATGTTGGCCAAGAGCGCAGATTAGAACTGTAAGCTTTATATTAATAATCCAGAAGCACAGTTCTGTGGGCGTAGCCCTAGAGAGAGGGTGAACCATGTATATTTTGTGTTGTGTGAGTGATTAATGCTATGATCTATGTCCTTATTATACTGTTATTTGCATTACTATGTTAGATCAAGATATATAGTTGCGCAGAGTAGATCTCACTGGTAAATGATATATGAATATCGTGATTGTTGTTATGCAAAATCCACTTGATATTCCCCTGGTTGTAGACATCTCTGTCCTGCAACCCCCTCATCGTTGCTTCGGGTGAGACTGCATCTACTTCGCAGGTGTTGTTTGTAGTGTCCCCAAGGCTGAGCCCCGTTGTAAACCATGTTCTGAAAGGAATTGTAATTATGTTTCATAGGCTGGTGAGCCAAGTTTTTATAAGCTGGAGGCTTATGTGTTTGTTAGGCCAGGGAGCCTGAGTGTTGAAGGCCAGGAGCCTGTTGTTGTATATGGAATCACATAGAACAATTAATAAAATATAAACACCGCCATGTGCAGACTGACCATGATGAATGAGTGAAGGGGGACTAAGCATCCATAGAGTGGGCAAGGAATTAGGGGCTGGAAGGTGGGAAAAGGGGCTAAGTGTTGAGCCTAGGGGCTAAGCCTAGGGGGCTTAAGCCTGGGAATAATATTTTATTATTATTCCAAAATAAATGTGCCATTTATGTTTTATCCTAAGTTCCTAACCATAAGAAAGGTAATGCATGCCGAGGAACGCATGCAGTTTCAATGGTGACAAGTGTCCACCCTAATGCATGCAAATAAAACATATGAGGTACGTCGTGAAGGCGCTCACTCCTCCATTCCTCCCGAATACCTGAGTGTGTAGGGAGCATTGAACAGTACGACCAACCCAACCTCTGCAAGAATACCTCGTGCATTCCTGAGAATCGAAAACCCAGTATTGTCTTTGATAGTCTGTCCACACCCTCTGTCCGACTGATCGAACCTATGCATGGAGGCTCTGTTCTGAAGCTGAGACCCTGAACCATTCCACCATTGTTGAACTAGTGAGAAAGCTTGTGTTGTTTTTGAAGAGCCGGTCTCACCCTCCATTCTGATTCGTGGAGTCTGTGTCGACCCTGTGGGAATTACTCATCATGCATTCCTATGAACCATCATTGTGAGGCCTCGAGCCATTGTTGAGCCTGTTTGAGAGGCCGTGTTTGTATTTCTAGTTGGCTATGGTGACCACGCAGAGCTGGACTATACGTGGCTTGATGGCCAGTGCAAGTTGTGATTGAGCCTGTGTGTGATCTCTCTCTAGGTGAGGGAGGTGGATGTTGGAAGAGGTTTCTTCCAGAGAGTGTCCAACACCAGCTTTAGGCTCTTAGACTTCCTGTTCCGGCCTGTTGCCGAGACCCAGAGAGGGAGGTTAGCACCGATGGACTATGCTTGTGAAGGTGTATACTCCCAGGCGGAACATGCATGTGGGGAATGAGAGTCTGATAGTAGTGGGCGTAAGATTGTTAGGATATTTAGACACTTAGGAGTTAGTTAAGATCTACTTGGTCTAATATGTCGTTAGGTAAAAGTGTGTTTCTTTAGTATGCATTAGTATGCATTTGTAGTTAGG
>JZKD02S1354250.1:94411-117294 GCA_000966675.3 Picea glauca | reverse complement strand
TAACATGTGATGTAGTGTCATTAAGAGAATGTGGAATGGTCTTAGGTAGTCCATATTTATATGATCGTAAGGCAATCTTCTACAGGACAAAGAATCAATATCAATTAACCAAAGCCGGTCAAGATTATGTGGTTCATGCTCATCATGTTAAGGAAAATAAAACACTTCAAACAATGGAACAATTAAAGAAGGCAGTGCAAGCAAGAAACAAACCAAAAATTGTTTCAAATGAAGTAATCAATCTTAAGCAAGAACAAAAAATGATTGTTGAATGGAAAATCAATCATAAGTTGCTTCAATATAAGCTCATGTCGTGCAAATATTTCAAGTATATCAGCTCATTTGCAGTCATCTTTTTGATGCTGTCATTAGTAATTTTGTCTACATGTATGATAGTGTCTTTAGTAAGATGTAATAGGGTTCAAATGGCTAACAATATACTGTCAATTGTCATGATTGTGTTACAAATGATCTTGATGAGACAGGTGCATAGGACAGAGTTCCGAGACAGAGGACAAGTTGGGTGGCCTATCCCGAGCTTGTTGACTGGTCAGTAACCTTTTGGGGACCAAAAGGTCCTTTAGTGGGGAGGTGTGATCCAAAATCGAATCCAGAAGCCTAACAGGGCTAAAAAAGGCTTAAAAATGAAAGTGTTCAGAATTTGACGAAACCAATACCATTGCATCTGTCTCGTTCTCCCGATTCGGGCCATATATTTACTTTCTCAAATGAACACTGTATGCGAGAGTTATCGTACTCTGGTCATTTTCCCAAACAGGCAAAAAGTCAACAGGTCCAGTCAAATGATGACATCAGCATGACATCAACAGTGCTGACATGGCAGAGACAAGTGGTAGTCTAGCAGAAGGTGAATGGTCAATGACAGGGATCCAACCAACAGCTGACAAGTGGCATTTGTTTGGAAAATGGTTGGGTGCCACGTGGCCCAGTCATGGGCTGCCATGTGGCACCATGGTATTATTTAATGGTTGGTGGCAAAAGTTTTATTGGAGTCCATGGGATTTGATCCCATGACCTCTTGGGTCAGCCCAAGCCTTTGACAAAGGTCCTTTGCCAACAGGCCCTTGGTGGTGCTTGTAACACTAAGCACAAAATAATATAATTAAAGGTGATAAAGTAACAAGGGGGGCGCCCAATGGATAAGCATCAGCCCTGGTTTTGAGGAGAATCCCATGAGACCAAGGGGGCGCACTCCAAAAAGGGCGTAGCCCAGCTAAGCGCCCTCCCTTTTTAGCCTTGGATCCTATGAAGGTGCCATGAGATCAAGGGCGCACGCCCTATAGGGGGCTACTCTGTGATTTTTTTAACAGAAGTGGGTTTTTTATAATGTTTTTGGATTTTAATTGATTTTTAAGCCTGTTAATGGAGGATTTGGCCCATTTTGGGGAGATATTGGGCATTTTTGGAGCCCAGATTTTGGGAGGAAGTTGGGGATGGATAACCAAATTCAGATCTATAAAAACTAGGCCTATTTGAGGCCATGGAGGACAGTCAGAGCAAATTTATGCTAAAGGGAAGACAAGCCAAAGCCACTTTTATACAGGGAAGCTATTGAGGCGAAGACGCTTGCGGGCCATTTCTGTGGGCTCCAATCATCCGTTTTGTGTGTCGTTTCTTCTGCTAGGTTCTAGAGATTTGGAAGAACATGACCAGATCAGTCTTGTATCCTAATGTCACTGCTGCAATGTACTTTTTGAGCTTTTGAACAGAAATAAAGAAGCCTCCCCCACTGAGATAAAGGCCCGGAGACGTAGGCAATTTTGTGTTGAACTCCGTTATCACTTCTCTTCTTATGGCTTGTTGTTCTTATTACTTCATTTTGGATTTTTATACTATTTTATGGCTGCTATGTTCTTTCATTAAATTCATCCTCTTTCATTCAGCTTCTTAAATGGTTAAATAACGCATGCAATTAAAAAATCAACCACAGTCATTGAAAGATTCTTTTTCGGATCATAAGGTATGATCCATAATTTTATAACCACCTTTTTGTTTGAAAGTGAATTTCCTTCAGTAGATCAAGCACTATAGATGGTGAGACAAAAAGTATTTAAGGAGGCATATGGCCTCCCTTTGGAGCAAGAAGAGGATGAATGGACTGCGCCCCTCCAAAAACTGCAGATCTGCTACAACATTAATGCCGACGAAGACAATGATCCAAGGAAGGTGAATATCACGGAAACAGAAGGCCAGAGAGATGTGGAAGGACCAATAGTTGAACTTTCATTCATTGGACAACCGATAAAGATAAATAAATTCAATATTGGGACAAAGGAGACACCAAATCTTGCCAATGTCAGAGATTACTGGGACGTTGCTACCATTGACAAAATCACAGAATTATTGCATGAGTATCAGGACTTGTTCCCGACCAAGTTCACTGATATGAGGAGTTTCAAAGGACCTATGGGAGAGATGAGAATACCTTTGAAACCAGATATGAACCCATTCAAGCAAAGACCCTATAGATTGAACCTGAAATATAAGGAAAAAGTGAAGATTAAGCTCGACAGAATGTTAGAAGCAGGGATTATTGAACCTATCGAAGAGTCAGAGTGGATTAGCCCCATGGTAGTGAAATATAAGAATACAAGTGAGATCAAGATCTGCGTAGATCTTGGAAAGCTAAATGATGCTTGTCTTCATGATCCTTTCCCTACACCATTCACAGATGAAGTGTTGGACAATGTGGGAGGACAAGAAGTATATTCTTTTACAGATGGGTTTTCAGGATACCATCAGATTCGTATCGCCAAGGAAGACCGTCATAAGACTACGTTTGCCATAGAGTGGGGATCCTACCAATATACAGTAATGCCATTTGGATTGAAGAATGCCCCAACCATCTTTTCTAGGGTGGTTGTTGAAGCATTCAAATAATGTTTGCATAAGTTTTTATAAGCATACTTTGATGACTGGACTATTTTTAGTTTGTTGAAAAATCATATTGAATGTCTAAGGCTAATGATGGATAAATGTAGGCAGTGTCAAATTGCTTTGAATTTGAGGAAGTGCATCTTCTTCTCACCATTTGGAGTATTATTAGGTCATTTTGTATGCAAGCAAGGATTGTTGGTGGATCCATCCAAGATTGCAATTATAGTTGATTTACCACCACCTACTTCAGTCAAACAACTGCACACTATGCTAGGACATACTGGCTATTACAAGAAATTTATCAAAGGATATGCTCAGATTATTGTGCCAATGGAGAAGTTATTAAAGAAAGATTGTCAGTTTGGTTGGACAGAAGAATGCCAGCAGAGCTTCGACACACTGAAACAAAAGATGGTGATTGTGCCTATTCTAGTATTTCCAGGTTGGAGCAAGGAATTTCAGTGCATGTTGATGCATCTTCCATTACATTAAGAGTAGTAGTGGCACAACCTGGAGAAGGGGACATTGATCATCCATTAGCATTTGCCAGTAGAAATTTGTCCACAGCTGAACTTAATTACACCACTACAGAGAGAGAGGGCCTAGCCATGGTGTATGCGTTGCAAAAATTCCGCCACTGCTTGTTGGGAGGACACTTTAAAATTTTCAATGATCACTCTGTGCTAAAGTACCTAGTCAACAAGCCGGTGTTGGGGGGGGAAATATGCATATGGCTTCTACTGTTTCAAGAATATGATTTTGAGATCATAGTTAAGATAGGGAAAATGAACAAGGGTCCAGACCACCTGTCGAGGTTGGAACATGGCGAAGAACCTACCATTCTGGAGGATACATTACCGTATGCACAACTTCTCACCATTAGAAATATTGATGACCACTTCGCAGACATAGTCCAGTTTCTGTCAGCAGGAATGGCTCCGAGTGATTATACAATCTCCTAGAAAAAACTGCTAGTGGTGCGCGCTACAGATTTTTCACTGATAGCTGGTCAACTATATAAAATGGGACTTGATGAGATACTAAGAAGATGCATTATGGAAACAGAGCACCTGATGATCCTCACATAAGCTCATGAAGGCATCGCAGGAGGACATTACGCAGGGAAAGCAATTGCGTAGAAGATTCTACGAGCTGGCCTTTGGTGGCCTACATTACACAGAGATGCTAAAGAATACACCAGAGCATGCAATGTATGCTAGTGAGTTGGAAATCCATCTTGAAGAGATGAGATTCCATTATCACTACAGATGACCCTACAGGCATTTGAAAAATGGGCCATTGACTTCGTGGGACCTATAAACCCACCAGGAAAGTGCACAGGAGCAAGGTATATTATCACTGCAACAGAATACCTGAATAGATGGGTTGAAGCAAGAGCAATCAAGGATTGTAGTGCAACTACAATTGTACATTTTATATTTGATAACATAATAACTAGGTTTGTCTACCCTAAGTTCCTTATGAGTGATCAAGGTACACACTTCATCGATAAGATAGTTGAAGCCCTGACTAAAGAATTTGCAGTCCACCATCAGAAGAGTACACCTTACCATCCACAAGAAAACAGAATGGTTGAAGCATTCAACAAAATCTTGGAGACAACATTGACAAATATTTGCAGTGCGAACAGGGACGACTAGGTTTTAAGAGTACCAATAGTAATCTGGGCTTATAGAACCACTTGCAAGAAATTAACAACACATACCCCTTTCAAGTTGGTTTATGGTCTTGAAGTTGTTGTCCCGATGGAGTACTTGGTACCGAGCTTAATAATTGTTGCATTTATAGACATGGATGATACTGGCGCTATTCACGAGAGGCTAGCACAGTTAGTCGAACTAGAAGAAGACAGATTCATTGTAGGCTTCCATCAGCAAGTTTAGAAGGAACGAGAAAAGGCCTACCACAACAGGCACATCAAGAAGAAGATATTCAGGCAAGGTGATTTAGTACTGGTATATGAAAGTAAGTTTATCAAACACCCTGGGAAGTTCATAACACATTGGCGTGGACCATATGATATCACCTATATCACAGAAGGAGGATCTGCGCAACTGAAGACATTGAATGGAGAATGGAAAGAAGGATTGGTGAATGGGAGTCGACTGAAGTTGTACTATGACAACCAGCTGCCTCACATCTCTAAGTAAAGGCATGAGGAAAAGGGTTCAGGTACCAGGTGCAGTTGTAAATAGGTACCAAAAACAGAAAGACAATCTGCACAAGGACGGGAAGGAGGCATAAAGCAGAAAGCAAAGGCTGCACTGGGCAGTCCAAATTCGAAGTAAAACGAAAGGATTAGATCTAAAGTGCCTCCGGACGAGTCACAGGTGAGTGTTGGGGGCATGTTGGCCCTTGGTTATGAAAGGAAGTGGAGAATAAGGAAGAAAAGGTAAAAAGTGAACTTTGTGGTAGACACATTGACTGTCAATGGGTTGAAGTGAGCAAAAGAGCAGAAAAGATGGAGCGAAGTGCGGAAAAGCAAGTCGTTGGAGGAGGAGCTCGAGGAAGACAGATTAGCAAGGAAGATGGACTGAGGATGACTCATGAAGTGGAAAAAGACACCATTGGATGCTTTGGAGCACCACATGAGAAGGAAGGAAAGACAGGTTGAGGAAGTCCGGAAAAAATGGATCAAGATGACCTAGGGTTTTGGTAATTAGGGTTTTGACACCTAGATTTTGGCCTAAGGTTGTCGGTGAGGTATTGTAATCTATAAATAAAGGTCAAGAGGAACTGGGTCGGGGGGATGATATTGTTATTGATTTATCTCTATTGTTGTTGTGAGAGGTCATTGTATTAGGAGAGAGAATGTTGAGGGCGAGAGCCTTCTGGTATTGTAAGATATTCAGTTGGGTGCGAAGATCAAATCCTGCAGTTGGGTGCGTAGGAAGGGGGAGAGCAAGAGAGAAAGAGAGAGAGGATATGTTGGCCAAGAGCGCATATCAGAATTGTAAGATTTATCTTAATATATCATAAGCACAGTTTTGTGGACGTAGCTCTAAAGAGAGGGTGAACCACTTATATTTTGTGTTGTGTGAGTGATTAATGTTTTGATCTCTGTCCTTATTATACTGCTATTTCCATTACTGTGTTAAATCAAGATCTATAGTCGCGGAGAGTAGATCTCGTTGGTAAATGATATATGAATACCGTGATTGTTGTTATATAGAATCCACTTGATATTCCCCTGGTTGTAGACATCTCTATCCTGCAACCCCCTCATCACTGCTTCAGATGAGACTGCATCTGCTTCGCAAGTGTTGCTGAAAGGTCTAGTAGCTAGGGCTTGTTGGTGCGCTCTTGGAGTGAACACTGGGTCTTCCATTGTGCCAACAACCACCATTATAATATTTTAATCAAAGTCTCAGGACCTTTGCATTATATTTCAATCTGATTCAAAATTTACATTCAATAGTCACTATCTACATTACTTTGCCAACCAACCTGGATTACATTGAAAAGATGCAATATATAGAAAAATGATGTGTCACTTGGCCTGCTATGCCCTCCAACTAATACTCCAAGAAATTAGGCTATGGTTATTATTTTCTAGATGACCCTTCGGATGGAACTTACTAAGAATATAAACTTGACTATACCCAATCATGTAATAACCAATGTCTTTGCCATGATGGTTCGGTCACCAGCAAGATTCCATTGTTAATAAGTGATGTGTCAGCGCTTCTCCTTTGAAAGGTCATTTGTATGATCGAGCGCTTTGTCAGACTCCTACCACCCAGTGTAACGACTTTGATTTATGTTGCACGATCATTGGTTGTGGTATGCATGTGGCGAGTAACTATGGACTGTCACTTGTGTTTCCAATATGGCAGCAACGATTAGAGGATGACACATTTCTTCAAAATTGTTGTGTGTTCAGCCTACACTTGTCCCTCGTGACATGTGGGTTTTCAGCATCTACGTGACGTATATCCGTCGCATGGATACACATCAGATTTCTTACTTCCCAGCAAGAAACAAGACATGGGGAGAAAGTAATTTTGCACCACGTTCAAAAAGATAAAAATGGGGTCGGATCAATTATGTTTCTAGCCTTATTTGTAGTCTTGATTTTTAAGCATTTTTATGAGGGACCAATTGCGCCTTTTCAGATTCTTTACTTGTTTTCGCAAGACCCTGTTCCCCTTCAGCTTCACTTGAGCACTGGCTAGAGTTGCGCGAATGTTTTCTATGGCCAGTCCACATTCTTTGAAATGCTCCACGATTTTCTCGTCTGACATTCTTTGTGATTCACGCAGTTGGATGATCATGTCTTGCACTTCTCTGAGCTACCTCTTGATCCAATTCTCATTCCTTTCTCAGCTCTATGATGTTGATGCCTCGACGGTCCTTTCCGCTAATTTCTTTCTCAACTCCCTATTTTCCTAGTATAGCTCAACAATAGTGAGATGCACCTACTTTAGTTGTTGTGATGGCTCACAAACATCCATTCTTTCAGTGTTCGTCCTTCTCCGTCTATCGCAGATTCCTCGTCTTGAACCTTCGATAGGTTTCAACCGAACAATGCACATGAGTAACTTCTTAGCAACCGATTTGGTGCGCGGTTCAATTAGAGCTTGGGCCTCCCCAGGCTCTCTGTTCTTCCTTAGCCTACCTCTTTTTCGGGGTATTGGTTGTTGGGGGGACAATACTTCCACTATCTTTCCATTTTCTACAACCCCTTCTATTTCTGCCTCTGCACTATGAGATGCTTCTTCTTTCGTGGGTAGAGGGGGATCTCCTTTGGGGTCCTTGGGGATGTCGACTGAAAGAAGAAATGAATCCCAGTCCTTTCCCAATCTCCTTAATTCCTCAACTATCAAAAATTTGATTAGTGAGATGTGGGATAAGTTCTTCTTTGGATAGTTTGCTTCGGCTTGGACACTATCTGCCATTCCTCTTAGACTTTGGTGCAAGAATAAAGGCAAGTTCAACGACCTCTTTCCTGTGAAATGCATCAGGAATCTGATGTGATGCAGGTGTATTCTATCAGACCTCCTTTCATAGATAAAATATTCTCCAATCACCTTCAAGAGTTTCTGAAAAGGATCCCGTAGATACTGACTTGGAACACCCGTTTTGATTTTTCGTTTAGGAAGTTTGGTTTGATGAATCCTTCGTAGCATAGCACGTCCAAAGGCATGCCCTTATACCACCTCTCACCATGCGGAGGGATATCCAATGCGGCTAACATAGTTTCCTCCGTCACTCGAAATGTGATTCTTGCAATAACCGCACGGAACCTGTTAAATCTAAGCGTGAACTGTTCCGCTAGTTTCACATTGTATCCTTGGATTTTCTTGCAATAGTGCATGCATCCGGCCTATTCGAAAGATACTCTGACATTCATATCTTCATTTATCAATGCCAAGTTTTGAGGCTCGGGCCTCATAATTATTCCTCTTCGCTCCCTCTTCCTTATGTTTTGGGATGTCATGATGGTGCAATGCATGTTTGTTCTACGTGCGTGGTAGTGAAAATGACACCCTCTTCATGCATCAAATGGATAATGATATTCTTAACCCATACCTGTTGGAGGGAAGTAGAGGAACTTCACATGATAAGAGAGAATGAATTTGGAAATTCACTGCATAGCCCCCAGGTGCCATGAAGACTCTCGGTGCAAGAACGGGTCAACGTTGTGACAATGACGATGACATGCTCATTGTAGTAGGGGAGCACAAAAATCAATTGGGCATGACAAAAAATATGAGGATGAGGGGGTGACTGTGAGAGGGCTTGTCACCTGACAGACTAACTTGTGACCAACTCCGACAGAATCCAAACCATTATTTAAGATGGAAAAAACACAACAATCTTGACTGACCTGGTTTACGACATAGCCGATGACAATCAACTTTCCCACAACGAGGAACTCAGGGTTTGCGGGAAGAATTGCAAACGATGCATAAAATCGGTTGGTGAATAAAATTCATGCAGAATGACTGACATTTATAACTAAATGAGTGAGGGATGGAATCATGATAGGGGACAATGAATCCATGGTGAAGAGAAGTTTTGAAGCAGGCCAAATATTTGTGCAGCACATTCGTGCGACGATTACACTTCAGAGTGTGCGAAGTACAAATGATAAGAGTTGCAGAGTGTACGTGATATCAACATCGTGATTTATTATCCTTTCTAACTTCATAATAAGGTGATGATGGTCATTATATATTTCGAAGTGACCCTTATTCTAACAACTTTCTTCGACCTTTGGCATGTAAAATCCCCCTTTTCTGATAGGGCCTGATATTTTGGGAAAAGACCTTTACCATTTACACATGTTTGATGATGACACCCTTTCCCGACTCCAAGGGCCAAACCGAACACTTGTTGACTTCGACCCATTTATTTTTCGGTACCTAACCTCACACGCTTTGATACACGGACCATGACTCATCTAAGAATGAATCTAACTGAAAAAATGACGGTGCTAACAATTCCAATCAGTTGTCTATACAGGTTCAAATCAATCTCATTGGAATCGAAAGAATACACACTTAGTTTCTTCATATTCATCACCATTGTTGTAGCCACGGGCTTATAGTTCATCATCCCAAACGTATTCAATGTATCAATTGTATACTTCCTCTGACTTGGGAAGATCTCATTAATTCTCTTCCACACCTCTAGTCCCAAGAAGTATTGCATCATACCAAGGTCCTTCATATCAACCTCAAAGGCCAACACATACTTTCATTCATTAATAAGGCTCTCTATATCGGTGAGGAATAAATCATCAACGTAGAGGACCAAAATCAAGGAATCACCATTAAGATTCTTGTAGTACAGGTTGGGATCAACAACATTTTTTCTGAAGCCCAAACTCATCAGGTGTCCATCAATCATCACATACCAATCTCAAGGTGCCTTCTTGAGTCCATACAGGGCCTTCTTCAACCTGCACACATGAGGCTCTTTCCCATGTATCAAAAAACCATCTGGTTGCTCGATGTATACTTCTTCCTCAATATCTCCATTGAGAAAGGTTATCTTCACATCCATCTGATGTAGTCTCCAATCCATAGATGTTGCAAGGGAAATGATCGTCCAAATAGAAGTGTATCGAGAAATAGGAGAAAATGTCTCCTCATAATTTATTCCCTCCACATGAGATAATCCTCTAGAAACAAATCTCATTTTGTGATTCTCAATTATTTTGTCAGTTGTGTGTTTGATCTTATAGATCCACTTGGAAGTCACTATATACTTTCCCTCAATTCCAAGAACAATATCCCACACATCATTCTTCATGATAGGATGATACTCCTCCATCATGGAATGTCTACATATTGGGTGACTAGATGCCTCCTCATAATAGGAAGGCTTGGAATCAATGATGTGTCTCATAGATACGACATAGCATGAATATCTCTGAGGTATCTTTCTCTATCATAAGGTACCACGAGGAGCTACATGTCCTTTTTCCACCTGTAGAGTATGACGAGCCCATGTAGGTCTCTTCCGACCTACTGCAATATCTCTAGGAACACCAACCAGAGCTACAAAATCAACGGGATCAATTGGATCAATAGGCTCAATGTCTCCCTATGAACTATTGGAGTGTGAGGAGAATAAGGCACCATCTCTTCCTATCTCTCACTATTAATATCCATGTGAGATCCTTTAGATCTCCTTAAGGCTACCTCCTCCTCAAAGGTAACATCTATGTTCACTTCAATATGTCTCTGACCAGGGATGTAGATCCAGTATGCCTTTGAAGACTCATTGTACCCCACAAATGTACCCTTTCTTCCTAAAGGGTCTAGATTGGTCCTTTTATCCTTGGGTACATGAATGTATAATGGACACCCAAATATCCTGAAGTGTCCAAACTCAAGCTTCACTCATGAACTATGTCCATCCTAGACATTGCGTGGTTCCCTTGTGGTACACATGTCTAAGAAATATCGAGGTCCCCTAATGGAAACAATGTCTAAGAAATATTGAGGTTCCCTCATGGAACCAATGTCTCATAAGACATATCAATGTTTCATGTTGGCACAGGGCATACCCAGGGTTCAACGCTTCAACATCGCACCAACAAAACCCTAACTACCAACCCTTTCGGCAACACCTAAGAAGCAGATGAAGTCTCACCTGAGGTAGAGGCGAGGGGGTTTCAGGACTCAGGTGTCTACAACTAGGTTGGGACATAGATCTATGATTACAATACTTAAGAAAGCACTTAAACAACAATATGCATTAGTTTCTTGAATCTCATTCACATCGCAGATTAAATCCTTATTACAGATCAATGTAATAACCATAAAGATCAAGTACTTCCATTCACTTAGCACATAGCATCAACTTGGATCTAGCATTCATTTATATTTAATACCATCAAGCACTAATAAATGACATCAGATGCATTCATCATACATTATGAAAACAATACTAAGCAAATAAATATATAAACAACATCGCACAAAGCACATCAAGGCACATGATATACGTGGTTCACCCCAGTGTGGGGCTACGTCCACCAACTTCTTCTTCTTCTTTATTAGTCTTCAATCTTCTTACATTCATCTACTCCTGTGCACAAAGACACATAGCCAAAATCCACAGAGAACAGGAGATCTGTGCGCTGCGCACCAGATCCTACTTCCCAAAATTAGGTCAAGGCATAGAGCCAAATCCTTACTAGCACAGAGTCTTACTAACATATCATGCACATAGCCAATCAGCCAAATCTCTTACATTGCTTGCACTAAGCTTATACTACTTTCTAGATTGCATTCCTTCCTATGTATACTTTTACAAAAAGGCCTAAACATGGGTAAACCCATGGGCCAACATCCCATAACCCATTACATAAACCCTAGTAAACCCTTTGCTCGGTCCACAAGCCCTCAAAACAATCGAGATCTCATGATCTCAGCTCCACATGGGTGCTCCATCTTCGACCAGCCTGTTGAAGTCTCAAAAGTGGTCAAACATGACCAATGTTCCCTCAAAACTTGGTCAAGGGCCAACATTTCCTCACGAAACCAATGTCTTGTTTCCTTCATCTCACCATCTAAGGCACGTCATGATGAATTCCACATTCCCCCCTACTATTACACATCAGACCCTCTGGGGATAATTTCTCATGATGTTGGCTCAAACATCAACACATTAACACAAGATTCATGTGATCTTGACTACAAATGGTTTGTCACTACTTCTCATGTCCATCTCGATAACTCCACACCAAATACTCGTGTTGATTATTTCATTTAGAAAAGAATGCCTTTCCTCTTGTTCTTTCAAAATTATGGCAACATAAATTCGAAACTGAATGACAACTTGAATCATTACTGCACTTCAGAAAATGTATTTCACATATTACTTCATGAAATTCATCAAGATCTCACTTTTTCATTGCTACCATACAAAACAAGATTTTGTGTGTTGTCATTGTTGGGTTGTTATATTCTTTGCAATGAAAGTCTAGTCGAGGTGAATTGAATGATGGTCAAACTCGAGGTGGATCGACAATAGGTTGGAGTAGAGGTAGATCGACAACAAGTCAAAGTCGAGGTGGATCGACAACAGGTCGAATTTGAGGTAGATTGACAACAAGTCGAAAGTCGAGGGAGTCGACTAGGTAAATTCGAAGTCGAATATATCGACGACAAGTCAGATGATGAGAGGTCAAAGTGTGAGCATGAGACGACCGACTAGATACCGAATTAAGGTCGACTGGTATTCGAATGGCAAACCCGATTGATTTGATTGTAATAGAATCCCAGGATTTGCAGGATTTGTAGCCAATGATATGCATGGATCTGTAACCTTTTTTGGGTGCCAATATTTAGGTTTTTGCCTATTGTAAATCCTATAAAGAGGCATGTTGTAAGGCCGTAACAAAAAAATGCAAAATATTGTAATGTTGTTGGAATAAATGAGAAGAAAAAACATGGAAAGATCGACCAAAGATTCTCTGGTAGTGAGAGGTCGACCGGTAGACAGAGATAAAGGAAAATTCTCGGGTAGAAAGTTTAAGTTTAAGGGTAGATCTAAATCCCCCATTCACTCGACACAAAGATGATGGAAATGCGATAAAGTTGGGAATTATAAAAAGTATTGTAATTCAAAGGAAACAAAAGTCAGTGTCGGATCCGACGAGAATCAATCGAATGAGAGAAAGATGACCCCGAACAAGGGAGGTGATGTATACTTGGAATCTACCAATACATAGTCGGATCAAGATGTTTGGTTTATCGACTGAGGATTATTATATCATATGACACCACATAAAGAATGGTTGTGTGAATATGAATGATATGATGGGGGTGATGTGTTCTTGAGGGATGACTCGACAACCAGAATTGTCTGATAGGGAAGAATTTGTCTAACACTGTACGATGGGAGGAAAAGAACCCTTCCAGGTGTACTAGACATTCCGAGTTTGGAAAGAAACTAGATATATGTCAACAAAATGAGTGATGCAGGTGCGCATAATCTATTTCAAAAGGATTCATGGAAGATGGTCAGAGGTGCGATGGTATTAATGAAGCAAGTTCATATTGGTACCATATACAAGTTGTTAGGGAATGTCGACTCGACTAGATGCAACAACATCAGTGCTCCTGAAATTGAATCTACTACGACTCGAATTGAATCGATGTCGAAACAACTCGACTTGACTCAAGCTAAGTCGATTCAAATCAACTCGACAAGACATGATGAAATCAACCCGGTCGGGATATGGCACGAGAGGGTGGGACACATTGGAGAAAAAGAACTTCGAGCTATGAAAAGAAAAGGTATGGTCGAAGGTTTTCCAAAATGTGGTTTAGAAGTCGAATTTTGTGAACACTGCATATATGGGAAACAAATTCAGGTGAGGTTCCCATCTAGAGAGACAAGGGAAAATGGGATTCTAGAATTAGTGCATAGTGATGTGTTTTTCTTGGTTACAATGCCTTCACTTGGTGGATCCCTGTATTATGTCTCCTTCATAGATTATTTTTATAGGAAGACATGGATATATTTACCGAGGAAGAAATTATAGGTTTTCAAGAGATTTAACGAGTTTAAAGCTCTTGTGGAAAACCAGGTAGAGAAGAGGATTAAAGTGCCGAGAACTGACAATGGTGGTGAATTTTGTGGAAAGGAATTTGTTCATTTCTGTAAGCAGTGTGGCATAGCATGCCAAAATACCACACCATATACCCCACAGAAAAATGGATTTTATGAGAGAATGAACATAATGTTGATGGATAAGGTAAGGAGCATGCTCAATGGTGTTGGGCTCACAGAAGAATTATGGGCGGAGGCAGTTAAGACTGCAAGATATCTGGTGAATATGTCTCCTTCATCGACACGAGTCGACATGACTCCAAATGAGGTATGGTCGAGTAAGAAGCCTTCGGTGGCACATCTCAAAGTGTTTGGTTTTGATGCATTTGTGCATGTTCCCAAGGAAAAGAGGAGCAAGCTGGACAAGAATGCAGTCAAATGTATTTTCATTGGATACAAATAAGGGATGAAAGGATATAAGCTCTGGGATCCTGCATCAAGAAGAACATTGTACAGTCAAGATGTGGTCTTCTGAGAAGTCGGAGTTAAGTCTAAGCCTGAGGAAGCTATTCAGACCGAGAATAATCCTGATACGGTGTGGTTTGAACTAAGAAATGAAGAATATGATCTAGATGAGTCGATTGAATATGAGCAAGAGGTGGAACAATTGAATATTTGATAAAGAGGTTAGAAAGAGAAAGAAAACCAGTCGAAAGGTATAGCCTGCTTGACTTTCGTCTCACATTCATTTTAACTACCATTGACGATGAGCCCAAGTCGGTCAGTGAGGCAGTCGATTTGACAGAGGGTAAACTCTGGAAGGATTCCATGGTCGAAGGGATGGAATCCTTGTACAAGAATGAGACATGGGATTTAGTCAAGTTACCTAGTGGAATAAATTCCATCGGTGGCAAGTGGGTGTTCAAGAATAAGATGAATTTTGTAGGACAAGTCAAGAAGTTAAAAGATCGATTGGTAGAGAAAGGATATTCCCAAGTCGAGGGAGTTGACTTCGGTCATATTTTTTCCCCCGTTGCAAAAATAACTTCCATTAGAGTACTAATGTCTCTGGATGCAACATTCGATCTGGAGATAGAACAGATGGATGTGAATACAACATTCCTACATGGGGACCTGGAAGAAGAAATCTACATGAAACAACCTGAAGTATTTGTATTAAAGGGAAAGCAAGAGTTGGTGTGCAAACTCAAAAGATCCATTTATGGTGTAAATCAATGACCAAGGATGTGGTACTAGAATTTTGACACATACATCCTTAGTTTGGGATTTGTGAGAAGGAAAGTTGATCACTGCATATATTCCAAGGAATAAGGTGGGTGTTTC
This sequence comes from Picea glauca, assembly GCA_000966675.3. Taxonomy (NCBI): domain Eukaryota; kingdom Viridiplantae; phylum Streptophyta; class Pinopsida; order Pinales; family Pinaceae; genus Picea; species Picea glauca. The sequence goes on along the minus strand of JZKD02S1354250.1, from coordinate 102,015 downwards.
ATATATGTAGCTTTGTATGTCGATGAAATGTCACTGATTTGAAACATCATGGGCACAATAAAGGAGGTGAAGAAGAAACTATCCTCCAAGTTCGACATGAAGGATCTCGGTGCAACTAAATTCATTATGGGAATGGAGATTAAGAGAGATCGAGCCGCTAGAAATATCTAGTTGAATCAAACAAAGTTCATTGAAACAGTTATGAAATGATTCAACGTGCAAGATTTCAAATCGGTGAAGGTGCAAATTCCTGCGGGAGTAAGGCTTACTATTGAACAGTGTCCAAATACACAAGAAGAAATAGAGTACATGGCACATGTTCCCTATGCAATTTTGGTTGGTAGTTTGATTTATGTGATGGTCTACACTCGACCAAACATTTCCCATGCAGTGGGAGTGTTGAGTAGGTACATGTTGACACCTGGAAAGGAGCACTGGACAACTGTCAAGAGAGTATTCAGGTATTTGTGTGGCACCAAGGACTATGATATATGATACCAAGGAAAACCTAGAGGTGACAGTGGTAAATTAGATGTACATGGCTTTGTCGATGCTGACTAGGTTGGAGATATGGATAGATGGAGGTCTAACAAAAGATATATCTTCAAGATGTTTGGTGGAGCAATAAGTTGGATGAGTAAGCGACATGCGGTTGTAGCCTTGTCGACAACAAAATTTGAATACATGGCGGTCACTCATGGAAGAAAAAAAGTGGTATGGCTACAAAGGTTGTGTTCAGGAATCAAGTTTGAGCAAAGAGCTATGAAGGTAAGTTGTGATAGTCAAAGCACAATATTCCTGGAAAAGAACCTTGCTTATCATTCAAAGACTAAACACATTGATGTATAATACCATTTTGTAAGAGATATGGTGGAAAGTAAAAAGGTACTACTAGAGAAAGTAGACACGTTGGAAAACATAGCAGACTTGTTGACCAAGTCTGTGAGTGTTGTGAATTTCTCTTGGTGCATAGAGGCAATGGGAATTGATGCTCTAGGTCTAGGAATGAAAGTTCAAGAATCTCATGTTTCAGCAAAGAAGACAATAAGTGGGAGAATGTTGGGTTGTTATATTATTTGCAGTGAAATTCTAGTCAAGGTGAATCAACTGATGGTCGAATTCGAGGTCGATCGACAACAGGTCAGAGTTGAGGTAGATAGACAACAAGTCGAAGTCAAGGTGGATCGACAGTAGGTCAAAGTCGAGGTAGATCAACAAAAATTTGAAGGTCGAGAGAGTCAACCGGGTAAATTCGAAGTCAAATATATCAAAGACAAGTCAATCGACAAGAGGTCGAAGTGTGGGCATGAGATGAACGACTAGAGACCGAATGAAGGTCGACTAGTAGTTCACTGGTAAACCCAACTTGGAGTCGACTGTAACAAAATCTTAGGATTTGTGGGATTTGTAGCCAATGATATGCATGGATATGTAACCATTTTTGGGCGCCAATATTTAGGGGTTTTCCTATTATAAAGCCTATAAAGAGGTGTGTTGTAAGGCCTTAAAAAAAATTAAAATATTATAATGCGTGTGTAAATCATAGGTTGTTGGTCATGCATATGTAAGCTGAATTGGCTACAGGGTTGTTCTTTCCCGTGCAAGAGGGTATGATGTTGATTGTGTCTTAGGTTTGGACCAAGGTTAGACATGTAACCTTTTATTCTGAATCAATAAGACAACAAAAGAGAAGAACGCTCAAAGGAATGTTGGTTTTCCCGGTTAAGGGTTTCCAGGGTAAAATCTTGATGTACTGTGTGATTTCTTGTGTCATTTTCTTTCTTGATTAAATTCTTCTTCTCTTATGTTAGGATTAGTGTGGAAGTGTCTTTCATTTCCTAACATGTGGTATCAAAGCTTAGGTCTTCCCTAACAAGTGAGTTATCAGAGAGGTGTTATGCTTTGGCGAGTATATAATATGTTGATTTGAAAATATTGAATATGAGAACTAAACCCTAGGTACAATAAGAGTCTTAAGTCATAAATTGTTTTAAAGATCACGATAAAGAATGGAAAGAAGTTCTAGAATAGAGATAGAAAGATTCAATGGACATAATTTTGAGATTTGGAAGCTTAAAATGGAAGATCTTCTTATAGATCAAGAACAATGGATAGCATTATGTCCAGGTACCCAGTCGACAGGCATGTTGACGGAAGAATGGGAGAAACAAGAAAGAAGAGCAAGAAGTACGATTCAGCTTTGACTTGCAGATTCAGTGTTACTGAATGTCTCGGGTGAAGATTCGGTCAAGAAACTATGGGACAAGCTAGGAAGCTTATACCGGTCGAAATCTCTGGTAAATAAGTTGTTTCTCATAAAGAAACTGTATCTTCTAAGGATGAGTGATGGCAGTTCGGTGACTCAACATTTAAATGTGTTTAATACTATGTTAAGCCAATTATCGTCTATGGATATAAATATCACCAATGAGGAGAAGTGTATCGGCCTATTATGTTCTTTTCCAGACTCTTGGGATAGCTTAGTCGTGGCTATTGGGAGTAATAAAACCACACTAGCACTAGAGGACGTGGTTACTTCTCTCTTGTCGAAAGAAATGAGAATAAATAACATGAAAGGATCAACCAAAGATTCTCTAGTAGTGAGAGGTCGACCGGTAGACAGAGATAAAGACAGATTCTTCGAAAGAAAGTTTAAGTTGAAGGGTAGATCTAAATCCCCGGTTCAGTCGACACAAAGATGATGGAAATGCAGTGTTATTTCCCATGAGGAGTTCTCTCTAGTTCCTAACCTTACATTAGCACTCTAGCATAGTATGTCCACTATTGAAATGTTGGACACGCATCTCTATATATGCACACAACCTCTTCTTTTCGTGCACATTCCAAAACTCTTCACAAAACACAAGCTCTCTCTTATTTTCCAGGGGCCTCCCGCGAGGGAGTCAAGCCCAGTCCTACTCTGATACCATGTTTTCTTTTCTATATGCGATGATATAAGATGGATATATGATCGATATATTATCACAATGATGAGTGTTCTGTATATAGAGAACATATGGTGACCATCCATGAAATGATGCGTCGCTTGGATAATCGATAACTATTTATTATTATTATTACTTATTGTATATATTATTTAATAATAAATAATTATATTTAATTAATAATATAGGAGAATTTCTTCCCCGTGCTTTCTAAACATCAACACATAAATGGTGTTCGTGATGTGAGATCTATTGTAAAAATATGAAACAAGTTTGTTAAATAATGTAATTAATTATTTTTCTTGATATTTTCTATGTGTGACAATGTTTCTAAGGTGAATAAGGTTTTCATATTTTTAAATATTTAGTTATGTGATTGATTTAGAAATAATAGTAGATGATATGTAACTCATTTTAAAATTTATAAATGATAAGATTAAATGTGATTGAAAATTATGTGCAAAATTGGGGTTTGTAAGGTTCAAAATAAAATTCTAAAAGTGTTAATATTGGATTTCAAAAGTGCAAAATCAAATTTCTAAAGTGATAATATCGATTTTCAAAAGTGCAAAATCATATTTTGAAAGTGCCAGTTTCAATTTTCAAAAGTGCGAAATCTAGTTCTAAAAGTACCAATATCATATTCAAGAAGTGCAAAATCCAATTCCAAAAGTGTCAATAATGAATTGAAAAGTGTAATTTTGGATCTTGATATTGACACTGTTGGAACCATATTTTGCACTTCAGAAACCCCAATTTTGGACTTTAGAAAGGTTGTTTTTGGCCTATATTCAAAGGGGCTTACACTGAAATTAATCAAAATTTAATGAAATAAGGGTTAAGGTGTCAAAAGTGAGTAAAGAATGATTGGAATAGCTACATTTCAGATGGTTAGGTACTTGACACTAGACTTTGGAAGCAAATTTATTGGAGTAGTCCTACCATCATATTCATAAACAAGTATAAACATTTTTATTGGGAGAGGTTTCATTTGTAGATGGATGGGCATGTTTTGATATAAGAATTGATGATTCCAGGGCATGATACAGGCCCACTTGATCTATTATTTTGAGTTGAATATCAAGTTTCTTACTCTACTCAAAGATAGTATGGTCACCCCTCCCACTTTTTGGGAGGGATTATGCTGAAATTGTTGATTTATAGGTCCATGGATTTCTCACCTTTTTAGTTGATAGAGGGAAAATATTTATGATGACAATATTTGATTTTTGAAGTCTGCTTTTGATTTTGAGGATTATAGTTTATTAAGGGTGACAAATTCAAGACATGATTGATGATGTATTCCAGATAAGATGATGGATTAATGGAAAATTCAAAATTTAATAATTTTGACATGGATATTTCAGATTGGTGAGTTTGACCTTCATAGGTTATTTGTCAAGATAGTCCAACACTTGATGTTATTTTTGAGGATTTTCATGAGTTTGATGATATTTTGAGAATGATGTTTGATGGATTTTCAAGACACTAATATGTATGCATGGTTTGCCACATTATGGAATTTGAGGATTTAGTCACTTGTAGATTTGTTACTTGCATGATTGTTAGACGCTTTGATTAATGGTTTCGTTTCATGATTTGAAGCAATACCGAAAATTCACCTGGTTTACTTCTCAATATTTTTCGAAAGGATTTTGATTCACTCATTGTTGCATCAAATTATGGGTTTTTGTACATGAATTTTTACAGGATATAGAATTGAGATGTTAACCAACACTTTTTTTGTTAGCTAGATTATTGATAGTTTTTTATGTGTCATTTTCTTAGAGAAGTTTTATGAACACATTTGTTTAATTTATAGTCTTCATACTTTATAGAGATCATCTTAAAACCTTACAGAGGATAGATTATTCCTCATCATCTTCGCTTGCCATGACAGATTGTCAAGCATTTCTCAAGTTTTGGGATGTGTTAGACTTGCAACCAACTCACTTCACATTAAGTTTTTCTCTCATTGGTTTTGGGATGTGTTATACTTGCATCCAACTCACTTCTCATTTGGGTTTTATCTCATCAGTTTTGGGTTCACTCGATGAAGACTTAGAGATTATCTACCTCTTTTATTGCATAATGAGTTAAATTTCCAAAATTAGTATTCAACATCCACTTTTGGTGGTATTTTTAGGAAAATATTCATTAACACTCATGAGGTTCTAGACCATGAGTATTAGGTTGAAGACTTGGATATAGGACTAACATTTTCACTATATTTGTTTGTTGCTAGCTAGTACACTTGTATAGGTTTATGATTAATGGGGGGGATCATTAGAAAATTTTCTCCTAACCCTAAGTTAGACACCTTATGTTTATCTTGGGATATATTCATTATCCTAAGTAGCATATGTTTATTTATGTAGACCATTAAAAGTGGCTATTCGATGAATATACTATATAGTGTACTTCAATGTCAATAATATGAGGAATGATGATCTCATCTTTGATCCTTTCCACCAATTCTTGTTCTTCATTATGTCTTTCACATCAAGGGTTAGTGTTACGATTTTTTGGATGCCTCAACTCCCGAATAGGGTTAGGGTTTTGGACCCTCTAGAATCTTCTTGAAAGTCTACATGTGACTAGATCCACATGAGTGAGTAATGGGATTTTACATCGCATCCAATCTATACCATGGTAGTCAACATGATATCTCAACTTGTGGGAGACATACATTCCTCATACGAACTTCGACTAAGGTGATGTTTGCACTGCTAGAAAGATTTCAATGTGTGAAATAATGTGAAGAGGTAAATAACTATGTCTCCGAAGTTTCGACACCAAAAAATGATAGTTTAATTCCTTAAATAGGATCTAAAAGTTTCAAAACCCTAAATCACCAAAATAGGACCTACGCCTAAAATGAATCCTACAAGCCATTAGCTCCAATTTTTCTACCATAAAGAATCAAAATGGATAACAAGTTATGTAGTGATCCATTTCAAATCATTGTCGAGGTTTTATTACATTTGTATTGAGGACCCAAGGTCCTTACTAAAGTTGAACACTACTCAAAAAGACGTATAAGGGAGGTCGTTGAAATTGAAAAAAAGTAAAGAATTATTTCAATAAGGATGATGCATCAATGTTAGTAAGACATAGGTTCCCAATCTACATTGCTAGAGAATTGAAACCCTAAATAAGTGGTCCTCATAAGTAATTCTTTTTAGGTCTTATTCTATGTTGGTGTTTTTTTAGTGATTAGTTCTTGTAATTTTATGATTACTCCTTTATTATTTCTCTTTTTCTTCTTAAAATTTAAATTTGTGATTTATACCTCTCCATAATTTGTTATATATTTATATGTTTTATATCAATATATTTTTACAATATCTATTCAATTTAGATTATTAAAATTATATTCTTACCAACATAATAATCTATCTTTATCTCATGAATACTTATTTTCTTTACATGCCTTTTATGGACACACATTCCAAAAATTATATTGTTACCAACATCATAATCTATCTTTATCTCATGAATACTTATTTTCTTTACATGCTTTTTATGGACACATATTCCAATCCCATGCTTATGTTTTAGAATTTTTTTTTATAACATTTATAATTTTGTTGATTAATTTTCATTCATGTTTTGTTTTTCTTCCTTTGTGTTTATTGATTTAGTAGTTGGTTAATTTTATTAGAGTATATTATTTTTGTATAAAATGGGTCTTTTTTTTTTTGACAAATTTGATAAGAATTTGACAAAATTTTCAAACACGTGTAATGTTATACCATGATTCAAGGTTTGTGCATGGTGGAACAATACCTTTAACAATCTTATCTAATTTGAAAACCAAGGTAGTCTTATCCAATTTTAAAACCCAAATCATAAAATTTCACTAGAACTTCCAATTAATGGAAACATAACTTTTTATATCATCAAATTATGAAAATAAGAACAAAATTTACTATAAAATTAAACAATTTCAACTTAAATTTTTCTTTTTTCAATTTCAATTTGAATTTATATTTTTTTTCCATATAATAAATTTCTAAAAACAACTTATACATAAATCTCTTTCTCTCGTTTTAAATATAAATTACATATAAAAATCCAAAACATCAACATTATAAATTTGAAAATAAAAAACAAGCAGCCATGAAGAACAATATGCCACACTCTCAGAACTTTACACAACAAATCTAAATTATATTTTCGAGTACATTACCACACTTACAAAGCTCTTTACGTCGCATTTTTTTTCTTAGGATATTGCGTATGCGAGTTGTTTCAATATAGTACATCAAGCAATGACATTGATCCTCCATAGCCTTGATTTATCCTTACCATTCTCAACTAATTTAATGTGATAACTTTGGGAATATGAATTCCTTATAATTCTCAACTAATTTAAGACGATAACTCTAGGATTAGGGCAATTTAAAAACTAGGATTAGGGCTTGGAGTGATTAATTTAAAGTGATAACTCTAGGAATAGGGCTTGGAGTCATTTTGATGCAATAAGGTCATGTTATTATGTTTCACATTTAGAATATGTAAGAATAAATACTGCAAAACTACGTGCAACAAAGTAATACTATCAATATTACACGGTCTTGTTAAATGGATATAAAAATCATAATAAAATATATCATAAAGATGGGTATTTTTATGTATTAACTAAAATTTGTTTTA
>JZKD02S1354250.1:51353-70305 GCA_000966675.3 Picea glauca | reverse complement strand
CCCTCCACTCCTAGAAAAATGTTTTAATTTCGCCATAGTCCCTAGATGGATCCCAGTTGAAGAAATTATTTTTTCCATTGAATCCATTATCCATAAGCTTATGACCCACAAAGAAAAAGAAATTAGACAGTGGTGTTGAAGAAACCTCTGTCATTGTAAAACTCACAAACTTAACCTCTCCAAAGAACAATTTCATTCTACCGTTATTATGAATACCTCCAACTATGACTCTAAACTTCTAGACCTTATATATTCCCGTTCTTAGAATACTCTCACTAAAAACCCTATCAATACCATTACTAACTTGGTCACCAAAGCCATCAAATCTTCTTCCTTAGATCTTAACATCCAAAAATTCCTTATTCCTCATAACCCCCAAACCCAAAGGATCTATGGGAAACCCAAAATCCATAAAAAATACATTCCACTTAGACCTATAGTTAGCAACATAAGAGCCCCCACACATAAACTTTCTCTATTTATTGTTGATAAGCCTCATGAATTCATTGGAAAAACCTCTTCTTATATCAAAGACTCCACCAACTTCATTCATAAAACTTGAAATATTTACCTTAGTGAACAAGACCTTATGGTTAGCTTTGATGTCATTTATTTATTCACCAAAATTATAGTTTCAGAAGACCTCACCTCGATCTCCAAGCTAGTAGACCCTGAAACTCTTTACCTCATCAAAATTTGCCTCTCTTCTACCTTATTCACCTTTAAAGGGGTTTGTTATGAACAAAATGAAGGCATGGCCATGGGGTCACCCTTATCTGGATTGGTTGCTAATATATTTATGGAATGCTTCGAGAATTTGGTGCTAAACAACTTTCATCTCAAACCCCAAGTGTTGGTTTCGTTTTGTAGATGACACATCTTTGTCATCTGGCCTCATGGGCATTCCAATTTAATCACATTCTTTAACCACCTTAGAAATCTTTCTCCTCACATCCAATTTACTATGGAAAGCGAGGAGGACAACTCTTTTCCCTTCTTGGATGTCCATGCTTCCCGTCTTTCTGATGGTTCCCTTTCCCACCAAGTTTATAGAAATAAGACTCATACCAATAGATACCTTCATGCCAGTTCCCACCACCATCCATCTAAAAAATCAGGTGTCCTTAAAACGCTAATTACTCAATCCATTCACATATTCACCCCTCAATTCCTTGCGAAGGAAAAAACCCACCTTTCCAAGAACCTTTTCTCCAATGGATACTCTCTCTCTCAAATCAATCACGCCTTTCACTCGGCCAATAATCCTAAATCTAAATGAAAAATCATCTCATCCTCCTCCCTGCCCCAAGATCTCTTTTATCTACCCTATATCGAGGGAAATATTACGAGGAAAATATCTTTATGGAAAGGGGTAAACCACAATAGACAGAATGACACACATGAATCAACTATAATCCCAATTATGCTATATAAAAGAAATTCTAACAAGACAAGGCTATGATCCTACCTCATCTGGATGTTCGATGAAGACCATTGTTGAGCACGCAACCCAAAGCTTTATACCTGCAACTTGTCCTCAACAACCAATATACACAAGCATATAGTGATAATGCATAGTGTTAGCATACATATTAGCATGATGCATTAACATACATGACAAATACACCCATGGAATAATAATTCAAATATTTGCAAGATATCAATTGGACGAGAAAATAGTATTTCTATTAAAATAATCAACATAAGCACATAGGTGACAAACTTCTGTAACGACACATATCAAAACCGAGAAACTAAGTCCCTCCAGTTGGGCCTCCACCACTTCAATCCTCCACCAAAGGAAAGATCATATAAATGAGTTGATGAGGTTCTCCATCACAAAGAAGAAAGAGTTTTGGGGTTGAACAATGAGTTCATATTTTCAACGACAAAGGGATGCAGACTCAATATGAAGTGAAATTTCTCCAGAGTGTCTTTGCTCTCAAAGTTGAATTGTTATCCCTCAAGTCTTGGATATGGCTCAATTTATATCCCTCAAATGGAACTAAAGGGTCGATTCGAAGGGTTTCCAGTATATGGAAGGTCAAGGATCATGGATCTCATGACATGGCATGGAAACCCGCCGTTATTTTTAATTTTGAGCACCAAACCTGATGTACGTGGGCTGTAGTAGAGAAACCTACGTATATGCTTGTTGTATAATTGATAGGGTGCGTATATGTTGAAAAATATGTTTTTTATGCTCTAGAAGGTGCAAAAAGGGACTTCAAGTCTGCATAGGGAAATGGAAAGGCCATTCAAGAAAGTTGCATGGAATGAGGAAAAATTTGTTGTAATAGATGCTCCCTAATGTGTGAGGTCAGAGGAGTATCTATGATGGACGAAATACATTATAACTCCCAGAAGTGGAGTAATTGAGACTTAGCTGGAAGTACTAGTTACTCATGAGAATATTACAATCCATAATGACTTTGAACACATGGCTTCCAATATGAATTACATTGCAGATCCATTTGGAAATATATCAAATAGTTGTTCATGGCCATGAATAGGCAATGCAAAGCAGACATATGCCATAGGTTGTCATAGTCATGAACAAGGCACAGTGGAAACTAGTCTCAAAATCAATCTGAAGATATCTGTATACAATGGAGTACAATCTGATCTCCCATGATCACTAAAGTCATATAGGTACTGGTCCAATGAAAGACAACAACAAATTAGGAATGTTGCTACCGTAAGTTGGAGGTCTTCTACACTATTTTCCAAAGGTGCAAGTCTAGATCATGTGAATGTAGGAGTTGAGGTCGAACACAATGAGACTTCATTTGATTATCGGTCATTAAGGTATACTGTTAACAAATGAGAGACAACCTACCGATAATTAAAGTAGGTATCAAGACACTGAGTACATTCTACAAGTGTGAATAATGGTTTTGAGGTCAAAAACTTGAAGATTCCATTGATCAGGGGACATTGATGTATTCCCAACTGTCTATGGTGGGAGAACCTACCACTAATGAATGAAAGCCTCTACGTACTTATAGGACTCTAGGTCTCATTTCCAGAATAGATGAGCTGGAGTCGATGGAAGGATATTTGTTGAAAGGAGAGCATTAGGGCATCTCTCATCATTCAACATGTGGTAAAAAGCAATATCTCGATGATTAGGAGGAGCTCAAATGAAGAGGATGTTCACGAACCAACAATCCTATGCATCCCTCACACGCATTAGATGCAAGTAGTGCATGGAAGATACCCTTTGAATATCAACCAATAAGGGAAATTGCCAACAAAGGTGAGGAAACCATTAATAAGGCTAATGGAATCCAAGACTACACAAATCCCAATGTTTGAATATATATCTTGTCGTCGAACACAAGGGAAACCCCCCAGTTAGAGATCAATGAGGAGATTTCAATTGTTGGGTTCAAGCCTCAAGGTTACCTACCCATAATGAAAGTAGGACTAGGGTGCATGGTAGGCCTACAACTTCATGTGACTCTACGATACACTAAGGGTATGGATGACATGCAAAGTCAATATTTCTGAGAAATGACTGACATGGGCTTATAGACTTCATTTTTAAAAAGAGCATGAGACATATGGATAACTTAGGCAGCATAGACTGATGATAAAAATTTGTGATGCAGGAGGTATCAACAAACTCTCCATAGGGACTGGAATAATAACCAGTCGGAGGAGTAAACTCTAAGTGACGATCTCAACTTCCTAAGGTCATGCTAAACCAAAACTTTGGATGAAAGTGGACTCAAAAGTTTGTTCTCTGTTTGAAGGCGACACGATGGTTGTCGATACGAGATACTATTCTTTTCATGCTCGTGTTTTTTTGTTTTTTCATAGGCAAAGAAATGCTATGATATAGGAGAGGAAATGAGTTTCACAAGTAAGAAACTAGCTCCAAACAGTGGAACATACCTATACTCAATGCAAGGAAGTGCATGTGGGGCATGGGCACTTGAGGGAATGTTTCCTCTTAGGGTACAGGGTGTCAAGCTACAAAGGATATATAGAAGGATTTTCTTGGCTAGTGATGCAAATTGTTGAGGTAAGAGGATTATAACGAGAAAGAGGGAACCGAAAATAGGCTCATTACTGCAAGAAGGATGATGGGATGTGATTACAACTTAACTCCAAATAATGTCCTTTTTCATAGATTTAGTCCCCTATGTCCGAAAATGTATAAAATAATACCCAAGAGAACTCTTCTAGCCAATGGTGACTAGAGTATTCTTTTTTTGTAAGTAGTCTACTTGGTTCGGAAAAGGGTTAAACTTATACCAAATAGATGTCCTTTCAAATCCATTTAATGAGTGTGAAAGAGACAAGTTCACTCGACAATCTTTTCATTTTTTGGAGAGTCGAAAAAGAGCTTAACCAAGACTTGGGGGGAGTTCCATAGGTAAAGGTTTGAATGCTTGTGAGTAAGAATATGGTATTCGAACGCAAAGTCATATCAGAACTATAAGGAACTCCTGGTCCTATGGAATAACTTTTGCATGGGCACCAAATGGCACAAAGGTTCTAACTAGGGTACCCATGTTTCGTAAGCCTCTACCACTTAATATTAATGACACTTCTTGTAGTAGTAAGAAATTTCTATGTCGCTAATAAATGGGTTCATACATAGGGTGTATGGATCACGGTCATAGGATGATGCAAGTGAAAAATGAAGTGAAAACCTATCTTACATGCCGATGAGATAATATACCTGTCGAAGGCATGAACATGCAGTGTGATGCTGGAAACCACAAAAAATCCTAGACAAAACCACCAAAAACCAAGTCTTTCCACTACATTATTAGTCCATAAGGTAACCAATTAGCACAAACTACAGGAAGTGGGTAAAACAAATTCTAATAATAGTAAAAATAGTCCATTTTACCATACCATTTGAGTTTTTTCACCCAGATAGTGCATTTAGGCCATTTTTCTCATGATCTTCAAGTGTCGATTGCGGAAGCTACAATCAACGAAATCAACAACCATCTGAACCATGTAAGCTCCCATCCCTTCTACTTTAATTTCAATGGTTTAAATTTAAATTTTAGGCCCCAAGGTTTTAGTATTAGAGGGCGTAACATGGAAACTAGGGCGTATGCAGGTGACAGTTCATAGGGTCATGTATCATGTAGCCCTATACACAAGTGTTACCAAGTTATCCCACATACAAGTCTGTGAAAAACATTTTTGAAAGTTTTTAACTCAAAAAATGGTTTCTCCTTTGCAGGATGGTGATTGAATGGAGGGAGAGGGAGCATGAAGAGATAGATGCAACAGTGGGAAGGGATGCAGGGGCCCAACAAGATTTAAAGACATGTGGCCTTTATAAATTTTGGGATCTCAAGGGAATGAGGGCTCAAGTGAGGTTACTCTAGTTTCTAGTAAACTAATGGGATCCAGAGACAAAGTCCTTCAACCTTGATGGGCAACAATTAAGGATTGAAGTGGATGATATATACTTCATCACAGGATTGTCTCGCTAAGGCGAGGTAGTGAATATCAAGGCTCAAGGGGTTGGGGGTGGTATGATTATGGAGGAGTACATTTCCACCCACTGTGTTGGAGGCATAGATAAAGTAGGGATCCAACTCCCAATCAAGGTGATCGAGAAATTGAGCTTAAAGATCATCGTTCTCGTACTCACATAGATTTCAGGGTCGGCTTGTTGCACCAGGCATCAAGGTCACTCATGTTCTATGTAGTGGAGTGTTTAAGAACCACTATTTATGACTCGTGTACCTCACTGCTGGCTAACATGAAGAGCAAGTTGATGGATTGAAAACAAGGGAAAAAGATAAATTTTGGATTTGCATCTATTCTTTGTATTTTTTTCTTTGAGAGGGATCTAGGCTTGAGCCCTAGAGTATATATTACTCCACATGGACAACGCGATCCAACCATGTCACAATGGATTGACATGATGAGGAGGCTAGGAGGTGGCAGGGTGCCAACCCCCTACAATGATGAGTTCTTTTTCTGGTGGCACCGACATGTCATAACCATTGATGACTACCCTTACGAAGGGATTGACTATAGAGGGGATCCAGACATGCCTTTTCCACCAGGTTCTGCCTACGGTGATATTGGTAAGAAATGGTTTTTTATTGTTTTTCAATAAATATAAAAAACGAATTTTTTTTTGTATGCTATCAAGTATTAACAATTGTTTTTTTATGTAGATGTAGGTCCATGATGGCCAGAGGGATTCCCACGAAATCAATGGAGGGTCCGAGGAGATGATAAAGCGGGTGGAGATGTGGAGAGAGTGTTGTAGAACGTACAGAGGAACCTGTCTCAATTGATGTACATGATTCCTATGGTTCAAATGGAGGATATTCCAGAGGCAATGCAATGATAGGTGGTGGGTGTACCTCGTGCATGGGTGTGACTCTTCTGACGTCTCGTAAACATCGTAGTATGATATCATGATATGCATCTGGTGCCATATGTGTAGATTCCATGGTCATATTATAAACTGACCATATATGTATTTTAAGGGTGTGAGCCTCATTTTGTACTATGACACCATATTTTTTGACCTCGACAGGATGAAATATAAAAGAATTGGTCTTCAGCTTTACTTATATATGTTACAATGTGTACATGCAAAAAAGTGTTTTATTTACTTAGTTATGTGACAAATGCCAATCTAAAATATAATTAGCATATGTATCGAATACATGATTAGAACTTCTAGGTATGTGATTATAAGAAAGAAAATCAAATTATCATTCCAAAAGTCGTACCTGTAGGAATCATCGGAGTAGAGTAGGATCTCACACACGGTAATTGTCGTTCAACTGACATACGAATAACTGAGAGTCCAGGAGAACCTCTAAATATTGAACACCATGTAAAATGGCGTCGCGTAATATCTCTATAACGATGCTATACTCATCCACATTATTCATTTATGGCTCCACATGGATGCACCCTGAAGATACCAGTGGGCCCTTGGGTGAGTAAATGACCCAAGCGGCATAAGTCATGTTCCGCGTATGACGGCCGAAATTGTCCGCGAATCCTAAGTAAACTGAAGACTTCATTGACATCTTCCAACCAAGGGAAAAATTGATAAGCAAATCGATGACACAAAGGAAAATATGTATATACAGTAAGATACACTAGTATACAAAAGGTCACGCCCAAGCTTGAGGGCTCAAGCATAATACCTTTTAAGGTAGATCCCAAATCTGAGCTCATCCAACATATTCCCTTCATAATATTCCAATTCATAGGCTCTTTTCTCTAAGACACGTCTCACCATATAAGGACCGTGCCACATGGGGTTGAACTTGCCTGCCCCCAACGGTTCTTTGGCTTGGTCATAAAGGAGAACCAAGTCACCCTCAGAGTACTGTTGACGACAAACAAAATTATCATATTGAACCTTAACATGTCATTTATTCGATTCAATATTCGTACAAGCATCTCAACGCTGATCATCGAGATGATCCAGGTGTATGAGGCATTCTTCAAGATTAGATGTGTTAGGTAGGAGTTCAATTTCCAACTTAAGGGAAGGGATTTCACATTCAATCGGTAGAATCTACTCCACGCCATGTACTAAGTGAAAAGGAGAGAAATTGGTGGAAGTCTTTACCGAGGTTAAGTATTCCCAAAGTGCAGGGTAAAGCATCATATTCCAGTCATATTTACTCTGGCTGGCAGTTTTTTGCAACATGGGCTTGAGATATTTATTCACCGCCTCTACTTGTCCATTTTCTTGGGGATAATAAGGGGAAGAATGAATGTGCTTAAACCCCAGTTTTGATGCTAACTCTTTCATCATTTCATTTTGAAAATGATTTCCATGATCAATGACAATATCTCTTGGGATTCAGAACCGGGCTATAATTTGGTTGAATACAAAGAAAGTTGTTGTCTTACCATCATATTTAATGGTAGGCATGGCCTCTTCCCATTTAGTAAAGTAATCCACGACCACAATAATATGTTGGTGCCCCCCAACAGAAGTTGGGTTATAGGCCATCAATTCTACCCCCCACTTGGTGAAGGGACCGATGGTGACGAATGGTTGAAGAGGGGCTAGGTGCGAGAACATTTTCTGAGCAAACATCTGGAAAGAGTGACACTTATTGATCGCTTCAACACAATCTTTAAAAATTTACAGCCAAAAATTACTGACTCGCAATATTTTTTGGCATGTCGCAAGACCAAATAAATGACCACCACAAGCCCCACTGTGACAGTCATTGAGAATAGACTCAGCTTCCCCGTGAGTCAATCAATGATGTAAAATATTATATACTCCTCGACAATACAAAGTGTTGTCGATGATAAGGTAGTTTTTAGCCTTATGACGTATACGTCATCGATCATCTCTCGACAGATGTTTGGGTAGCTTCAAGGTTTGAAGATAAATTAGAATGTATCCATACCAGAGGTCCGAAGATGAGATAAGGAAGATATATTCATCTGTGAACGAACCATCATGAAAAGTGTCCTCATCTAGTTGAGGGAAGTCTGATATCAACTCGACAAAAACTAGTGATTTCTTAAACTTCGCTGAATTGAAATCGAGATCAAATTCTTGCAAAATAACAATCCACTTATTGTATTTCCCCCCTATGATACACATGGTGAGGACGTATTGAAATGGATTGATATCCACAGCTATGGTAGTTTTGCAAAGTAATATATAATGTCGTAATATTTGAACCACATGTACGATGGCCAAGGTTAGTTTCTCTACGTGGGAGTATTTAAGTTTAGGACCAAATAGGTTTCGACTGAGATAGTAGAAAATGTGCTCATAGAGCTCATCGTCCTCCTGAACCAAAACCATACCAACTGTCCCTTCGGACGCGGTGATATAAAGAAAATAGTCTCTATTGTAGTTTGGAAGCTTCAACAGAGGTGTTGATACCAAAGCTTTCCTAAGAGCATCGAAGGATTCATGGGATCGCTCATCCCATATAAATGGAGTATACTTCTTCAAAAGATGCATGAAACCCTTAGTTAAATTGACATAGTTCACTATGAACCAACGCAAGATATTATCCTTCCCCTGTAAACCTTGAAGTTGTATAATGTTGCGTGAGGGAGGAAATTGAAGTATTTCCTCAACCTTCATAGGATCTACCATGATCCCATGCTCAGACACTAAGAATCCTAAAAGACGTCTAGACCTAACGCAGAATATGCACTTGTGAGGGTTCAACCAAATGCGATAGTAACAACATCTCTCAAATACTAATCGAAGGTGAGAAGAGTGCTATACTCTCTTGCGAGAGTGAGAAAAAAATCATCTAGATAAGATTCGACAATATGTTTGAGATCATGAAAAGCAAAGGTCATGGCATGTTGGAAGGTTGCTCTAGTGTTTTTAAGGCTGAAAGGCATTTTATGGTATGAAAAATTACCCTAAGGAAAAATAAACTTTGTCTTATGTTGATCCTCGGGTTTAATTTGAATTTGATTATACCTTGAAAATCCGTCCATAAAAGAAAAGACTTTGCTTCCCGTGCACTCGTCAAGAATCTGGTCAATGAAAGGAGTTGAGAATTTATCTTTAGGCCAAGCCTTGTTCAGGTCTCAAAAATACATACATTCATGGATGGTTCCTTGATTTTTATTTACAGGAAATGGGTTGGACATCCATTCAGTCAAGGGAACCAGGTAGATGAAACCAACATTAAGTAGCTTCTCTACCTCTACCTTAATAACAGAGGCCTTCCTAGGATTAATATCTCTAGGGCATTGTCTAACATGTTTAGCATCCAAATAGGTTTTAATCTCATGTTCGACAATGTTGGGGTCAATCCCTGACATCTCTTTATATGACCAAGCGAATACATCACAAAACTCTTTGAAGAGATCGGTGTAGATCTGAATTTCTTCAAGCGAACAATCTGCACCAATATATACATTCTCAATTTTTCTAGGAATACGAGAGATGTCGATCATGATGGTAGGAGAAATATTTTCCATGTTTCTTTCGGCATAAATACCATGCATATCTAATGGAACCACAATGTGACCGACCATCTCACTCAAGGCAGATCTAAAGTCATCATGTTCGATCTTAACAAGCTCTGGGAGGAAATAGGAGCGTTGATGCATATCGTTCCAAGGCCTATCAGAACCATACATGGCCTCTATGATGGATTCATATGAAGGTAAAGTATCATCTAGGAAATCATGCAAACAAGATGATTGAATGGCCCATATAGGCTCTATAACAGGATCCACCTCATCCGTCCGCGAGGAGGAAGGATCTGGGTTAGCAGTAGCATCAAGAATAGACTGATACGTGATTTATGCCTCTCATAGTGGAATTGTGATCCCAATGTGCGACTGACCTTTGTATGATATAGTCAAGGAAGGTAGGGTCAAATGATTATTGAAATACGAAGTATGAAAAGGAATGGACCTCATCAACGATGAAGACTCACTGGAAATGGCATGAATGTGGTGAATTGGTGCCATGAAATCAAAGCTACCCATCAGAGAGGAATGCATTTCGACACCAACATCCTCAATTGCTTGCTGAGAATTTTCTATCACAGGGACTGAAGGTCCAATCGATGCATTAGGAATAACGTGCGCAAAGGACAATTAATCAATCATCACTATTTTCCCTTCGTGAGGAAAACATAAAGTGCAGAAAATGAATGCCACGACAATTATCATGGCATAAGTCCAATTACACCCTACTAGTAAATTATAGTCAAGGGGCGCATCTACCACCTCAACATCAACCTTCACTGTCTTCCCACCTAATTGGACTGAAAAAATGGGAAGAATTATGTGGGGTCGAAACAAACGCCCATCAAATGTTTTCAACACAGTCATAGATTGGGATAGAGTTGGAGAGCCAATGGATTTCCAACATGTTAGGGACATCACGCATATTGCAACACCTTCATCAATTACAATGCATTTGATGGTAATTTTTGTGTACTCCTCATGTATTTGAAAGGCTACGTGGTAAGGTAAGCGAGGCATAACATTCGTGACATCAAACTTGATAACCTTCGAGCCACATGGGTCTAGAGCTCCTAATGCAGATAATAAGGTGTTCCTCTGTGAAGGACACATCTAGAGCACCTCCAAAGATGACATCCCAAAAGGGGCTTGGCCCAGATCTTCGACAATCGAATAGTTCTGGGCAACTCTGGAATTAGGATTGTGGGTAGAGCGTTTTAGTACTCCTTTCAGAATACAAGGCAAAGGTTTCAACTTTTCGATCTGCAGGGATGTTTCCGAAGGAGGAGACTCTGGACCTAAAATGGTCTATGAAGAAACGTAATCACGAGATGGATTGGCTACATCAATCTGAGACTTAACCATATTGACACATATATGGCCACCTTCATGTGTTGAGGGGTTTTGACTCCCGTTCGACGCATTTCCAGTGTTGGGGGTCCCTGAGGCCATGTGTGTTTATGCGGAAATAGATTTGTCAACACAGCGTGTGGTTTCAATAAGAGCCTCAAGGCTTCCTCTATTTTGGGGCATAGGTGGCTAAGGTTATCATATTTACAAAGTTTACAAGGAAACTTCACCTTCTATTTTTCTTTCTTTCCCTCACCAACATTATTATTTGATCTATCATTGTTAGTGTCATCCTTGGATTTATTATTATTTTTCCCACCCTTTTGATTATTACGTTGTCCTTTCATTTTATTCCCTCCTAGTTGTTGGTTACCATTTGGGTTAGTCGATGATTGTATAGAATGCATATTCGTAGACTGAGTGGGAGTGGAGAAAAAAGTCGAAGATTTTTCTGCTACAAGTTGGATTAGAGACAAATATTTCAACTGGTTCATCACCAAGTCTGTAGACTTAGAATTTGCAGAGCCTATGATTCCATCGGCATGAGGCCCAAGATTTTGTCTAGGGTCATAGTTTGACCATGGAACATCAGGAAGAATTTCACACAACATCCCAGATTGAGCATATATGAGGTCCAATTGCTGGGCTTTGAAAATCGCTTCTTCCTCAGATGTTACTCCAGATGTAGAGACATCCTTTGAATATAAGGCAATAAGGACTTAAGGAACCAATCCAACGGAAACTATGGAGGAATGTAGGCTTTGATCAACCTCTTTTGTCTACACCACTCTTGGATATGGTTTGATATATGTGTGGCTTTATCTTGGTGGAGGGTCGACAAAAGTTCTATGCCGACATCGTAATGAACCGACAACTAGAAGTGGTTGAGAAAGACCAAAACCATCTGATTAAAGTTTCTATATGTTCCCCCTGATAGCTCAATGTACCATTTCACGACAACCGCCATGAGGGTTTGTTGAAATAGACTCAAACAAATAGAATAGTCATTCATGGAGTTAGATGAGCACCAAAGATGAAAAGTAGTGACATGATCACTCAGATCCTCGCCAGTCTTGCCTTCAAATTTTGTAATGCTTGAATGAAGCTTGGTGGGGACGGGGGTCCATAACAGATCATGATGCACAGGGTAATTCAATAATTTTGAAAAATATGGCAGATTAAGCGTGGCCAGAAAAGGGAGTCGGGGTTGCAGCGTCTGAGCCCATGCTCTTGGGAAAGATTGGGGCTGAGGGATTGCAGGCCATCCAAGGTTCTAGTATATTCCATGTCCATTTACGATAGGATATTATCCTCCTCCAAATTGATTCATAAAAGGTTGTATGGGCACCATACCCACGAAAGCGGGAGGATGAGGGTTATATACATTTCCCCCAGTCGAAGGGGCTCTGGGATGGGGGTGGCCATAGTGTGAAATTGACTCCCTCTAGATGGAACTCTGGAGGACAAAAGGGGATTCGCCATAATAAATGTGTTTTTCGAAATTGGAATGAAGGAAGAGGGGATAAAGGACGCAATATAGAAAGTGAATTGTCTGCTCGATTGAGCACTCCATCCAAGAGCATTGAGACTAGGAATAGGCCTGGAGGAAAGAGGAGGCCAACCTCCAAATGTAGGATTCATTTGGGGAATATGGCCTCCACTAAATGAGAGTGGATCATACGGAGGAGTCATGCCCCCAGGTCCAAAACTAGGATTCGCATTAGCCACTAGAATTGAGGACGAGAGTTGCGACGTAATGTTGGGCATACCGAAAGAAAAGGGATTAGAGACCAACGGTATTGACTGAGAATTATGACTTGGCATACCAAAAATAGATCTGAAAGAGTTCACTTCTATGGGTCGAGTAAAACCCATAAGTTGGGTAGCACTTGAGGCAGGGATCTCTGGCACCCCCACCGTCGAGGATGAAGGAGTCGAAGGGATACCACTAATCACATAAGATATAAGAGTCAACAGACTTCCTATGATGTTTGGGTTTGACTCAGTACTCATAACTAGATGATCACAAGTCTGTGAGGTGGAGATATATGCACCACATTTATTAACATTACACCTTTTAGAAGGAAACTTTGGTAAAGAATCAAGATGCGGTGGTAACTTCAAAAAACAACGATACCTGCGAGGATGATGGTCTTTCTCTATGATGACTGAAGACTCAAGATATAAAGCAAATCCTAGGGCCAACTAATAATTAGAGATCACACCAAAATAAAGAAAAAAGGGCCAATGCATACAAACATGATATAGTGGTTGAAAAGGGGCCTCCCTCACTAGAGTAGGTATGTATCACCCAAGAGGGGCCTGTGACTCCCTTCAAAATATTAGAGTAATCAAAATCAGTTATAAGGGCCCTCGTGGGATTAACATCGTAGTCTGTCAGATCCCCCTGAAGAGGTAATCCTCCATAAAGGTTATGTGTTGTCCGACCCTTATCTAACTCAGGGTAGTTGCAGAATAACCCCTGCAAGTAATCTATGTGGCTACCTATGTCAAGCAACTAGAGTCACCACAATATAACCAATGCACAAGTGAACAGTTTGACGTCTGGTCCACCGTATGAGCATGGTAAAAAAGCATGAAATATTGAAAAACTGCCTCTCACATAGGTAAAGGTACTATCAAGACCCCCAAATATGAATAGAACCCCAAAAATATCTCTGATGCTAAGAAGGTATTAGAGGGATATCTCTACAACCAACTTCACACGACCTTGTGCTTAACTCCAGTGTGAGCAGAGCCTCCTGAAGTCAAACACATATGTTTAGTTTAATATCCTTGGAGATGTTTACTCACAAAATTGTATTCCAAGGCCCTATGTCCTATACTTGTTTGTAGACCCTGAAAAATAAAATCGTTTCTACTCAATTTTAATTAATCAACGTTAATTTCAATGGATTCTTCTTACTCAAGAGGTGTGGTCATGAAACTGATGGTATTACTACTCAACATATAAAAATAAGAAAATATAAAAACATTGCTAAGCACTAGTCTTTAATTTCAAAGAGATGGTATGCTTCTAAATGCAATTTTTCCAATGCAATCTCTACAATTTCAACTAAATGCAATCTCTCCACATGTGTCAAAATCAATGCAATGTAATCAAAAGTGCAAATGCCATAATGCAAAATAAGAAAATATTTTTGTATTTTCAATATAAAGAAAAGAAAATGAAAGAACTGAATATCAACTTCACAAGCAGGCCTTACTGCAAGCAAAAAGAGACAAGCCAAGTAGGACACCAAGAAGCAGACATTCAAACTAATGTGCAAGGACAACCAATGAAAAATATGATAAGAAAGAATACCGCCTAAAAATTCAACAATAAGAAGGATTCCTATCACTCTGTAAGCACTTAACAGTCAGGACATACACCCAAGAAGAGTCAACAACCAACTAAACTCACCCAAAAAACACCCAAATTAGCCAACAATACTAAAGAGATTATGTATACGACTGTTTGAGAAAAACTCATGTATATACACACACTAAAGGAAGAAAACTCACATATATATGCGTCTTTCAAGGGAAAAGCCACGTATTCCCAGTAAAACACTTCCAGGGCAAGGGTTAAGCCAAGAAACTCAGATGCAAAGTAAAAATAGGTTGTTAAGCAACATGCGACAAGGAAACTTAGGCTAATAGAGAGAAAATCAAGGATAAAAACACTCCAACCCACAAAAAAGAAGATCAATCCCCATTATGGTTGCTAATTTTGTTACGAGTAAAATCTCTCTATGGAAAGGGCATTGGATTACTAAGAGGGGGGGGTGAATCAGTAATAGAGAAATTCAATCCTTTTTAACCAAAAAATGCAAGTGGTATATCAATGTAGCATTATCATTCAATAGTTGCAGAGTAAATAAACAATGAACAAATGAACAATCATACACATACACAGTACACCAATGTTTTTACGTGGAAACCCAAAGAGGGAGAAAACCACAGAATGTTTTTTTTATATGTCTTTAAGAATTACATTCATTGGAAGCACCAACTTCCTTTCTTTTCCAACTGCACTAGAAGGAGGCTCCAACCCCCTAGTTTCTCAAGCTACAATCTGAGGGAATATCCAACTCCCCAATTCTCTGGCTACAACCAGAAGGAGGCTACAACCCCCTATGTTCTCTGGCTACAACCACCTATCCTTGCCCCGTCCAACCGCCCTAAAATATAAGTAGAATGATGGAACCACGGTCACACTCTCACTGTGAGATATACTACTGTGAACCTGTACCAATCAACTTGTAATCGACCTGTAACAACCTATACCAATAACCCGTGCCAACATGTACCATACATCAACCTGTACCATCAACGAGTGCATCAACCATGCACCAAATATGTACCAATCATGCATCAAATACACATAAACTATGACTCATCAAAATGTACCAACATCATCAACTATAAACCTCATGTATGTGCCAACTCATCAACTACTTGTCTTAAGCAGGTACCCAACATGTACCTCAACCAAAATCCCTCATCAATTTCATCATCCAAATCTGATCTAATCACATATACCTCAAACAATATACCACAAGTCTATACCTCAAACCATGTGCTAGAACCTCATTGTTATGCAACCTCTATCTCTACCAATAACTTCAACAACATACCTCAACCAAAATCCCTCAAACATGAACCAATATTAAACTTCAGTAGATCTGCCTCAGATCAACTCTACAACAAGCCATAAACTCCCAAGAGGACATCCAACATATTTACAAGGCAAACCCTCAACTTGATTCATAAATTCAACACTACACATATGAGCACCATACCCTTTTTTTTCTTGTAGCATTTTGTTGCCGCGAATCCACTGTCGCGATTTTTCTACCGCACTTTTTCTTCTGCACTTTTCCTTCTGCAATTTTTCTCTACCAATAATACCTGCCCAAATAACCTTTCACAAAAATAGATATTAAATGATATTCAAGTGTGATTTGAATGAGAGACCCTTGCCTCTTATTTATACTTTTATGTAGCTTCCTCTAAGGGTTACCTTCTAACCATCTTAACCCACTTTCCTTATTTTAGGGTTAACCCACTTATAACCACTTGTCCACTTAACTTAACCACTTTCCATAATTAATAAGTTCTCCATTAACTTTATTATTTAAATAATTTCGTTTGCATCCTCTTTGACTTATAGTACACTCATCACTTCACTTTATTATTTAAATAATTTCTTCTTTGCAAACACTTTGACTACTTTAACCTTTTGGGGCTTCTAGATGACTCATGAGGGTTCTCCAACTTCACATGGCCATAAATTTGTAACCGTGAGGAGTTATGTGACGTTCCACATACCACTGGAAATGGAATGAAATGTACTATCCATCTGGAATAATTTTACCTGCAAATATACCATTATCCATCAAACAAACTTGGGTCCATTACCCAAACCTTTGTGCTACCAGACTTTCTTCAAGGGTTGACATCAATGACAACCAACCCAATTAATCAACAAAGGGGTAAACCAAAACAAATAGAATGACATGCAAAAATCAACTATAATCCCAAGTATGCTATATGAAAGAATGCTAACAAGACAAGGCTACGAGCCTACCTCGTCCAGACATTCAATGAAGACCATCATTGAGCATGCAACCCAAAGCTTTATACCTGCAACTTGTCCTCAACAACCAAGATACACACACATATAGTGATAGTGTACAGTGTTAGCATATAGATTAGCATAATCCATTAACATACATGACAAATACGCCCATGTAATAATAATTCAAACATTTGTGAGATATCAATTGGACGAGAAAAGAGTATTTCTATTAAAATAATCAACAGAAGTACATAGGTGACAGAATTTTGTAATGACAGATATCAAAACTAATAAACTAAGTCCCTCCAGTTGGGCCTACACCACTTCAATCATCCACCAACGACAAGCTCATATAAAGGAGTCGATGAGGTTCTCCATAAAAAATAAGGAAGAACTTGGGGGTTGAAAAAGGAGTTCAGACTTTCAAGGACAAAGGGATGCAGACTCAATATGAAGTGAAATTTCTCCAGAGTGTCTTTGCTCTCAAAGTTGAATTGTTCTCCCTCAAGGCTTGGATATGGCTCAATTTATAGCCTTCAAATGGAATTGAAGGGCCAAGTCAGAGCATTTCCAGTATATGGAAGGTCAAGGATCATGGATCTTGTGATATGGCATGGAAACCGAACATTATTTTTAATTTTGAGCACCAAACCCAATGTACATGGGCTATAATAGAGCAACTTGTGTATACGCTTGTTGTATAACTAATAGGGCGTGTATATGTGGAAAAATATTATTTTTTGGCTCTGGAAGGTCTAAAAGGGGACTTCAAGTCTGCATAGGGAAATGGAAAGGCCATCCAAGCAAGTTGCAGGGAGTGAGGAAAATTTTGTTGTAATAGGCACCACTGATCATATCTCAAAAATTATGGCTAAGAAGAATATTCAAACCTTATTCAAACCTTACAAAACTCTCAATTTTTTTTAGAACTTCCAAAGATAAATCTGAGCCGATGCTTGGCCCATGAGTTTATCAAATTCCCTACTCCTCTAGCAAATATTACATAGATCAAACTGACATATGCTTCAAATCCCATCTTAAAGAGCATATAGATGAAACTACCCACAATTGGATTTCGAAATCATCTATCGACAAACACTCCTTCAAATCCAAACACCAGATTTACTTTTACCAAATTAACATCTTAGCCTTTTCCCCTCATTACTCCTCTCGCCTTATTTGGGAAGCTCTGGAAATTGAAAAACATCCTAATAATTTCAATCACAAAAATGGCTACAAACTTAGCCAATCCTAGAAGCCCACAATTCATCACCTTCATCAGTCTTTTTCTAGTTAGACTTTAGTTTCTTTTTTGACTTGATCCTTGCCCCCATATTTAATCTTTCCCTAACAATCTAAATGTACCTCCCCAATGTCTGCTCCCATCTTTTTTCCCTTTAGACTAGTCACTTGATATATTTTATTTATTAAATTTCCCTTATAATTAATTATCTCTCCTTTTATAGATATGGTTTTTTCTTTAATTTTATATCCTAATTTTCTTTAATCTTAATTCTTCATTAACTCCCCTCTACCACCTAATCTCATCGACTAATTTATTTCTTCTCTAATGTCCTCAACTAATTTTATTACTTTATTACTTTAATTCTATTTTATCTTAAACCATCTAAATGTACCTCTCCAATGTCCACTTCCTTCTTTTATTTCCCTTTTATCTCAGACCATCTAAATGTACCTCTCTAATGTCCACTCCCTTCTTTTATTTCCCTTTAGCCTAGTCACACCATTGATTACCTTTAATAATGATCTCATCTTACCTATGTTAATGATCTTTCTACGACTATTTTTAATTTTAATTTTATGTTCTAAATTCCTTTAATCTTTTATTTACCTTTAGCATAGTCACTCCATTGATTACCTTTAATAATTATGTCATCTTATCTATGTTAATGATCTTTCTACTACTATTTTTAATTTTTAATTTTTATTTTATGTTCTAAATTCCTTTAATCTTAATACTTCATTTCAACTACTAATTTAATAATCAATATTCTATTCTTAATCTTCTCAATTAATTTTATTAGTTGTCCACTCTAAATATTACACATTTCATAAACTTAT
>JZKD02S1354250.1:28935-43081 GCA_000966675.3 Picea glauca | reverse complement strand
AGAGCAGTTGGAAAAGAGTCAAGCCAAGTACAAGACGAGACATGACAAGCATCATGTTGATCACAGTTTCCAAGTTGGAGATGAAGTTTGGCTTTACATCAATAAGGAGAGGCTTTAAGGAGAAGGTAAAAAGTTGAAACCGATTCGATATGGTCCTTTCAAGATTATCGACAAGATTGGTAACAATGCTTTTCGTTTAGATTTGCCTCCTTATATGCAGATGTATCCAGTTGTTAATGTTGAGAATTTGAAATTGTATGAGCCTCCGTTGATTGATGATCATGGAGAGCATGTTTAGATTCCTTCTATAGATGATTTTTCCCCAGAATATCTAATAGAACTGCAGGAAGACACCATCCTTGACAGGACAATGCGAACTTCAAAACGAGGAAATGTGGAGTATCTTCGAGTTGGTCTTAAAGGTACCAATCCAAGCAAAGCTAAGTGGATTGAGGTTGGAAGGGTGAGGGAACTATACCCTCATCTTCACATAGACTGAATATAGTCTTTCGGAGGTCCAAAAGCTTCCCAATGGGGAGGTGTGATCAGGGGATCAAATTTTGCTCAAAAATTAAAAGTGCTCGGAATCGCTTCAAATCGAACAAGAGCGTAGGCCTCATCGTTGCTAACCCAACACAACTCGTTTCATATCAAACGGATGTCGGTAGTGAGAGATATTGCGATCTGTTCGAATCGTCAAACAGACAAAAAAGGGATGTTGACTGTACAGTCCGTACAGGCTGACGTGGCAGGGTCGTACGACCGTACGCTGATGTGAAAGAGGTGATGTGGCAATTTTGGATAGGCAGATGTGGTCAAATCAGAATGCGACACGTGGCATCATTTTGGTTTGTGGTTGGGTGCCATGTGGCCCAGTCATGGGCTGCCACGTGGCACCCCGGTATTGGCATTTGGTTTGTTGTTTTAAAATTGTATGGGGTCCGTGGGGGTCGAACCCCAAACCTCCCTTTGGCTCCACGCTTTGGTAGAGTGTGGGCTACCACTAGCCCACACGTTGTTGCTTATACACTATATGTAATACAATGTATTTAAATTCATTTTATGTAATGGTTGGCATGGGGGTCCGGGCTGGGGCTTAGCCCCAGCCCCCGGTCACACTCATATTACATATGCCCATACCCACCGTTGGTGTGTGCGCGGGGTTTTAAATATGTAGCCCGTGGTCCTTTGTGTTACGCCATGTGACCACAACCAGGAGCGCGGGGGTTTGCAAACAGTTGGGTTCTTTTGTTAGCCCGAGGTCATATGGATGACCCTCATGTGCCCGAGTGCTAGGCGGTTAGGGGTTGGCGCGCCCATAGCCATCCTATAGTTCGCACCGTTGGCGCGGTTGCAGCTGGTGCCGGGTTTTTACGCTTTAAATAGCGTGTGTGCTAGGTTGCATGAACAAGGGTGCAATTTGTAGATGCAGAGACAACAAGCTTGAAGAGGGGACTTTCAAGAAGCCTAACTTCTTCGTTTTTTTGCCAAACGAAGTGCCAAAAAAGCCCAGCTAGGGGTTTTTGGATACTCTGAAGCCATTGGAGCTGTCTGTGTGTCATTTTGAGCATTGTAAAGCACGTTTTTGAGTACTTTGAGCAAATAATAATAATGATCCATTGGACGTTGGACCAGGAGATGTAGCCCAAGAGAGGGGTGAACTCCTTTATCATTTGTTGGGTTTATGTGCTTATGTTAATTGATTATGTTGTTGTTTATATGCATCTTAAATGAGTAAATCTTATTAATGATTTGTTGCAAAGTTGATCCATTTGTTTTTAACACATAAAATTTACTTGCAAATATTTTCAAGATTTCAAGTCTTCTTCATTTTTAGATCACTAATCCCCACTGCTTTTTTTAGGCACTGACCTATATGAGGCACTGACCTATAGGAGACACCTATCCCCTCTATTGTTTGTAGTCATCGACCCCCTTTGTTGTTTGTAGGAACTGACCTATAGGAGACACTAATCCCCTCTGTTATTTGTAGGAACCGACCTACTGGAGACACCAATCCCCTCTGTTGTTTGTACACATCGACAAGAGACATTTATCCCCGCAATTGTTTGTTATGTAGGCACCAACCTACTTACAGGTTCTTCATTTGCATTTCCTTCACTAGTCTTCTTATTGCCTTTGTCTTCACTAAATTTTCTCTACTCTCTTACTTATGCTTTCACCAGATCTTCTCTGCACTCATTACTTATACTTTCACCAAATCATCTTGTCACTCACTCCTTCTACTTTACAAATAAATCGACTAGTAAAATGCCTCAAGTTCTAGTTAATTTAGTGTTAGGATATTTAGACACTTAGGAGTTAGTTAATATCTACTTTGTCTAATTTCTCGTTAGGTAAAAATGTGTTTCTTAATGTGTTTATTTAGTATGCATTAGTATGCATTTGTAATTAGGAAATATGGTGGTCACAATATGTTCCTGACATAGAGTGATCTTACGGTTCATATTCTCCTCGATCTTAACATCTACATTGATCCATCGATTAAGACCCGATTGGTCTATGATCTCTATTTAAAGAGCATGGAGGGTCATTTTCAAATGATTGATTGTGAGAAAATCTCTATGTAATCTTTTTCTTTTGCATTAATAAATTGCTCCAAGTGGTCACATTGGTTGGGGCCGTGGATGTTTCCCCATAGAGGTTTTACCATGTCAAAATATCGATGTGTTGATCTTTGATATGGTTGTGTGAGTGGTTATTAAAGGTTTTCATTCACTGTTGGTATACTCGTGTTGTCAAACATGGTATCATAGTCTGTTTGAAGACCCTCTCATGTTGTAGATCAATATCATAAAGTCGAGTTGCCTCATCTATGGTTTCTTCCATTTTCACACATCTATGGGCAGAGAGGAATATTCCATTGCATCTAGAGCACTTGTTTTAGTCATGAACTCTTTTCATTTCACTCGAAAAGGTTTTTGTTTTCCCAATATACGACCATTTCAGTCAGATCTAGAGGTATAAAGCCTGAATACGCCATTTTTAAATTTTTGCAGAGTATTATTTCAGTTTTATTTCAGTTTGTTTCCAGGTTTATACTCTTTTAGATCTATTTATGCTATTTTCCTCGCACCTTGTGTGATCTGGTAAAATCATAAACAGATAGGAAAAGGTGCATTTTTCGAGTAAGTTAATCGAGATCTAACCCTTGTTATCATCGAGAAACGAAATTTTTTCCTTGTGTGAAAAGAGTTTTTTTTAGCACGCTCTCCAAGGCCATCTTCAACAACAACAACACCCCCAATCCTCCTTCCAAACAATAAAATATGTTTTGCTAGCTCACTTGGTTAAAAGTTGCCTTATTAAGTAAGAGGTCTTGAGTTCAAGTCTCTTTTTTGTTATTTTTTTTTGAAAAAGTTCATGCATCCATTCTAAAGTGTATTTCAATTCAAGTATAAAAGTGAATCACTATAAATAGCTTTAATATTTTATTTTAAAGTTATTTATTTTGCATGCAAATTTATTTTATAAAGTAACTTCATTGTAAAAGTGATCCCCGCTTCTTTTTATAAAAGTGGGTCACTTCATAAAGCAACTTATTTGTAAAAGTGAGGGCATAAATTTCACATCCAAAGTTCGTTTCTAGCGCCTTTTTTAAAAAAAACCGCCTAATTTTTCAATATCTTTCCATCCATATCATCAGTTTCAGTTTTTAAATCCATATTATCTACATATTTAATATGGATTCTTCTAGTGATATTTTGCTTACCGACACCAACTACTTCCAATGGAAATCCCATATGGAGGATTTATTAAGAAGTAAAGGAATGTACCAGATTACCTTGGGAAAGGAAAAAGAACCCACTAATGATGAAAAGAAAGTAAAATGGGCTAATAAGAGTGACGAAGCACGTGGACTGATCGAAATGTCCATCTCTTTTGATTTAAGGTTCCACCTTCAAGAAATTGATGACCCCGATGAAGCTTGGGAAAATCTTGAATCTGTGTTGGGTAAACACAATATTATTCGAGCACATCATTTAAAAAATCATATATTGACTTTAAGTCCAAATGATTTTTCTTGCATTGAAGACTATCTATCTAAGTTTAAAACACTTAGAATTTTATGTGAAGAGTGTTATATAAAGCTGGAGGAAGAGCATTGCATTTATATTATTATTTCTAAGCTAGGTAGTGCATATTCTGTGTTTGTATCTACCTTTTATTCCATGAGAGAGGCTCTAGGGAAATATTATCAAAAACCCACTCTTGAGTCCTTTTGTGATGCTTTGATTAGAGAGAAAGATAAGCTTGTAAAACTTGGAGTGATCAGCACTGCAAGTACCTCCAAAAAATCCTTAGTTGCCCAACATAAAGATAAACCCAAGAATCCCAATAAGCAACATTATCACCACAACAACAAGCAAAACAAGGGTCCCAAACCCACTCAGACAACTTCAGCTCCTAATAGCGACAAATGATCAAAATATAAAAATAAGAAGAGTGACAGACATTGCAACTTGTGTGGGAAAGATGGTCATGATGAGTCCAAATGTTTCAAGAAGATGGCAACTTTAGAAGCAGCGATGAAGAAGAACAACATAAGTATTGATTCTACTTCTTCTTCTTCTCATGGACATGCACTTTCTTCTTCTTTTTTGTCCTTCAATGCAACTTCTACTTCTTCTTCTAATGAGTGGATTATTGATTCTGAAGCATCTTATCATATGGCTAAGGATAAAGCCATATTTTCTTCTCTAAATGAATGTAACACCAAGAAAATATTTTTTGGTGATGATAGATCTCTTAGTGTTGTAGGATATGGAACAATTCAAGTAGATAATGATCATTTCAATGATGTATTATGTGTTCCAAGTCTTTTTTGTAACCTTTTATCAATATATCAAATCACTCATTCAGGTGAAGGTAAAACCGTAGAGTTTTCACCTCACCAAGTTGTAATCAAGAATCTAAACGAACCTAAGCATGTTCTTGCAACTGGAATTGTTGAGGATATTACCAGGTTTTGGCTCGATTAGTTGCCAAAGGATTTTCCCAAGTTGAAGGAATTAACTATAATGAAACTTTTTCCCGTGTAGCCAAAATGAATTCCAACCACCTTGTTCTTTCCCTTCCCGCCTCACATAAATGAGAGGTCCATCAGATGGATGTTAAATCTGTCTTCTTTCTATTAATGTTTGGACAACACCGGGAAGACATTGTCCCATAATTAATAATATAATTATTAATTATTATTAATATTATTAATATATATAATAATAATAATAATAATAATAATAATAATAATAAATAGTTATTATAATTATTAGAGACATATCCTTTCATGGATAGTCACCATATGTGCCTTTAGGTTATATATATATTTGTCACATTCATCATTGTAATAATGAATCGATCACAAAGTCTCATATACAATATTATCTCATATAAAATCTCATAAAAATTCAACATGGTATCAGAGTTGGTTACCTTCATAACAGTTTGACCACTAGAAGGAATATCTCTATAGCAGCACCTTATAGCTACAATAATTTTTTAATCTTGTTGAGCACTATCCCAAGGACGTTGGGGGTAATTATTTCAAAGAGAACTGCACCCTACCCTAGCGCACCCCCCGAAACCCTCATGGTTTAGTTTGGTGAAGTTTGAGATATTGAGGTTTTTCAGTACTAGGGTTTCTACCAGTGAAAAATGACAACCAACATGAGATTTGAAGATAGATTAGATGGAGCAGATAAATTCAGATCTTGGAAGAACATAATTCTTCTCATTCTATAAGATAATGATCTATTGGATCGCATCAAACAAATTCTTCCAGAACCAGAAGAAGAAGACGCCAAAGCAAAGTTTAGGAAGAATGAGGTGAAGGCCAAGAGGATCTTGACATAATCAATAGAGGATCATCTGATACATGATGTATCAGAACTGAAGACTCTGAAGGAAATGATTGATTCCCTAACCAGACTTTATGAAAGTAAGAATACAAGTCAGAAGCTTACTCTATGACATCAACTCAGAAACATGACCATGAACAATTCAGAAACAATAGCCAACTATTTCATGAGGACTCCCAGATCAAGGACCAGTTAGCAGCCATTGGATATCCAGTGGAAGACGTTGAACTCATGACTACTACAATTAATGGATTTTCCTTCTCTTGGGATCCATTTGTTCAATGGATTTGCACCAGAAGAAAATTTCCCAAATTCAACAAACCATGAGTTGACTGCACCTAAGAGGAATCCAGGTTGATATCAAAATCATTGAAAATCAATGATGATGAAAATCAAGCACTTGTTTCCCAAGTAAAGAAGAGAAAGGAAATAGAAGAAGGAGGATCGAGGAAGCCTAAGAAACCACGCTACAGGAAGGATGTGTCAAATATCAGATGCTACAACTGCAAGGAGATGAGACAATATGCCATACAATGTCCTCTTAAATATGAAAAGGGAAAGAAGAAGCATCATGCACATGTAGAAGATGTTGAAGAGAAAGATGATGAGTATTCTCTTTAGCCACTACTGTTTCCAGGCAGGTTTACATGTCAGGTTTAATATTTCCTTATATTTCTACAGTTTAAGTATTTGGTGTAACTAGAGTAGCAATCTTTATTGTCATTTTTATTGCTATTAACACTTGAGTATTGTTGGTACACATACCATTAAGTAAATACTCATATTGATAATGCACTTATGCATAAGATAAATTGATCTCCTCTAGGAGATGATTTTGTTTGTTCTTATTTCTTGTTTCGGGAAGGTCATAGGTAATATCTTTAAGAAGGAGCCATAATAATGATCGAAAGTAGCAACATGAAGCAGACTATCCAGACATAGATTTGTGCACATCCATGTAATGAAGAAGAAGAGGAGGTCAACATATGTAGAGGGAGAAGATGAATCCAAAGACTATATAGCCTCAAAGGGAGTCAAACTTCAGAGGGAGCATACAGAATCAAAGTGAGCCTGATCTCAAAGAGAGTCAATTTCTTAGAGACTTTCATTCAGAAAGTATTCCTCTTCTGATTCAGATTCAGATAGGAGAGACAACCTCTAGGACCGACAGACAGGAGGCTAGATCAAAACTTCACATACTTTGAAGAGATATGCCTCAGATGGAGATGTGAAGATACAAGGTTATACATATTGTGACTAGGCAGGGCATGCACTAGACCAGAAGAGTACTTCTAGATGCTACATTAGTTTGGGATCAGTGTGATCTCATGGTTGAGAAGGAATCAGATGTCAGTGGCACTTAATATAGTAGAGGCAGAGTATATAACAACCAGTATTGCAAGCCGTGAAGCAATGTATCTTTGAAATTTTCTTGCAGGACCTCATCAGAGACATGGTGCAGAGAGGAGTTGTGGAGATCCAATACATATCCACAAATGAGCAGATAACGAACATGCTCACCAAGCCATTGTCCAGAGTGAAGTATGAGTACTTCATAGACAAGCTTCGCGTGATGTATAATGTCCACCCTCTTTAAGAGGGAAGTGTGGTTTTTATCTTCTCCAGCCATCTAACCCCTCTGGCCAAGGGTTTCCTTGATCAGTCATGTGAGGTGACTGAGGGAGTAATGAAAATTCAGGTACAAGTCTTTCCTACGCCATGCGAGGTGGCTAGGTGTGAATGGGGCTATGTTCTTAGTCTTTCCTATGCCCTATGAGGTGGCTAGGTGTGAATAAGACTACTGGGAGAGGAGAAACATCATAGCATAGTCATGGAGACATGGCAGTGGTTGTGTACCACTCGATAGCATGCTAGTAGTTGTGTGCTACTAGTGGATTGTTATGTAGTCATGAGACTATGGAAGTGGTTGTGTACCACTGAAAAACATGCTAGTAGTTGTGTGCTACTAGTGGATTTCTACGTAGTCGTAAGACTATGGTATTGGTTGTGTACCACTAGACAACATGATAGTAGTTGTGTGCTACTAGTGGATTGCTACATAGTCATGGAGACTATGGCAGTGGTTGTGTACCACTACATAGCATGCTAGTAGTTGTGTCCTACTAGTGGATTGCTATGTAGTCATGAGACCATGGCAGTTGTTGTGTACCACTGGACAACATGCTAGTAGTTGTGTGCTACTAGTGGATTGCTACATAGTCGTAAGACTATGGTCGTGGTTGTTTACCACTAGAAATTATTCTAGTAGTTGTGTGCTACTAATGGATTTCTACATAGTTTTGAGATTATGGCAGTGGTTGTGTACCACTGGATAGTAGTTTTGTACTACTATGACATGTAAATAGTTATGTATTATTGGACGACATTGCAATAGTTTTGTGCTACTGGTTGATTGCAACATAGTCATAAATACTATGGAAGATGATTTGAGCTACCGATGGTATGGTAGTAGCAGTATGCTACAAGTTGAATGCAGAGTATTCAATGGACTACTAGATGAAGACATCGTGAAATATGCCTCCCTATCTAAGAGGGAGTGTTGAAGTTAGAAGCATAGGGAAGACATTCTCCAGAGTGGTCATGCTGATTTGACTAAGGAGAATGGTCATGTTGGTGTTCCTCTAGTGTGTGGAAACATCGGGCAAACATTCACTCATAGGGGTGTACCTGTGGATAATGTCTTGAGTAAGCATCAGACATACCTTCTCCTAGATTGGGCCACAGACCAAGGGAGATAGGATACATTTATCACAAAGGTGTACTTGTGGTAAATGGGCCCAGGCGTAGTCCTTCCTTGATCATGACAAGGAATAATATGGACTCGATGTGCTTGAGGTGCTTTCCACGTGTCAGTTAGCACCAAGCTAACATTCACTCATAGGAGTGTACCTATGGTGAATGCGACTGGTGTCTTCTTTGTCCTAGTCATGGTTATTTGACTTTTGGCTCAGAGGGATGTTGTGTATGTGTTATATTATTTGCATGTGTGTGTGTGGGCATGTCAGATTCAACAACTGTGTCTAACGATCCCAACTTCCTTCGCGCTTTGTGTCTTGTGCGCTAGGTGATTTCCTGGGGGGGGGGGCAGGATTGGCCCCCTTTGGTTACATGCAATGTTTGGCTCCGGGTGGTATCTCGGAGCCAACGGGGTTCGGGGAAGCACCCCGACATTTTTTTGGGTGGTTTTTGTTATTTTAGCAGATTTTTCTATTTTTAGCGGTTTTCTAAATTAATCCTGGATTAATGGATTATGGTTTTCGTAGCTACATAATACCTAAAATATTATATATATTGTATTGTGAATGGTGAAATTAATACAATGAAGAGTTGAAAGGTGCAACACCAAGGAAGGTTGGTTTTCTCCCGATTAAGGGTTTCCAACGTAAATCTTTGTGTACTGTGTGTATGAGCCATTGATTAATTTATGTTTTGATTAATAATATATATGCATTGCTTTACTTCATAGGTTTAAAATTACATGTGGTATCAAAACTCATTCTTGGCTTTAGGGGGACACCTTTGTTGCTGAGGGTTTGGCTCGGTCTTGATAGATCAAGTTTATCTTGGGTTTTTGATAAACCTGGGTTTAGTGGGAGCTTTTGCAATGGTGATTCAAGTGTAGAAAGAGGAATTATGAGCTCTTCTATAATCAATATAGATAAGTTCAATGATAAAAACTTTGAGCTATGGAAGCTCAAAATGGAGGACCTTATTGTAGACAAAGAACAATGGATCATTGTGGATCATGGTACACAACCTACTGGTAGTCATTCTACTGGCACACATTCTACTGGTACACAATATTATTGTACACAAACTACTAGTACACAACCTACTGGTATGTAGAAGGAATATTTGGACAAGTTGGATAGAAGATCAAGGAGTACCATTTGACTCTGCCTAGTAGATTCAGTGTTGTTGAATGTCTGGGGAGAATCTGTAGCCAAGGAACTATGGGATAAGTTAGGGAATTTGTATCAATCAAAGTCCCTGGTAAACAAGTTGTTTCTTCGAAAGAAGTTGTATCATCTTAGGATGGAATATGGAGATTATGTGACAAAACATCTAAATTCCTTCAATACTCTGGTAAGTGAACTTGTCTCTGTTAATATTACGATTACAGAAGAAGATAAGTGTATTACTTTGTTATGTTCTTTGCCAGACTCTTGGGATAATATGGTTGTAGCAATTGGTAGTACCACTCAATATACATTGAAGTATGAGGATGTAGTTGCATCCTTGTTATCTGAAGAGATGAGGCGGAAAAGCATGGATGGTCAAAGCACACATGATTTATTTGTAAGAGGTTGTATCCAAGACATGAATCATGGTAAGTCTTTAGGGGGGAGATCTAAATATAAAGGTAGATCTAAGTCGCCAAGAAAATCTTTGAGGAAATTCTAGAAGTGTGGTAAAGCAAGGCATTATAAGAAATATTGCAAGTCTAAGAAGGTTGATAAACCAAAGGGATATGATAATGCATCTTCCAAAGAGGCAAAAACCTCCCTTGAATAAGGAGGTGATGTTTACCTGGAATCTACAGGTACACATGCAAACCATGGTGTATGGTTGATCGAATCAGGTGCATCATATCATATGAATCCTCATAGGGAGTGGTTTTGTGAATATGAAAAATATGTAGAAATGAATTCCCATTTGGACATAGGAACATCATGTGATTGTAGGATACCTACAGGGTGGTGATGATCAACCTTTACTTGCTGATACTACTAAATATACTTAGCTATGAAATGGACTACATCATGCTTCATTCCTACCCAGAAGAAAATCTTCTGCATGTCTACATACATTTTCTTCACACCCGAATGTGAAAACTAAAGTCCTCTATGGGCTCCCTTGATCATGGTGCTTCAAATATCTCCAACCTTGGGGATGGACATCCTTCCCTAGTATCTCAACAATCTATCTACTTCAAGTGTATATCCTTCAAACTTTGACTCTAATTGCCTCCCAACTTGGAGGTATGAAGTAACATTTAAATACCAACTATCTCCAAGAATTTTCCCCAACACTCGCTCCCTCAAATTGAACTTTAAGGGCACCAAGGAGAAGATCTGTGGCCTTCTACTTAGGGCATATGCAACCACATTCTCCTTTTTCTTGATGTATAAAATTCCAAAATTGTACTCACTTATAAACTCACTCCGTCGCTTCTGCCTAGCATTGAGATCCCTTTAAGTGAAGAGATGATTTAATATTTATTATTCCTTTTTTAACTCAAAGCATTGACACACTAGATAGTTCCTCCAAATATTTAGAGCCAACATTATATCTTCCAACTTTAAATCATGAGTAGTGTAAAATTCCTCGTGTTGATTTAACTTTCTTGACGCATATATTATCACTACCCCATATTGAATTAACACGACCCCGACCTTACTTCGAGGCATTCTTGTAGATTTTGAAGTCATTATCCATATCCGACAATTGTCTAATTGGCACACTGGTTAGTAATCTTTTATGCTCAATGAATGCAGTGTCACATTCATTTGTCCACTCATACCTGACTCCCTTGTTCTACAAGGTGGTGATGAGTTTCACAATATTCAAGAATCCTTCCACAAACCTTCAATAATAACTAGCTACCACTCATACCTGACTCCCTTGTTCTACAAGGTGGTGATGAGTTTCACAATATTCAAGAATCCTTCCACAAACCTTCAATAATAACTAGCTAGACCCATTAATATTCTTACCTCATGATCATTTCTCGGCACTGGCCAATCCATTATGGCCTTCAACTTTTCCAGGTCCACATAATTCCTTCTCTGGAAATGATATGACCTAGATAGTGAATCTCTTTCTGGAAGAAAGAGAACTTCGACAAATTTCCATTCAACTCCTTCTCTCTGAGGCACGGCAACACCACTTACAAGTGTTCCTCATGTTCTCTTT
Source organism: Picea glauca (assembly GCA_000966675.3). NCBI lineage: Eukaryota > Viridiplantae > Streptophyta > Pinopsida > Pinales > Pinaceae > Picea > Picea glauca. The sequence goes on along the minus strand of JZKD02S1354250.1, from coordinate 31,265 downwards.
CTCTCTTGGAATAGATGAGTATATCATCTAGAAATACCCCCATAAATAAGTCTAAGTACTTTCGAAATGTCCCATTCACGAGGCTCATGAATCCTGTTGGTGCATTGGTCAAACAAAAAGGCCCTATAATAAACTCGTAATATCCAAACTGAGTTCAAAAGGTGGTTTTATGAATATCACCTTCCTTAATCCTTAACTGGTGATACCCTGATCACATATCAATTTTTGAGAAAATTGTTGCTTCTTTCATCTGATTGAAGAGATCATCTATCCATGGTATTGGGTACCTATTATTCACTGTATCTTGATTCAAGTCCCTATAATATATACATAGTCATAAAGAACCATCCTTCTTCTTAACAAATATTACTGGTGCACCCCAAGGTGAAACACTGGGTCTTATAAGCCCTAAGTCCAGTAGTTCCTTCAACTGAATTTGCAACTCACAAAGTTCTGGAGTCATCATTCTATACAATTTCTTGGAATTTGGCTCCCCACTAGGTTTTATCTTGATGTTAAAATCAAGCTCCCTCTCAGGAGGAAAACCTGACAACTCTTTCGGAAAAACATCCTTAAATTCTGAAAAAATTGGATATTGATATAGAGAGAGTCTCTTCCCCTTCATTTACTACTTCCACTACATGTAATCAAAAAACTTTCCTCATGCAACATTTAACCTTCATTTGCGAGATAATGGATAGAGACACCTTCCTTCTAATACCATGGATCTCTATTGACCTTCCTTCATCATCTACACAAAGCAACCTCTTTATGAAAAAATCTACCATAGCTCGATGAGCTTCTAACCAATCCATCCCAATGATTAGATCATACGTCCCTAGGTCAGTGATGTACACCTTCAACCTAGTGGTACACACTCCCATGTATACAAGAAAATTATCAACGCTAGGTCCTACTATTTCCCCCACCCCCCAAATCCATCTCAACTTGTTTAAAGTCATCGTGCTCATAAGATTCCAACCCACACTTTTCTAATGCACATGGTGAAATGAAACTATCTGTAGAACCAAAATCAAATAAAATTTTAACCTTGAAAATATTTAACATACCTTACGACTCCACCACAATATATTGATGTTCTACCTGAAGGTTATTAATTGTTGCATAAATCTGTTGGATACTAATCTCTCTTCCCATTGGGGCCTTTCCTTCTCTATGCATAAATCCTAATTGTGACTCTGGGAAGTCACATTGATAATGAGGTCCTTTTCACCCCCAACAAGTAATGCAAGGTGGAACTTGCAAACTTCTCTATGAAGGCCTTTGAAATGATTTCCTTCCCATGGAACTCTTTCCCCTACTAACTGCTCCCCGAGAAGGTCGTGGACTTGCATGTGTCATTGGTGATGAGTGGGATGTTTCACACACTATCATTGAAATACCTGTTGCAACCACTCTATGTGTAGCTCTATGTCCATAAGGAGGTGACCTAGAGCTTCCTCCCCTAGAGAAGGTCCTAGGGGCCTACCCCATGAATCTAGACTTCTATGGAATAATTGATCTCTGTGTAATGAGCAATTTCAAATAATTCGGCCACTAACGATGGTTTTCACATCTGCACCATGGCCCTTATCTTAGGGTTTAACCCATACACAAAACAATCTTCTTGTCGTTGATTGGTAACCATGTATGAGACATACTTTACTCACACCATGAACTTGATTTCATACTCTTCCATAGTTTGGTTTCGATGAATTAGAGCATGAAATGATCCTACCTATAGTTCTTCATAGTAAGCAAGAAAACATTTTCTCCAAAATCTTAACTCGAAAATCTCCCAAGAGACAATGTCTAGAGTAAGGTGAAACTGCCTCTCCATATTACCCCACCAATTCAGGGAACTATCCCTAAGATAAAATGTTTTTATATTGGACTTTTATGTGGAAGAATAATCCCTCAAAGTGAAGTATCTTATCATTCCTTCCAACCATTCCTCTGCATGTTCACTTGCATGACCCCTGACAAACTCTAGGAGTTTGATTTTCTGTAGTTATCTCATGATGTCCCCTGGAGGAGGTCATGTATCTGGGTCCCTTGACCCTTCTGGGTTACCATTCCAAATGGAGGGGGCTCCACTTCCACATCTGTTGACTAGTGTCCCTTTAACATCTCATTCATAGCCTCCAAAGAGCACAATATGAGAGCTATCTCAATCAATGAAGACGACAGTGTCGACATCGGTGGTCCTTGTGAAGATGCCACCCAAACTTAGTTTCCTTGAGTCCTGACCATTATGAATGTTGAATCTACATCCAAACATGGGAAACATGGGTCCTCACATGAGACCCACGTCCCTATCCCTTGTATTT
>JZKD02S1354250.1:7471-28454 GCA_000966675.3 Picea glauca | reverse complement strand
TATCATTTTATTTCTTCTCTTAGTGTTTTCGTACAATGGCGATACATATCTTAGTGTGAAGGCTTAGCTTCAGTGAAGCTGCCCCAATTTTAGTTCAGACTTCTTATGATATTTTCTAGGGGTGGTGGTTGTAGTTTTCGTGTGAAAAAAATTAGAAGGAATCTTCCATTTTTGTTGTTAGTTAGGTGGTGGTTGTGGGATTGGTTTCCTTATAAGTTCCCACAGGGTCTGGTTCCATTCGTCCACATTTCTCTGGAAGGAAGGAGAATGGAAAGGGTCGGTTGCATGGCCACCCTACCTCCCTTTCTTTATTAGCTATATTTCCCTCTTGACCTTCCTAGATGACCCAAATGATTTTTTATTCTGCGATCAAGGTTGGTGAGTATTCATTTCAGGTTTGAGTTTATTTGATTTCCTTTGTTCCTCTTTTTGTCTCCGAACCACTGGTGGTAAATTCGCAGCCTGGCCATAGCCTCCCTAGTCGGACCATGGCCATGGACGCCATGGTCGACCCTTTTGGGCTTGATCGTGGATTCCATGGTAGGTAGGACCACCCTAGGTGTGGCCATGGAGCTGACTCGTGCGTTTACCATAGCCTAATTGTTTTTTTTTAATTAATTACATGTCATATATATATTATATTATATACATATGATGTTTTATCATAATATTTATATTATATAACCTAATATATATACAAGGAATTTGTTATACCCCCCCTTTTTTTATACATACTATAGTTTTTGTTTTATATAAATTTGTTTTTAAACACACACACACACACACATATATATATATCGAGGGAATAACTCTTGGGGAAACCCACTGGGTATTTTCCCTCATTTCAAGGATGGTACCCAAGGTAAACCAGATTCTATAGAAAGCCAAGGCTTTTTTGATAGAATTCTCATTTAATATCCAAACATGTCACTTGTGGGAATTGAACCTGGGCGAGGCGGAAAATACCCCTCAACACAAATCACTCAAGCTAAATCCAATTGATATATATATATATATATATATATATATATATATATAACCAACGAATACATTCATACATACATATATTATTTAATTTTCCTTATATGACTAGTTTACATAACCCTTTTGTTGAAATTCTAGTATTTTGCATGCTAACCTTGAAATTGTTTTCTTTTTTTGTTTTTTTGGTTTGTTTCTGTTCGTTGTAGGCGAGGAAGGAAATTGGTGGTTCGAACAGGTTGAACATATTGACTAGTTGGACAATGTGCAGGATTTCTATCCTACTAATCATTCTCTCTATCTTTGGGTTTTTGGGTTATTTCAGGGTTATTTTTGGTTTGATGTAAAGGGTTTCAATAAGCATTGTTTATGTGTTGTTTAAATGTATGGGTTTTTGTTGGAACAAAATCCCTAAACCTTCAATATTAAGGGTAGGTAGGCCTTGGTCCAAGTTTTGAAAATTGGCTCTGATACCATATGTGAGGCCCAAATTTGTAAGGGCTTCAGAATATATCAAACTACTGTAAGAACCACTTTTTTGTAGTAAAACTAAGTTTTGAATATATGAAAGTTTGAATGTATGAAATATCATCACAACAGTTTAAATTAGACTTTTCTTTTGATGCAATTTAAATAATGTTGTATAAGTTTACATTTTCAAGTACCCTCATAAAAAATCATTTTCCATATTTACCCCATCACACATATTCCAATAAATAAGTATTACATTTATTTAGTTATATCATTTAATCCATTAATTAAATAATAATCAAATCTAACTAATTAATCAATCAAATTGACTTAATTACATTAATAAGTTTAATTATTTTAATTAAATTTATTATGTTAATGAATTAAATTACATTACTTAATTAAATTTATTAATTAAATCCATTTGGGGCATTTAAATGGTCTAGATCAACTCTACCCCTACCTCACACCTCAGCATGAGAATCGTCTCCCATGAAAATTGGTGGTCTGGAACAAGTCTCAAGTATGAGAAACATCTATTCGATAAGGCCATGTGATGGGTATCCCCTGAATCAATCACCCAAGAACTAGGAGAAGATGAAATAACAATAAATACATGAGCATTACCTCTTTTCGATGATGTATTGTCCAATGGATTATTCCTTGCATTATTTAGAATACAATCCTCGAGGTGATGTTGCCCAAGTGATTGTGTCATGAGATCTATGGTCTTTTTCATGCAAGAACTCTCAAGATGGAACCCCCTGTTATAATAGGAACACTTGCTCATGTCCTTCTTTCTCTTTGATTCCTTGGAACACTAAATGTCATCTGTGGACTTTTGTTTACCTTCCTTCTTATTCTCTTGGTCCTTCTTACCCTTGTTCTCCTATTTTTTCTTCTTTGAACTTCCTTGTGTTGTAAGCGCATGGGGATTTTAACTCTTGATTTCCCCTATCTGGATGAGATTTGTCTTCTCATGGATACGTGACTCCATGAACTCATACAAGGATGGCATCTTCCATGTAGAACCCATAGATAACCTGGTAGTATGAAAAGAAGAAGTGTAGACAAAATACTCTGGTCCTAACTTGGTTAGAATTCAAAAGATTAAATGTTCATCTTTCTTATCAATTCCACAACCCCTAACATGCAAAAGAGAAGTTGTAAACTTACATAAGTATTCCTCTAGGGTCTCTAAATCAATTGGATTCAATGCATGTAGATCATTGTTCACTTGATGACCTCTTAGGTTGTCTTTGTTTTCTAGCAAATCTTTCAACTTTGTCCAAACATGGTTAAGAGTCTTGCAAGTATCGACTTGGAAGATGAGATCCAGAAAGATGCTCAAGCATAATGTACTATAGGCTTCAACCATTCTGTTGAATTATTTTGATTTCTCTATGGATAAATTAGGCTAGACCTCCATCCTCGTGGTGACCATATACAAACCCTTGCTGCGAAGTAGAAGCTCTATATTGGGCTTCAACTCAAATTAGTTGAAGGGTGTCAAGATCACTGGAGAAGATGATTGATCCATAGTTCTCTCTGGGCTATCCAATTTGATCTACAAACCTACAATAAAAGTGAATAGTCCCTTGCAATAATATATTTGATACCATGTAGGATTAAACCTCTCCAAGATATAATTGTGAGTAGGAAATACTACACTAGTTAATTGCAAAACAAAGAGAGGAGAGAGAAAAATAGAATCAAACTTCACACATAAGAGACTAAGAAACCAATTTGAATCACATTATATTAATCCTTGGTCATGAGTACAATATATAGAAATCTCCACAATAGGAGCAATGTGAACTAGGTTAGGGTTTTCGTGTGCATGCTCAAGTAAAAAAAACAACCACTCCCACTTAGTATTAGTTAACTAGCCAAAAATGGAGTTAGCTAGTCATAAATCTAGAGTTAGTCATGCAAAAGTGAGAAATCATGCATGTATAACTAGACTCCATGACTAATAATATAACTAAAGACTTAAAGAGAAGTGCACACTTATCTAGTAGAATAATATTCTCACTCAAATGCGCTCTCTAGCCATGAAATAGGGATTATCTCCTAAAATCAAGGAATGAAGTGCTCTTCCTCCTAGAAAAAATAAATTTTTATAATGGTGGTTTATGAGCCCATGGTTTTGAAAACCTGTGGTATTTTCCCATGGTATTACCTATAGGTAGCCATCCGCTAAAAATAGACTTGCTATAAATAGAAGTCATCCTAAGAAAGTGGGAAAATGGAAAAATGAGTATGTCACTAAGCATGTAGTTGAGCATGTACCCCAATAGATTAGTTAATTTTGAACCTAATGTTCTTGACAAAATATTTTCTCTATAAACGTTTAATATATTTAAATATAAAATAATTAAATTTCAAATAATTGCTTTGATATTGAAATAAAAGAAACTAAGATAATAATAAATAATTAAAAATGTAGATACTTAATAAACAATAAAGATAAATATTTTTATTTATTGTAATGTAAGTGACTTCTCTGAAAGAATAGGTAGACTCGTAGAAAAAATATTTTAATTGATATTCATGAAACAATAAATTTAATGATTGAAAAAATATTGAATGTAAATCTCCATAACTGCAATAAACATCATTGCATATATAGTTTTCGCAAAATATATAAACATGGGTACTTGATATTCAAGTGACTTTGATAAATTATTTCATATAAATATATTAAACTATGATAAAGATTTAATAACCTTTGATCCAGTTGGTAGTTAAACTATGATAAAGTTTTAATTTACATCACATCGTAGAGAAGTTTCCTTATGTACGATACATTGCATCAATTCAAAATTCCTATCTTTGTGACAAAGGAAAAACTTCATTAGAATTGTTTTCTAACAACTTCATCAAAAATTCCATTTTGCAATCTCTCAACGTTGCATTATGATGAACATAACCCAATGTTGTAATGTTTCGAAACTTGATGTCGCAATGTGATGAACATAACCTAAAATAACCATGCGGCGAACATATTCCAATGTCGCATGAAAACATAACCTTTCACCAACATCACATTGCGATGCAATCGACATAACTCGACGTCCCAATATGAGGAACATAAACCATTGTCACAATGCGATGAACATAGACCATTGTTGCAATGACATGAACATAGCCCGACATTTCAATGGTGATGAACATAACCCGATGTCTTTAACTAAAATTGACGAACACTTCCTAATGTCGCAATGTGGTAGACATAACCTGTCGTCATTTTGTATGCAACAAAAGTTGACGTCATAGTGTGATAAACCTAATATTTCAAACACACCCCAACTTTCTTATCTAACATCCAAAACCCAATGGCATAATGTGACGTACAAAACCCAATGTCGCAATGTGACTTACAGAACCCAACTTCACAATGTGACATACAAATCCCAAAATCACAATGAGATGAAAATAACCCGACATTGCAATGTCATCAACATAACCCGATGTTCGAATGTTATGAACATTTCCAATGTCACAATGTGACGAACATAACCCTACGTCGTAATGTAACGAAGAAAACCCAATGTCACAATGTGATGACCATAACTAGACCTCATAATGTCATGAACAAAACCTGATGTCACACTATGACGATTGTCACAATGTGGCATTGTAATCTGACGTACAAAACATATTATTGTAATGTGATGTACAATACCCAATGTTTCAATGTGACATACAAATTCGTACATCATAGTGTGACGAACATAGATCATTGTTGCAATGACATGAACATAACCCAACATTGAAATGGTGATGAACATAACCCAATGACTTTAACTAAAAGTGGTGAACATTTCCCAATGTCGCAATGTGATGAACATAACTAGTCGGAATAATGTAAGGAACAAAAAGAGATGTTGCAATGTTATAACCATAATATGTCGAACATACCCCAACGTCCTTATCTGATGTACAAAACCCAATGGCATAATGCGATGTACAAAACCCAATGTTGTAATGTGACTTACAAAACCCAACTTCACAATGTGACATACAAATCTCAAAGTCACAATGAGATGAACATAACCCGATATTACAATGTCATCAACATAACTGATCTAGGTGGATATTGGTGGCCACCCACCTATTCCAACTGGCACATCTTGACAGTTTTTAGTTCAACAAGTTCTTTGTAATTGCAGGTTATGCACTTCTGGGTCTGGTTGAAGCCCTACACAACTTCTAGGGGTATATTAGTGGTCACCCACCTAATCCAACTGGCTTATTTTGGATTTTTTCATGTCAGTATATCGTTTTGTACTTCCGAGGCTGTTTTGGGGCTCTAAACAGAGATTTTTTGTCTTGCCATAGTCAAACTGTAGATAAAGTCTGAGTTTGATGGCATAATGTGTAGTTGTTAGGGACCTAATATCCCTAACCCCTCACATAGGTAGAGTAATATATTTCCATGTAATAAATGCCAATATTAATAAGGCCTAGCAATAAGGAAAAATAAATCAAATGTAAGAAGACCTAATAGAAGCTTCTGCTTCTAGAAGGATCCTCCTCTAGATTGTTCTTTTGGATATACATATTTAGTATAAATAGGAGTAAAGGGTATGAGAAGTTTTTTCTTGGATATTATTTTAATAGAGCTCTGCTCTACTTGAGGTTTCCCCCTCGAAGAGGCAAGTGAACATTGCTATCAATAATCAAAGTGCTCTTTCTGGTGATATTCTGGTATTGTTTTGATTATATCATTGCTTCTCTGCCATTTCTAGATAAAATATTTATGTTCTACATATTATTTTATATCTGGAATACTACAAGTGTTATTAGAGCACCTTCCTCGACATAAAATTGTGGGTTAATTTTTTTTCCAGGGTAGAGACGTATTTGGGTGTCTTAAAGCTACAGAGATTTGTCATTATGAGCATAAACCCGTGGTTGGGGAGTCATACATGTAGGAAATACAAGTGGTACCTAAGCGCACATCTGTTGGCCACCCTTTTAACCCCTGTTGGTACCCGTTCGAGTGGTAGCGCATTAGAAAACACATGTATAAGGATTGGCCTAGATCTCCTGAAGCCCTCCATAGATAAATCGATCATCCACCTGACTGTTATAGTACCACCGATAACAACACTCATGAAGATACTCTCTAGTACCTGGGTAGTCGAGTAGTACAACTAAGGGCACGGTCTAGCCTCCTTAGTTGGTGCCCTAAGATATTGGGTCGAGTACTACTATTGGACCCCGCATGTATATCAAAGAGCTATAGCACAGGGAAAAACCTTGTATGCAGAACCATTGAATACCCTAACCCTTGGGACAGAAACAAAAACATAACATACAATATCTATTGTCGCGCAACTATGCCTCCTGCATTCGGGTTGTGAAATTACTACACAATTACTCCTATTAAGAATTTTGGATTTTCGTCACTGTAGTATCCTTCAGATCGGAGTATAACTCCGCAGGAGAAAAAAAAAAAAACTGGACCCTTTTGGCACCGCTATTTGAGCCCTATCCCATTGGATTCCTCTCTTCGCCCTTATCGCAGTCATACCTATCATTTTTCAGCAATTTGTTTTCTCGTGGACCCGATCCCCTTCCAAAACCCTTATTTGGGCCTTACCCCAGTGGATTCCCCTCGTCACCCTAATCATCATGATACACTTCACCCATAACCCATTTTTTGTGTGGTCCCACTCGTCCCTTTTCATTTTCCCTCTTCATCATGGCCCACACCCATAGAAAAGACTTGGAAGCTCACTTCAATTCCTTGTACTCTAATTTCACAGAAGTGAGACAACTCAGTGCCAATGTTTCCACCATCAATAAAAACATGCATTCCTCCATCGATGCCAAAATGGAAATCATCAAACATGACCTCGCTACCCAACTTGAATCCTTCAATACCCAACTTGCATCCTTCACTACGATGATCTGAGCCAAGTTACATATCCCTGCAGATATTCCCTCCCCTAACCCACCTTTGCAATCCAAAGGTGAAAATTCCTCTAATTCCTAAACTTTTTAGCCCCATCACTTTCAGCGTGACCTATGCCTTTCACCTGCGGATGTGACCAAATTTGATGGCTCGGATCCCACCTGCTGGATAACTCAAATGGAACATTATTTCTCTTTGTATGGCATTACAAATGAGTTGGCCAAACTCCGGTATGGTGTTCTCCATATATATCAAGAACATTGGTAATGGTGGCAATGGAGAAAAAATGACCACCAAGGGTATGTGTCTTGGACACAATTTGTGGCAGAGATTTATGAATGCTTTAACACTAACAACAACCATTTAGGACGTTTGAAGACTTTATAGCCACTTTTGAGAGATTGAATTTCCGTACAAAGGGCATGTTTGATTCGTTTTTTCAAGAATGTTTTATCAATGGCCTCAAGGATGAGATTTGTGCCCATGTCCTCATGGCTCGGCCTCAGAGTTGGGTGGAAGCTACTAAAAAAACTAAGGAAGCACAACAGGTTGTCTCTTCTCAAACCTGAAAAACCATCATTTATTCCTCGCACTAAAATAGTCACTCCCATGCCTCCTTCTACCCCACTAGAGATTCAAAAATTGACCAAGGAATAAATGGTTGAATGCCAAATCAAAGGCCTTTGTTATAATTGTGATGATAAATATTTTCTCATGCACAATTTTAAGGAACAAAATATTTTTATGGCCATCTCGGAGGATGTTTTGGAATATGATGTTGAGGCCCCCCTCATGGCCGAGTCACCTGAACCCACTGACATGACCCCACCCTCCGACCCTCCCGAATTCAAACCAGTCATTTCCCTGAATGCTCTCATTGGATTCTCTACTCCCCAAACCCTCAAGCTAATTGGTTACATTAAGCATCGGAAGGTCATCATTCTTGTTGATAGTGTAAGCACCCATAATTTTATTCATCGTCACATTACCCAAGAAACTGATTGTTATATCTGTGTCGTCAGTAATTTTCAAATCATGATTGCCAATGGTAGGTCAATGAAATGTGGGGGGCGTTGTGAAAATGTGCATCTCCAAATTGTTTAGTACCACATGAAATCTCATATGTTTTCTATCGACAAGGGTGGTTGTGACATTGTGTTGGGTGTCAAATGCCTAAGGACTTTGGGTCCCATTCTCATGGATTTTAAGGAATTAACCATGCAATTCCACCAGGAGGGACAACAATATAAGTTCTAGGAATCACTGTTGGTTCCTCGGATATCATCAGTTCCCATTGTATGGAAAAGTTGTTCAAAAAAGGTCAATCTAGAATTATTGCACAACTCCATGCCATTCAAGCCACTGATACACCCTCTGTGTTGTAGGACCTCCAATCCATCCTCTATAAACATCAATTTGTTTTTTCCACTCCCCAGGGACTTCCTCCTTCCTGTGGTGTTCATGATCATTCCATTCCCCTTGTCCCCGACAACCTTCCTCCCAATATCCATCCCTATCGTCATCCCTTTTCCCAGAAAAATGAAATTGAGAAAATTGTTCAAGAATTTCTCACCACAGGTGTTATCTGTCCTAGTACGATCCCCTACTCTTCTCATGTGGTCATTGTCCTTAAGAAATAAGGTTCTTTGTGCATGTGTCTTGACTTTTGCGCCCTCAACAAACTCACCATTAAAGAAAAATTTCCCATTCCTGTCATTGATGACCTCTTGGATGAATTGAGTGGTGCGCAGTTCTTTACTAAACCTGATATTCGTTCTGGATGCCACAAGAAAAGTATGAACGAGGTCGACATTCCTAAGACTGCATTTCCAACTCATGAGGGCCTCTATGAGTTTTTGGTCATGCCCTTTGGCTTGTGTAATGCTCCCTCCACTTTCAAAATCCTCGTGAATCATCTCTTCCATCCTTTTCTCCATCATTTTGTCTTAGTTTTATTTGATGATATACTCATCTATAGTAAAACCTGGACAACCCATCTTGCTCATGTGGATCGAGTTCTACATCTACTCTCTCAACACCATCTTTTCCTCAAACAATCTAAATGTGATTTTGGAGCTTCAAAAGTCGGGTACTTAGGTCATCTTGTTGGCAAGGAAGGTGTTAGGGTGGATCCTAAAAAGATTGAAGCTATGCAAGATTGGCCTCACCCAAAGACTCTCAAAATATTGTGTGGATTTATGGGTTTAACAGGCTATTATCGCAAGTTTGTTAAGAATTATATAAATATTTCAGCACCTCTCATTGCTCTCCTTAAAAAGAATTTTTTCACTTGGACTCTCGCAGCTGCTCAAGAATTTCAAACCTTGAAGGTGACCATGTGCACCACTCCAGTCCTTTCCCTTCATGATTTCACTTGTCCTGGAATGTGATGCTTCCAGGAGAGGAATTGGATCAGTCCTTATGCAATAGGGTCGGACTTTGGCCTTTACCAGCAAACAACTGTCAGAGTGACATTTGGGCAAATCAATATATGAAAAGGAGATGTTGGCTATTCTACATGCAGTGGATCTTTGGCACCCTTATCTATTGGGGCAACGCTTCCAAATTAGGACAAATCATCAAAACCTCAAGTATTTTCTAGAACAACTCCCTTCCTCCCTGGAGCAACAAAAATGGGTGACTAAGCTCTTTGGATATGATTATGAGATCATTTACAAGAAAGGAGAAGACAATGTGGTTGTTGATGCACTTTCCATAAAATATTAAGATAAGGGTCCATTTTTTCCCTCTCCTTCATTGTACAAAATTGGTTCTAGCGTGTTCGCCAGTAATGGCTACACGATCCCAAAATTTCGCATCTGATCCAACAATTGCAGGAAAATTCTCCATTTTCCCTAGGGTAATCTTGGCACAATGATGAGCTTCGCTACAAATGTTGTTTGTATTTAAGTAAACAATCACAACTTAAATCCACGGTACTTTCTAAGATTCATGCTACACCCACAACTGGGCACTCAGGGTTTACCAAAACCTATGACCAGGTCAAACGTTCTTTTTTCTAGGATGGTATGAAACATGATGTTTGCAATTTTGTGGAAGAATGTGATGTTTTTCAACGCAACAAGGGAGAAATAGTCAAATCTCTTGGAACACTACAACCACTTCCGATTCCACCTGCTATTTGGAGGGATATCCCTATGTATTTTATTGTGGGCTTACCTAAATTAAGAAATAAATCAATCATCATGGCGGTAGTTGATCGTCTTTCCAAGTATGCTCATTTTTGTGCTCTTCAACACCCATTTACAACCTCCATTGTGGCTCAACTTTTCATGGATTAGGTCTTCAAGCTTCATGTCATGCCTCATTCTATTGTTTCTGATCGAGACCCCACTTTCACCAACAATTTTTGGCACGAATTGTTCAAGCTACAAGGCGCCCAGTTGCATCTCAGCACAACTTATCATCCCCAGAATGATGGTCAAATTGAAGTTGTAAACAAGTGTTTGGAAACATATTTGAGGTGTTTTTCATTAGAAAGGAAAAATCAATGGGCTCAATGGTTACCACTAGTTGAATGGTGGTACAACACTTCTTACCATACAACTACCTGCATGACTCCTTTGAAGAAGTATATGGACAAAATCCACCTTCAGTTCTCTCATACCTGCCAGGTGTCTGGAAGGTCCAGGTGGTTGACCAAATGCTTACAATTCGAGAGGCTATTCTTTGTACCCTCAAAGAGAATTTAGTTATGGCTTAGAATTACATGAAGCAACATGAATATAAAGGTTGCTCTGAACGTCAATTTGCAGAAGGAGACCAAGTGTTTCTTTGAATGCAACATTATAAGAAAAAATCCCTCAAGGCTGACCATTTTCAGAAACTAGTGCCAAATTTTATGGTCCTTATACCATTCTCAAGCATGTGGGACATGTGGCCTATCAGTTATCTTTTCCTAGTCATTCTAAGCTCCATCCTGTTTTTCATGTTTCCTGCTTAAAGAAGGTGATTGGAACAAAATGCCAAAATCAAACCAACCTTCCTGAGTTGGATGAAGAAGGCTCCATATGGTTACAACCACAAGCAGTTTTGGACCAATGTGAGCATCGTTTGCATGACCGCACCATCAAGGAAGTGTTAGTCCAATGGAAAGATACAACTCCAACAAATGCCACTTGGGAACCAACTACCATTCTGCAACAATTTCCTCATCTAAAGCCTTGAGGACAAGGTTGTTTTTAAGGGGGAGGACATGTTAGGGACCTAATATCCCTAACCCCTCACATAGGTAGAATAATATATTTCCATGTAATAAAGGCTAATATTAATAAGGCCTATAAATAAGGAACAATAAGTACAATGTAAGAAGACCTAATAGAAGCTTCTGCTTCTAGAAGGATCTTCCTCTAGATTGTTCTTTTGGATAGACATATTTAGTATAAATAGGAGTAGAGGGTATGATCAGTTTTTTCTTGGATATTATTGTAATAGAGCTCTGCTCTGCTAGAGGTTTTCCCCTCAAAGAGGCAAGTGAACATTTCTATCAGTAATCAAAGTGCTCTTTTTGGTGATATTTTGGTATTATTTTGATTATATCATTAAGGGATGATTTTAGGGGCTAAATTTCGCTCATGGGATAATTTTCCATGGTTTTTCCAAAAATGAGATACGCTATTTTAAAAATGATTCACCCAAATTCTATAGGATAATTTTTTTTTACCTTAAAAATCGCCAAAATTTTATAAAAACTATATAAAATCCTTAGAAAATTTGAATATTTTTACAAAAATATCACCAATCATTTATAGTTGGCATATGAAGGATTAGTAAGATTTGCCAAGGTTTGCCAAGGTTTCTACATTTTAAAATAAATTTCCATCCTTAAAATCATCACTGATATCATTGCTTCTCTTCCATTTCCAGATAAAATATTTATGTTCTACATACTATTTTATATCTAGAATACTATAGTAGTTCTCAAAAATACCTTTCTAATGGGCTATCACACGAATAAAACATAGATCATAGGAAAAATTTACGACCTCGGGAAGTTGAGGTACCAACTTACCCATCGGGAACCACATAACGTTTGGAGTTTCATCTCCTAGGGTTAGGTTTTTGGATGTATAGGGTTTTGGAATTCATGAGTAATGTTAAAAAGGCCTTTGGAGCCTCATTGTACGTTCTGCTCATATGAATGGACGTAGCAAACACATTTATTCTCAGAGATAGCTACCATCATTCAAGCAAGTTGTTTTCAGTTTTGTAGTTTTACAGTTTCAACCTATTTTATTTATTCAATTTGTTGTTGTTCTCTATGTTATTGTATTAGATATGTTATTCATTTCGTTCTGCTAATAAATCCGGATCAGAAGTATCAAAGCGGTCTGCTCTTCATTTTTTTTCTTTGTGCATGTCCTCGACAAGATCTAGGTACAAGAAGTTGGGACTCGAACCAGTCAATACTTTTCAAGATCAGTTGCGTCGAGCCCGAAAACAACTCATGGGGGACGAGAAGAAATATGATGGAGAAGGAGATCCTTTTAAATTGTTGCTCGAGGAAGCTCTTATGAAAAAAATGAATGAAATTATGGACAACTTTTCACAGATCCTTTGGTGGTTGCCCACAGAAGACACATCTTCATCAAGCAGCCATGCAACCCCCTTCAAGGTACCAGTAAATTGTGACATTCCATTATTTGAAGGACTGATAGATGCGAATGTTATAGATAAATGCTTGAATCTTATCGAAGGGTATTTTTCGGTCCACACTTTTTTCGATATGGAAAATATTACTTTTTCACTCCTCAAGGTCATCCCCCATGTTAAGTACTGGTGGGATACTTACTCTGAGAAAAGGGCCACAGAGGAATATGAAATATTTGTTATCTCCCCCACATGGGATTCCATTAAAGAACAATACTACCTTGTTGGAAGCTAGGAGGACCAGTACACAAGATGGACAACGTTGTGTCAGAAAAGGGGCCAGACAGTACCAGAATTCACCAATATTTTCCATACCCTATGCACCAAATTGGGTGTCAAAGACTTTGAATGACATCTAGTGCTCAAATACCATGTATTTATGCATAGATACATTCAAACATAAATGGTGTTTCTGGGCATCGCATCATTAGGTGTGGCTTATATATCTGATGTCAATATCGAGTGGAAATTTAAGTAGAAGAGGCGAGAGTTTGGATCTACAAACAACTCACAGCCAAAGCAGGGAAAAGGTGGTCCCAACCCATAAAAAAGGGGATAGAGCAAAGATGGCCACTCTTAGGAAAACCATTCCAAGCCACAACCCAAGAAGGGTAATGAGAATTTGAAGAAGGACACGGGGAAGTGGTGGGAATATCATAAAATCCCTTGGCACAATAACGAAGAATGTCACTCCAAGCAGTCATTAGTGGCTGAGCTGAAAGCTTCCGAGACAGAGGTAGATTCTAACTCCGAATCAAATCTAGAAAGAGGAAAGAATATTATCGATGTTAAACCCAATGCCACTCTCGCTACCACCAAAATCCAGCCAAGAGAACCAGAAGAAATAGAGGAAGGGGAACGCCTTTTTCGCTCACATATGTGGGTAAAGGGCGCTCTGCTTCATTTCATTGTCAATAGTGGAAGTCAGAAAAATATTAACTCAATAGAAGTTTTCAAGCGGCTGGACCTATTGATGACACCGCACCCGCATCCCTACACCATCGAATGGCTCCGCCAAGGAAGAGATCTATTTGTCATCCAACAATGTCGTCTTCCCTATGGCATCAAGCCCTTCAAAGACGAGGTATTGTGTGATATTTCTCCCCTTGAAGTTTGTGATGTTCTATTAGTCCAACCATATTTGTGGAAGTGACATGCTGTGTATGAGTCTAGACCCCATAGTGTTATTATTACTTTAGGTAGACAATTGTACAAGATACCAGAGGTAGCACCGCCTACCACTATTTCTTTAATCTCTGCTAAGAAATGCAGTAAGGTCATTTGACAGACCAGGAAGTTCATCTTATTTTTCATCCATGTTTGTAGTGAACAGAAGGATGTTGCCACATCTGTGACCCCTACACAGAGCCTCTCTTTGCAATAGAAGCAAGTGGAAAGGATCGTGGAAGAGTACAAAGACATATTCTCTTCACCCATTGGGGTACCGATGCACTATCAAGTCAACCATCCAATTGATATAACCCTTAGTGCACCTCTACCTAATGGACCAGTATATCATCATTCATTGATGGAAAATGATGAAATCAAGCGCTAGATCCAAGAGTTTCTTCAAAAGGGGCACATCCGACCCAACTCCTCTCCTTGCAGAAGCTCGATTGTATTGGTGCAGAAGAAATATGAGACCTTCTAGCTCTGCATTGATTACAGATCATTAAACAAGATCACAGTCAGGAACCGATACCTGATTCCCCGCATTGATGACCCTTCTGACCAACTCAAGGGGGTGAAGTTCTTCAACAAGATTGACCTGAAATCTGGCTATGACCAGGTTCTCATAGAATCGACTGATGTATGGAAGACAACTTTCAATTCCAAAGAAGGTCTCTTCGAACAGTTGGTCATGCCCTTTGTCTTAACAAATGAACCAAAAAATTTCATGAGGTTGATGGATGATGTATTGAGACCCTTCACCAAATATTTTGTGGTGGTATATCTAGATGACATCCTCATCTTCAGCAGAACTTGGGAGGAATACATGCAACATATTCAGCAGGTTTTGAGCACTCTACAACAACACAAGCTATATGCCAATTTGGAAAAAATCTCCTTTGGCATGAATAGGGTCCAATACTTTGGTTGCATTTTTTATAAGAATGGGGTACATGTGGATCCAACTAAAATCCAAGTAATCCATGACTAGCCTTCCATGACCACACTTATCAAGCTTCAGAGCTTCTTGGGACTTGCCAAATTCTACCATAGGTTTGTGTTGGGATTCTCCCATATTACATGATCCCTCAACCAAGTGACCAAGGGAGGTGGCAAGGAAAATTTCGCATGGGGGAAGGCACAACAATGAGCATTTGATGATCTGAAGCATTGGTTGTGCTCATCTCCATTACTCTCCATACCCGATCTGTAGCAACCATTCAAGATTGAGATTGATGCCTCCGACTATGTTGTAGGCACAGTTCTCACTCAGCACAGTCATCCATTGGCATACCATAGTGAGACACTCTCAAATACTATTCGAAAATACCCCACCTATGATAAGGAAATATATTCCATTGTGAAAGCCTGCCACCAATGGAAACATTACATTGTAGGAAAGGAGACAATCATCCACACTAATCACAAGCCTCTGCAGTTCATACAGACACATGGGAAATTGCAGAATGACCGCCATCAAAATTGGTCCACATACCTGCAACAATTCCATTTCAACATCAAGTATAAGATAGGTATCAAAAATCGTGTCGTTGACTGCCTCAGTCGACCTCCCATTTCTACACTCACCACCATGCTCCATTCTTGTGGGCATGAGGCATCCAAGTGGCCCCAACTTTATTAGTGTGACTCTAACTTCACCGTCACCTATCAACTCTTGGGCATAGGCACAAATGTCACATATTTTTACATTCAGGATGGATTGTTATGCCATTTGGGCCACCTCTGTGTTCCAACAAGAGAGCATGAAAATTTGATTTGGGAGGCTCACTACAGTCGGATGACATGACATTTTGGCATGGAGAAAACAATGGTGGTGCTACATAAGCATTTTTATTGGCCAAAACTGCAACATGATGTCAACAAGTATATCATATCTTGCATTGCTTGTTCCATTGCCAAACCAACCATCAAGAAGAAGGGATTGTACACTTCTCTGCCTACTCCCGAGAGGCCTTGGGAATCCATCTTGATGGATTACATGTATGTACTTCCTTTCACCAAGCAAGGAAATGATTGTGTATTCGTGGTGGTTGATCGATTTTCAAAGATTGGCATTCTCACATCCTGCAAGAAGAGCATCATAGTGATAGATACTGCCAAGATCTTCTTCGAATGGGTGTGGGTCCATTTTGGGATACCACAAACCATCATCTCATATCGGGACAACAAGTTCCTCAACACATTTTGGTCGAGCCTCTGGTCATTGTTGGACACCAAGCTCACTAAATCCACTTCCTTCCACCTCCAAACTGATGGCCAAACCGAGGTCGTCAATCAGATGATTGTGCACATCCTACGCATGTATAACTCTAAGCATCTGCTTACATGGTATGAGAGTCTTCCCTATGTTCAACAAATCTACAATAGGGCTCTCCATAGCTCCACCAGCCATAGCCCATTTCAGGTGGGACTAGGATTCCAACCCTTGGGTCCCATGGATATTGCACTACCCCTTGCAACCACACATGCATAATCTTCCCATTT
This sequence comes from Picea glauca, assembly GCA_000966675.3. Lineage (NCBI taxonomy): Eukaryota > Viridiplantae > Streptophyta > Pinopsida > Pinales > Pinaceae > Picea > Picea glauca. The sequence goes on along the minus strand of JZKD02S1354250.1, from coordinate 11,731 downwards.
TCAGTTTGAGGCCGACAAAGCCACCCGATTCATTGAGCGGATTCAACACATCTACCAACATGTCCATGATATTTTGCAGAAATCCAATGATAAGTACAAGAAACGCCATGATCAACACTGGGTACCGCACAAGTTTTAGGTGGGAGACAAGGTCTGGTTACATTTGCAGAAAGAGCACCTCATAGGACCCCATCAGAATCTTTGTCCACTTCACTATGGGCCTTACACTATCACCAAGGTTGTGCATGACAATGCCTTTGAGATCAACACTCCCCCCTTCCTTGGCTTGCACCCAATGTTCAATGTGGACCTCCTTCAACCATATTTTCCACCATTATTGGACACCTACGAGATCGCAGAATAGTTGAAGCACAACAGAGCTCAACCCTGACTATATGGAACAAGCATCCATTGATCAGATAGTGGACACACAAGTCAAGGGCACTCGCCATCAGAGGATCCAACTTTATCAGGTTGTCAAGGAAGGGTAACTCCTGCACCAAGGCAAGTGGCTCACCTGGGGCCAAATTCAACAGAAATTTCCCCACCTGATGGGGGCACTCAACGCAATGGAGACCATTGCTTCCTAAGGTGGGAGGACTGATCTAGGTGGATATTAGTGGCCACTCACCTATTCCAACTGGCACACCTTGACAGTTTTTAGTTCAACACGTTCTTTTATAATTCTTTGTAATTGTGGGTTCTACACTTCTGGGGCTATCGAAATCCCTACACAACTTCCAGATGGATATTGGTGGCCTCCCACCTAATCCAACTAGCTTATTTTGAATATTTTCATGTCAATACATCTTTTTGTACTTCCAAGGCCATTTTGGGACTCTAAACAACATTTTTTGGGCTATCACACATTAAAATGTGCAATTCTCAAATAAAACTTTCCAACGGGCTATCACACACCTAAAACAAATATTGTTTGCAAACGTTATGACCCAAGGAAGTTGAGGTACCAACTTACCCATCGGGGCCCACATAACTTTTGGCGTTTGATCTCCTAGGGTTAAGTTTTTGGATGTCTAGGGTTTTGGCATTCATGAGTAATGTTAAAATTGACTTTGGGTCCTCATCGTAATCATTCTACTCAGATGAATGCACGTAGCAGCCACATCTCTTCTCAAAGATAACTACCACCATTCGAGCAAGTTGTTTTCATTTCTGCAATTTTACATTTTCAACCTATTTTCTTTATTCAATAGAATTTATTGTTCAGTGGATATTTGTTGTTGTTCTCCATGTTATTGTATTCAATCTTTTATTCATTACGTTCCACTCATAAATCTAGATCAATAACTTGACATTGGAATGTGACAAACATTTCCAACATCACAATATGATGAGCATAACCCTATGTCATATTAACAAAGAAAACCCAACATTGCAATTTGATGACCATAGCTAGACCTCATAATGTCATTAAAAAAACCCGATGTTGCACTATGAAGACCATAAACCAACATCACAATGTGATGAACATAACTCGATGTCGTTTTGTGTTGACCAAAACCCAGCATTGCAATGTGATAAACATAACCTAATGTCATAATGTGACAAACATGTCCTCATATCACAAATGAAAATAACCCTTCACCAACGTCACATTATGATGCAATCCAACCATAGTAAACAATAATCAACCATGATCAACTATGTTGAAACATAGTCAACCAAGGTCAACCAAAGTCAAACATAGTCAACCATAGTCAACTAAAGGCATTCATGGGCAACCTCAGATAACCATACTTTACTATGATTAAACATGGTCATACATAGTCCACATGGTCAACCATAGTCAATATGGTTGACCATGGTCAAGCATAAACTAAATAGTTACCCTTGGTTGACCATGGTCAACCATAGTCAACATTGTTAACGATAGTCAACCATAGTTAACATGGTTGACCATGTTGACCAAACATAGTCAACCATGGTAAACGAAAGTCAAACATGGTCAACCATAGTTAAACATGGTCACCATTGTTTAATCATAGTAAACCATTTTCATACATAGCCAACCATGGTCAATCATAGTCACCCATGGTCAACTATAGCTTTTCATGGGAAACCATAGACAACCATAGTTAACCATGGCCAAACATGGTCTTACATAGTCTACAATGTCAAAAAATGTCAACATGGTTGACCATGGTCAAGCATAGACTACATGGTTGACCATGATCAACCATAGTCAACATGGTTAACAACAGTCAACCACAATCAACATGCATGACCATGTTGACTAAACATAGTCAAGCATGGTCATCCACGGTAAACCAAAGTCAATCATGATAATCGATGATCAACCATAGTTGAACATGGTCACCCTTGGTCAACCATAGTCAACCATTTTCATACATAATCAACCATGGTCCATCTGAGTCACTCATGGTCAACGATAGTTAACTATAGCTTTTTATGGGAAACCATAGACAACCATAGTTTACCATGGTCAAACATAATTAACATGGTTGACCATGGTCAACCATAGACAAGTTGACCATAATCAACATGGTTAACCATTGTCAACATGTTTGACCATGTTGACCATCCTTTACCATGGTTGACTATTTTGAATATGGTTGACCATGGTTCATTATGGTTGACCATGGTTGACCATGAATGACTATGGTTGACCATGGATGACTATGACTCATCATCTTCACCACGATTGACCATGTTGACTATGGTTGACAATGTTTGCTATGGTTCACCATGATTGAGTATGGTTGACCTCAGTTGAGGATGTTTGACCATGTTAACTATGGTTGACCATGTTTAACTATGGTGACTATGGTTGACCATAGTTGACTATTGTTGACCATGGTTGACCATGGTTGATTATGTCATGGTCGACCATGTTGAGTACATGGTCTACCACAGTTCACCATGGTTTACCATCTTCACTACATGATTATGGTTGGCCATGTTAACTATGTACAACCATGTAGATTGTGCTTGATCATGTTGACAATGGTTTACCATGTTGACTAGATGACTATGGTTGACCATGTTCATTATGGTCGACCACATAGTTAACATGGTCAACCATAATAGACCATGGATGACCTTGTTGACAACATGACTATGGCTGACCATGTTCACTATGTATGACCATGTACTCTGTGCTTGACCATGTTCACTATGGATGACCATGGTTGACCATGTTGACTCTGTTAGATTATGGTTCATTGACCTTATTTAACCATGGTCAACCATAGTCACCATGGATGACCATGATCAACCATCGTAAACATATGTTGACCATGGTCAACCATAGTCAACATGGTTGACCTTGGTTAACCATAGACAACATGGTTGACCATGGTCAACCATAGTCAACTATAGCCTTTCATGGGAAACAATAGACAACCATAGTTAACCATGGTCAAACATAGTCATACATACGCTAATGATCAAATATGGTCAACCGTAGTCAAAATTGGTTAACCATAGCCAATCATGGTCACCCATGGTCAACCATAATCAACCATGGTAATACATAGAATTAATATTTTCATATATTTATCAAATATTAATATATCCATTCATATATATCATAGAATATATTCATAATGTTAAATAATTAATTATTTAACATTATAAATATATTTTGGATTTGTAGCTAGTTTGGATTTATATTTATATTTTAATTTACAAATCTATTAATCCTCTGAGGGATGTTGGCCACCAACTAGCACAACCACATTTAAGTAAAAGTGGTTGATATACGTCGATCGATGTCATTTTCAACCTTTTAAAACTATTGACCTCGATCAACGTATATCAACCACTTTTACTTAAATGTGGTTGTTCTAGTAAATTACTAACTTCTTCATAGCAATGATGTCAGACTTCATACTATGCAACACTAAGATCTCTAGCTCCAACAATGAGTGTTTATAATCCCTATTATGAATACTCATGCAAATGGATTTCTATGATAGAAATCAAGTCCCTCGAGCATTCTTCAACATCTTTGGCCAAGTTGTCATTCAATATTTTGTCTATAATACCAAACATTTTAACAATGTGATTTCTAGGTGTTGCTCCTCAACTCTAATGCAATCGTCAAAAAATATATGTGAAGATCAATCTTGCACAATTGGTGATTGCATTTGCTTTTGCTCCACATTATTTTTACACTAGTTTTTTTCACAATTTACAAGTGCATTTCTCCTAACCTCAAACCAAAACACAACTCAAAATGACTTTAACACCAAACTTAAGATATCATTTGTTGGGAAT
>JZKD02S1354239.1:728-11589 GCA_000966675.3 Picea glauca | reverse complement strand
CAAATTGACGTTAAGAGAAAACTTGATCTGCTTGTTGCTTCATGCGATTCTGGGCCATGAAGAAATTCTCTTTGAGGGTACAAAGAATAGCCTCTCGAACTGTAAGTGTTTGGTAAACCGCCTGGACCTTCGAGACACTGGACAAATATGAGAGAACTGAAGGTGACTTTTTTCCATATACCGCTTCAAAAGGATTCATGTGCATAGTTGTATGGTACAAAGTGTTGTACCACCATTCAACGAGTGGTAACCATTGAGCCCACTGATTCTTCCTTTCTGATGCAAAACACCTCAAATATGTTTCCAAACATTTGTTGACAACTTCAGTTTGACCATCAGTCTGGGTATTATAAGCTGTGTTGAGATGCAATTGGGTGCCTTGTAGTTTGAACAGTTCTTGCCAAAAATTGTTGGTGAAAGTTGGATCATGATCAGAAACAATAGAATGCGACATGCCATGAAGCTTGAAGACCTAATCCATGAAAAGTTGAGCCACAATGGATGTTGTAAATGGGTGTTGAAGAGAACAGAAATGAGCATACTTGGAAAGACGATCAACTACCACCATGATGACTGATTTATTGCCCGATTTAGGTAAGCCTACATAAAAATCCATAGAGATATCCCTCCAAATAGTAGGTGGAATCAGAAGCGGTTGTAGTGTACCAGGATATTTGACTGTTTCTCCCTTGTTGCATTGACACACATCACATTCAATGACAAAATTACGAACGTCCCGTTTCATACCCTCCCAGAAAAAATAACGTTTGACCTGGTCATAGGTTTTGGTAAGCCCTGAGTGCCCAGCTGTGGGTGTAGCATGAAGCTCATAAAGTACTGTGGATTTAAGTTTTGACTATTTACTTAAAATACAAATGGCCTTTGTATCGAAGCTCATCATTGAGCCAAGAGTACCCTGGGGAAACTGGAGAATTCGACTGCAATTGTTGTATCAGATACAAACTTTTGGGATTGTGTAGTGATGGGTGTTCTATATGCACTAAAAAAAAATTAAAAACCCTCAATTAAATTGTCAACCCGGGGTAAGTAAACTTAGAGTTGTAGCAAAATATATGCCAAGGTAGAAGGGTTGGTAGTAGTATATTCTAACTAAGGAAGTGGCTATCTAAGGGCTAATCTACTCAAGCAAAGCTATCTAATGAGCAAACCCTACTAAGCAACTTTAAACTATGTAACCTGAGTAATTTTGAACCAAGGATCGATGGATAGTTCTAAGAAAACAAGTGAAAACACTACTTGAAGCAAACTAGTTCAATCATAACAATAAGCAAAAACAACTAGTTAAGCATAACAATAAACAAATAGCAAAAGCAAACTACTTTAACTAGTCTATCTAAATTCAATGAACAACTACCCTGTGAAAGCAAGTAAATAAACAAACAACTATACTATTAAAGCAAGATTAGACAAGTAAACAATTAACCTATTAAAACATGTAAACAACTAACTAACCTAGGATAACTTCTACAAGAAGTAAACTAAGTAAGACTACTCAATAAGCAACTAAGAAAGAGACAAGTGAACTCTATTCTTAATACAACTATTTCTAATTTATAAAAAGGAAATCTACTTAATTGAAAGAAAGAAGAACTAACAACTAATCCTTAATCTATGATAAGCAAACTTCTCTTYAATCTACCAAAGTAAAAGACTATCTATCATACAACAACAATAAAACTATCTGTTGATCTATGAAAGCAAGAAACTATCTTTTAACCTATGAAAACTCAAATATARCATTGATGGTTGTGTGAATGTCTCCGGTGTCTTATAATATCATGATGACACTTGACAACGAAAGATAATTCAAGAGCTATAAACTCGATATTGATTTCAATAACAAAGTGAAAKKYGTGAATTAAACAATCCAGTGAGAACTTAGCCATTACAGAAACAATCATCAATTACCCTGCATATTCATGGAATTATTACTCATGCATTTAATCATCAACAATATAACGAGATTATAATTGTACTCTATGCTATGTAAGCAAACTCATAATTGAATTCAATCATTAACTAAAAACTGGAATTGCAACCCAAATCTAGGAAAGAAATTGCATAAAGTAAAACTAAGCTAGACCTATTTCAACAACTTCAAATTGCAAAAAGGAAAATGCTTATAAACAGAAATTAAACATGATTCTAGCATATAACTAGCACATCCACAATTACGTGGTTGATTAGCGATGAAAGGCATATTAAAACAAAATTCCCGACTGGCGATCGCTGGTGATGACAACACAAAAACACGACCACCAAACGTCAACCAACAGAAACATGAAACGCCAAGATCTTACCACTCTGTGCGAATACCTTAATATTTTTTAATCAGGTAGACGTGGCAATAAGTTAGTGAACACAGTAATTTTTAAACATGATTAGGTAAATGTAAAAAAGTAAACATATAAACGGATGTCTTTATAATAGCTCGGAAGTTAATGGATGAAATCAGATCCATTCATTTATTGTGACGACTAAGAATATTCTAGGCATATTTAATCTCGTCCATAGAAAACGTATTAAGAACTAAAAACCTATTAAATGTTCCCATTGTCAATAGGTGTACGCCTTTCGGCGTAACAAGTAAACTAATGAGCAAATTAATTAACAAATGGTTAAGAAAAATCTAGGTAACAATTGAATAGGAAATCTACAAATAAAAACTGAAGCTAACCCTATCCATCCACCAAAGCCTTGTTAAAGAAAACATAAACTAAAATTTTGTTCTAAAACTTTGTTTCAAACTTTGTTTTAAACTTGATTTTAAAAGCATAAATAAAATACAATCTAATATTTAATTGCACACGGGGTTAGTGTATAAGTTTGCAAACTTGTTCCTACTAACTACAAAATCAATGCATATTAACAAAATCTTTCAAACTAACCTGCAAAAGAGAACTTACACAGTAAAACTATAACAACAAATTATATGACAAGGAAACAAAATAGCAATTCATGTACATGAAATAAAATAAAAGACATCTAAGATATGGAATTCATAAATAACTCATAGAACAGTTACCAGACTGCTGGTGGGCCCCCCAGCAAGTCGTGATCACTTCTCAAAGGCACACCACGAACTCAGCAAAACGATTTCACCATTAAAACTCAAAAACACAGTTTTATATAATTCTGGCAACTGAAAATGGAAAAACAAAGGAAAATCGTATTTGTCTCTAACACACTACTTCTTCTATTGCTTAATTATTGTATGACCACCACGATGGTATTTATAATATTTACATACCAAGAGGTCAACCACTCGAGAGTCAAACCTCTTCTAAAAATGGTAAATTACATTAATGGTGCCCTAACTGTCGAAATGGAGCGAGCAAATAATTGCCCTGCTCAACAACCCAAATTGAGTTGTCAAGAGTTCAGTAGCTAGAGAGGGAAAGCACGAGCAAAACCCATGTTTCTGATTCACTCACCACTGGCCATCAATACCATAACCGNTTGTGACGACTAAGAATATTCTAGGCATATTTAATCTCGTCCATAGAAAACATATTAAGAACTAAAAACCTATTAAATGTGCCCATTGTCAATAGGTGTACGCCTTTCGGCGTAACAAGTAAACTAATGAGCAAATTAATTAACAAATGGTTAAGAAAAATCTAGGTAACAATTGAATAGGAAATCTATAAAAATAAAAACTGAAGCTAACCCTATCCATCCACCAAAGCCTTGTTAAAGAAAACATAAACTAAAATTTTGTTCTAAAACTTTGTTTCCAACTTTGTTTTAAACTTGATTTTAAAAGCATAAATAAAATACAATCTAATATTTAATTGCACACGGGGTTAGTGTATAAGTTTGCAAACTTGTTCCTACTAACTACAAAATCAATGCATATTAACAAAATCTTTCAAACTAACCTGCAAAAGAGAACTTACACAGTAAAACTATAACAACAAATTATATGACAAGGAAACAAAATAGCAATTCATGTACATGAAATAAAATAAAAGACATCTAAGCTATGGAATTCATAAATAACTCATAGAACAGTTACCAGACTGCTGGTGGGCCCCCCAGCAAGTCGTGATCACTTCTCAAAGGCACACCACGAACTCAGCAAAGCGATTTCACCATTAAAACTCAAAAACACAGTTTTATATAATTCTGGCAACTGAAAATGGAAAAACAAAGGAAAATTGTTTTTGTCTCTAACACACTACTTCTTCTATTGCTTAATTATTGTATGACCACCACGATGGTATTTATAATATTTACATACCAAGAGGTCGACCACTCGAGAGTCAAACCTCTTCTAAAAATGGTAAATTACATTAATGGTGCCCTAACTGTCGAAATGGAGCGAGCCAATAATTTCCCTGCTCAACAACCCAAATTGAGTTGTCAAGAGTTCAGTAGCTAGAGAGGGAAATCACGAGCAAAACCCATGTTTCTGATTCACTCACCACTGGCCATCAATACCATAACCGCCAATTCACCCATTGTTTTTGTGCAGGACGGAGTGTCGGACCGGGTATTAGATTGAGTACTGGATGGAGTGTCGGACTGAGTGTCGGAAGCAAAAACGTGATGCGATTTTTCCCTATAACACCAAAAATGTCAATTAGATCTCTAGAAACATAAAATCATACTGAATCATACTCAAGATCATCATAAAACATGAATTATGCATACCTGGTGTGGATCATAACATTTCGGCACAAAATCCCTTCAAAAACTTCTCCAAAACATGAAAACGCATATATATATTCGGCAAAAGTATCTAATAAAAGTCATAAAACTAATCATATCTCGGGCCCAACATTACCCCCACACTTACGATTGTGCGAGTCCCACTGCAAACAAAAATAAATTACCCCTTGTGACTAAGCTTGCTACAGAGGATCAGCTTTAAAAGCTTCTCCTTCTTGCTGTGAAGACTTTGTCTTATGCCTCTTGTGTTGCTTCAGTTGTGCTCTGAGGCTACGGTTGGATTTGGTCATCTCATCAACTAACCGTTGAAGGGATTTTACCTTTGCCTGGAGGACTGCATTATCATGATGAAGGTGTGTGTCTATTGTCTTCCTTTCCTCCAACTATTGGAGGAGTTGAGAATTCTCTTTTTGTAGCTTCTCAATGGCTGGGGAAGAATCAATGATCTCAGATGATCACTACTTGATCCTTCTTCATAGTTGGATCCAACTTTCAACTTTGGATTCCTTTGTTGATTTAGAATGGAAGTTAATTCTTCTGAGGCTTTAATACTTGACAGATTTTGGTGATACAATGCCTTAAGCTTCTCCATTTGTTTTATGGTTTTTACTATCTCTTCTTCTAAGGTTTCACACCTTTTTTTCATCTCTGATAATTGTTGTTTCAGAATGTCTTCTATTTTCTTTGCCTCTTCTAACTCCACCTTTAGTAGAGCAAAGTCTTCATCAAGTTTTTTATCATTCATTTTAAACTTCATCAACAATCGTTTGTGTTTTCTCTTCTTACATCTGAGTCTGCAAATTTCTTCCAAAGCACTGATTAATTCACCTTCCATATCCACCACAGCTTCTTCGTCATCCATTTCACATCATGAATGTTTATCACCAAGATCTCCCATAGCCATAAGAATAAAATCATTCACAAGATGAATCACTATCTATGTCTTCTAAGGAGTTGTCATTGTTTGCACACAAATGTTTCTTTTTACTATATTTATTAAATTTGTATTTCTTTTCATCATCAGAGTTCTGATCCTTTTTCTGGTGAGGACACTTAGATGAAAAATGACCTATCTTACCACAGTTAAAACATTTGAAAGGGAGTTTNAGTTTTAAGATCATTTAGTTCTTCTATTGCAGAGACTTTTGGATTAAATTTATCAAGCAGAGATCTTAAAATCTTCTAAACTAAAAATGATTATTCAATTTTCTCACCAAGACCCTTCATGGCATTCACAAGCTCTTCAACTCTTAAAAAATACTTGTTGACTGTTTCATATTCATTCATCTTTAATTGTTCAAACTTCAATCTATATGTTTGAAGTTTGACATCTCTTACTTTCTCATTTCCTTCATAATTGTTAATAAGTTTATCCCACATTTCTTTGGCAGTTCGAAGATGCATCACCTTTACAAACTCATCTTCTACAAGTCCATTCAAGATAGCATTCATTCCATTAGCATTAAAGCTAAATTCTAACTTATCGTCCTTGGAATCTAGCACAACAGACTTTATGTATCCGGTCTCTACTACATCCCAACCATCAACACCTAAGGCCATTAGGTATGTTCTCATTCTAACCTTCCAAAAGGAAAAGTTGGTTCCATCAAACAGAGGAGGATTACTGGTTGAAGTCCCATATGACTTGTCATGTTTCAGCTTATAGATTTACCTTTAAATAAAAGGAACCCGCTCTGATACCAATTGTTGAAATTACTAAGACAACTAAGAGGAGGGGGTGAATCAGTTGTTGTTGTGCTTAAACAATCTTAAGTCTATTAAACCATTTTAATCTTNAAGCTCCAACTTGTTTGAGAGCACCAACTCTCTGTTTTGACTAGCACCCACTAGAAGGAAGCATAAACTCCCTAAATGTTCCAGCACCAACTGGATTTATACAAGCACCAACTTGCATACAAAAAACTCTGTGTTTTATCGAGAACCACCCTGCCACCCTATTTTCTAGCCACAACTAGATGGAAGCTTCAACTTCCAGTATTCAAGCACCAACTTGAATAATAGAGGACTACAGCCCTCCCTAGCACCACCCTACCTCCCTGGTTTCTAAATAAATGATTGAATAACCAATAATACAGATATATCAATTCTTACCATTTCTTCATTGTTCTGCAATTCTTCTTTGCTTTACTATTCTTATGCTCTATTCATACTTGGCTTGACTTGTTGTCTCTTTCTATTTGTTCTTTCTTTGTTCTTCTCATGCTCTTTGATATGTGCACATTCTTCTCTCTTCACCTATTATGTTCTATTCAGCTTTTGTTCCTCATCTCTGAGTTTTCTTCACACTGTGCATACTGTAATTTTACCTTTCTACAGTTCAACTCATTTTTCAGTCAGAACATCCAACCACGCACAGTCACTTCTTGTTTCTTTTATGCACTACCACCACTTCAATTACACCTCGAATCCCTAGGACAACAACGCTTCAACAACTAAATCGCCAACCGTCCAAGAACCATGATTTGGTTCTACTAACAGAATCATAACTAAACAGTTAATTGTAAAGATCAACAGTAGCCCTTCGATCAGATTCTCAAATAACCAGCACCATTGGATTAAATCCGTAGGGTCTTGAGTTTATCCCATATGCCCACTGGTTGTAAGTGAGTGCTAAACAGAGTTTGAATTTCGTGATTTCGCATTTCGTCATTCCTGTGATGAAGGGTCTCGACACTCCAAGTCGAAATCACCGAAACTCCAAAATGGAGCTTAGCCCTTTTGGCTTCTTCCCCTCACATGACCACTGGTGGTGACCACATGCTATGCCAAAAAGTCTCTTTGAAATTTCGTGTATCGAAAATCTTGTGATGAGATGTTTCAACTCTCCCAAGTCACAATCTCCGAAATGGAGCTTAGTTGAGCTAGCTCCTTCCTCCAACCTTTGATGATGTGACCTTGTCTATGACCACGGGCCAGACCTTATCGCGATTTCACGTATCGCGAGTTTGAAGGTTAGAGAATTTCCTTCCTTTGACTTTCCAGTCAATGAAATGTTAATCCCTCGCCACGTGTCCCTCTTGAATCAACAGTCAATATCTTATCACAATTTCGCAACTTCACGGGCCTTCGTCGTGCCTGATAAACAGTCCATGATCTCCCTTTGATCAATGACTCAGATCAAGTCACAGTTTTGCATTTCGCGATTTCAAAGGATAGAGCACCTCCTTTGTTTGACTTTCCAGTCAGCAAAATGCCAATCGCTCACCATGTGTCCTCTGCATCCAATGTTCCACAACATACCTCGATCAAAAGGTCCAGATCAATCCTTGATTTGACGGTCGAGATCATTTCAGGATTTCACATATCGTGATTTCCCACACCATGCTCCATTGACTCCTCCAATGTTCAAGTCAACGAAATTCTAGTCGCTCGCCACGTGTCCTTCTTGAATATGGACGATCCTCCTACTTTCTGGATTTTGTAGGCCCACTTCATCTCTCACATAAATATCATGCTCCTTCTTATGGATCCAATGATGGTCAATCTTCGGGCTCAGATATGACGCCTGAGATCTGTTCTCTTCTACTGTGCACTCCTCTTATCTGAATTCATATCTAACGGTCATCAGGAATTCTGAATGGGATCCAACGATCATTGTTGCTCTTCACTGTTGATCTTGCCATTGCCATGTCATTATCACTGTGCTACTGATTGTGTTGATCTTCGGCATCAATGACAAACACGCATACTCTGCCTCTGTTTGAAAACATGCCAATACAACACTCATGAAGGGTGACGACTAAGACTAGGGAAAACTTTCGATGACTACACTAAATTAGGGTTTATGGTTTACATGATGAATTGATGATGGACATACCTACATCATTGGTATGATTAGGCATAGTCGCACATAGCTCCTCTTGGTTTCGAGAATAGTTCTTTCTCTATTAAACAAGGGAAACCACGTGAAGGTGGAAGCTCTAATTATTCCCCCCCCCNTACATGAGCCACCTGCTCCTAATCTGCATAATCATGATCTTCTTCCTCGTTATTATCTTCATCCTCGGCTACATGATTGTACTTTACCGGTCTTCTTCTTGGATCATATCTAACAACATATGACCAACCTGCTTTACCAGGTACCTCTGAGTAAAATACTTTCTCACATTGACTTGGAAGAACATAAGGCTTTGTACTCGATTCAAATGCCCTTGTATTAACCATGGAAAATCCATTATCATGCTCAATAAGAGTTCTTTCAGGATCACATTCATGCATCTGTAGCATGTACCATTTAACCTCAAACAAAACTATTTTAAAGGAATTAAAATCACACTCAATTATATCCTCCAAATGGCCATAGTACCTATTCTCAGTTTCTTCTAGATTTATGTCACTTCTAGAGGAAATGTTGGTGACCTTAAACACTGCATTTATCCCACAATCTGAGGTTTTCATATTATCATCCAACATTTTGATACGAAATTTCCGACCATTACACCACATAGCCTTGTGATGTTTCAACTGCAACATGGACAACAAGTAAAAAATACATTGCCAATTAATAATCCTCATATAGTAATTACTAAATATATATTTCAAAAATTAAACAAACCAAATACATTGATAAATTGGGAAAAAACTAGGAAAATGTGGGTAATAAATTTAACTTGCATGTTTATCTTTGAAACCAAAGGCTAAATCAACTTCCCTTGATGTAATATTAGTAAATTGATCTCGATGATGATGCATTGTTTTAATCATCTTACTCACCCCTTCCCATGATAACCTATCGAAGTATTCTTCAGTATATTCTATCCAATGCTCCATCCAATCAAGGTTGNACTATATGATAGCATAACAATTTAATATCATTAATTAACTATTGTTAATAAAGGAATAATTTGCTCAAAGGGGTTGGATCCAATGGTGAAAAGCGAGGAGTTTTTCACCATTGGGCAAGGTTCAATTCTCATGAGGGATTTACCTGGAGCCATGGGGACACCTTGAGGTAGTGGTAAAACATGTGGTTTCACCCATAGATACCATAGTAAATGGTATTGTGACCCGTGCACACATAAGTGGATCAAAGCCCACCCCCATGTCCTTCAAATGTTTACCTTGAGGTAGTGGTCAAACGTGTGGTTGCACCCATAGATGCCATATTAAATGGTATCGTGACACGTGCACACATAAGTGGATCAAAGACCACCCCCATGTCCTTCAAATTTAAAAGCTCGCAGGGGTGTAGACCGATTGGCAAGTGCCATGTAAATGGAAGAAAATATGTAAAAAGAGGTCTCAAGGTCGATTCTCACCCCAATTTACCTGGAGGGCATTCTTGTGGGCTATGTGTTCCTCCCTAGGGGTTATAAGGCAGCCGAAAGGATTCAACCCTGTGTCACGCGAGTACGATACTATCGTTGTTACTGATTCCCCTAGTTACAAAAAAAAAAAAAAAAATTTAATAAATGTGTGATATATTAAATCTACGTCAACATCCAATAATTACCTTTTACAATCCTCATTTTACCTTTCTCCAATAGGACCTCCCCTTCAAATTTGTTGATGGAGTCGAGATGACAAATGTGAGGCACATTCATATTTTCTACTAATTTAGGTAGATATTGACTAATATACACCATGCATTGATATACCATATAACCCTCCGGACGTGCTCTTTGTCTAACAAAATCCTTCAGTGACTTCAACTGTCTCTCCACCATCCACATCAACCTTGTGTGTACTGGTCCACATAATTCAATCTCCTCAACTTGGTGTATGAGGTAGTGTTCTTGTGCATTGAAAAATGTTGGCAATAGATACTGTTGCATTTGACACATTAGTCGGGGAATTTCTCTCTTCCAATACCTTATATCCTCTTTATGGATTTCTTTTGATGATAGCCACCTACAAATGTCGATGCAATAAAATNCCTCCCCTTCAAATTTGTTGATGGAGTCGAGATGACAAATGTGAGGCACATTCATATTTTCTACTAATTTAGGTAGATATTGACTAATATACACCATGCATTGATATACCATATAACCCTCCGGACGTGCTCTTTGTCTAACAAAATCCTTCAGTGACTTCAACTGTCTCTCCACCATCCACATCAACCTTGTGTGTACTGGTCCACATAATTCAATCTCCTCAACTTGGTGTATGAGGTAGTGTTCTTGTGCATTGAAAAATGTTGGCA
>JZKD02S1354228.1:0-11589 GCA_000966675.3 Picea glauca | reverse complement strand
ATTCTCTTCAAAGGGGGCATGAGTTAGGGTTATAGGAAACGAACGTGGAATAAAGGTTGAAAACCCCACTGGCAGGACCAAATGCACCAAATAGGGAATTTCAAATGCAAGGATAAAAGAGGCTCTGATAAAAACAAAACCAATTAAGTTCTTAATAAGATTTTTCATTACCTTCACCTAATCTTGAGGTAGGAACAAAGATTCTTATTTCACCCACTAAGTCACCATTTGTTGAGCACTCAACACACCCTAAAAAGCCTCTGTCAATTTTTTTCTTTTTGGGTACCACTTGATCTTTTGCATTCTCTGATTCAACTTCATTTTGAGAATTTTTTTATTTTTTACTTATTCTCTTGACTCTCATAACCTATTTAGGTTTGTTTGAACTTATGAAACCCCATGACTTAAAAGGCCTTAACAATTGAATGAAGAGTTGACAGCCTAAAACACTTCACCCAATGTGCTCAAATTCAACATCGGAAGGAATTCAAAGAAGGAAAAGAACCACTTAGGAAACCTCATTCGTTGAGTGTTGATATTCATCATTATCAGAAAAAAGGAAGTTTGTTTCGTGACAAGTCTTGCATTATGATATCGCCCATAGATAATTCCCCTTCGGCATCGGTAAAAGACGATGGGAATAGAAGTTAACAAAGAAAGAAAAGATATCGTCGATAGCTAATGCCCAACGTACTTATCGGAATCAGGGAAATCCTAAAAGGATCGCAACAAACATTCTCACCGTGCTAAATATATTCTCAGTTGTCGATCCCCGATGTGTTTTCAGCAGCGGGGCATTTTTGAGGGAGCTAATCCAAAGAAAAGAACTTTATAGGTTTATCGTCGATCACCGACCCTGGACACTTTTTTGACATCGGCAAGCTAAGGTTTGTTTTAGAACAAATAACTTAAGGAAAGTCCCAAATCCGATTAATACACGTGAATTAGGTCACCAGTCTTCAACGCCATGTGTCTTTACTAGATTGAAGAACCATATGGTCTAGTCTTACCCCAAGTCATTCTTGGTTCCCTAGGTCAGCATCACACCTCTGAGTTAGCTTTGCCACTGCAGCAGTGTATGGTGATATTGATCGTCATCACATATTTTGCAGAAGGATATCAATGAAAACATTCATAGCACATCCCCGATCCCCGATCCACTCACTGAGAGAGTGACACGATGGGACGTTTTAGCTTTAGATATGATAGAATTTTGAGCATTTAAGGGACTAATTAATACCAAATAATACATTAGTTTCTACCTCATGCGCCAATCAAAACATCTGTTTAAAATCACTGATAGACCACATCACCACTCATGCCACCATAGTTAACCTACATTGAATTTATGTTATGGCGATTCTGTGGTAGAATTGTTTAAATTTCACCCATCACCCAAATTGAATGGTTGATATGGCACGGTAAGTTCTTCCCTATCTAAATTATCTTGAGTCATTGTAAGAGAAATAATTCTGCACGCGAGAAAATTCAAAGAATTTGAAGAAGCAAGATGAGTAATTCAAAGGCTATAGAGATCTTGTGAGTATCTGAATAATCAGGTTTTATCAAGCTTCATAGGAACAATGCCGCTAAGAAATTCAACCAGTAGACGATCGTCGAGGGCACCGAAGCTAAAATAACCAAAGGAAGGCGAGGGTTCCTCTCCAAGGGACGAAAAACAATTAGAATACACTCTAAGTCTGAAACCTGTCATTAAGATAGTGATGAAGAAGGTTTTGATCCATCTTTCATCCTTTGGAGATAGAGAGGTAAGTAATGGCGCTTCCACAGTGAGAAGAACTCTTTCACAAGATCAGCTGGGAGGAATACCCGTAATATGTCCCACACAGTGATCCATATGTAATAACACTCAACGATGAGGTGTTGCTAAACATCCTATGGTCATACCTGCATATGGTGGTGAGAAAAACCCTTGGTTTTCCCTATATTGAAGTCCTAAAGTGGCTCATATACCACACAGACACACATAAATGTTTAATCAATGATGAAAATGGTGGGTGTGTCGGAGTGTTCTTACTGGTGGAAGTCTAGAAATACTACAAGCTTAGAGATCTAGAGGAGTGGCTAAACACAGATATTGTCGTGAAGTTATACAAGTGCCACGACACCAGCCAAGTGATGGCCTCATGGTGGAGGGAGGACAAGAAGTACACCAACCGGAGCACTGGCTGGTATGGGACGACCAATTTAAGGGAGCCATACATCTATTTTATGGCTCTCATATGTTGATTATATGGTGAGAAGGATTGCTCCATAAGTTCAGAGGCATGGATGCCCTTGGGTTACACAGTGGTGATCTCCGGGAGGGGTTTAAACTAGGGAATGAATATTTATAAAGAACTAAACATCTTCATACAACAGACTCATACACCAAAAGAAGGAGAGAGGCAAAATTTCTACATGGCTTCGTACTTGCTCGATGTCATGTGTGCCATAAACATATTCTCCAGCATGAACTTGATCTTCCATATCGCGGAGCTCTCAGTCCACATCTATTTCAGCATGCTATGGGAGAACACGTATAAGAAGTCTTACTCCCTCATCTGTGATTAATTCATCACACAAATTTATTTTATTATTTTTAAAAAGGAATGCCTGAGACCATCGGCTGCGGCCAAGAAGATGATATCCAAGGTAGGCCATTGGTACTTGGAAAAGCGCAACACCTACATCAGGGTGTTTGGGGCCACCGGAGCACAACATATCCTACCGATGCATATCCTAGACTGACATGTAGTGGGAGAAATATGCTATAAAACCATTTTGCAAGGCTACAAGGCCACCCTAGTCAAGGACAAGAAGCAGGCATTCATACCTTATGGTTTCCAGGTAGGGTTGTACTTGGTAAAATATATAGCTCAAGACAAAAAATAAGGGTTGAGCCAACTTGAATTTAGATTCCAAACAGGCCAATTCCACAAGCATGATCCAAAGGGCCTAGTCTTTCAATATGCTTCATAGGTTTCATCTTGCTGGCCATACGCCCACGAAAAATTCGAAGATGAAGTCTTCAAAGAAAATGCCCAGGACTGGGAAGAGGTGGTAGCAAGGATGGTCAACCCAAAAATGACCTGTTTTAGGGCCATGAGCCTAGATGAATAGGTGACGGTGATAGATAAGTTGTCTCAAGAGGTTCTCAGATCTAGGGAATAAATCATAGCGGCAGAGGCAACAAAGGTTCACCTGGTGGATCCGATGCAGGATAGGGGATTTCTTATGACCCAGATGCACCAATGAGGGGATTTCTCATGATAGAATAGGTGGAACAAGTAATTGATCAGCTACAGGATGACCCAGACCTAGTAGGTATGACAAGGACCCATGTTGACAACCAAGATGAAATTCAGCCAGGTCCAAGTGGCTCGGACCTTATACAAATTGACAGAATCGTCGGGTTAGATAACCCTCAAGTTACAATGCTACAGGCCATATCACCAGGGGATGTTTCATCTCAGCTAGAGATAGAAAGAACATTAAGTAGAGAAGGTGAACCAAACCCCCACGACTTGATAACAATCTATGATTATGAGGAAAGTTCAAAGGTATCCATGGTAACTCCTGTGCAGATGATAGAGGAAAAGGAGCTCGAGAAGGCATCTGTCTTAGTTTCCGATGCTCAAATTTAGGGCTTACGACAGAATGACCAAGAGGTTGAAAGTGTCTTAGACACTGAGATACTCAATGTACTAGAGACCCAAATGCATATTCCAATAAGAGAAAAAAAAAAAAAGTTCCACAACAAAAAATCGACATCTAAACAACCGATTATTAAGTAAGTACCGAGCCTATCCCCAATGCTTCAATTTCAATCAGTACTCAACCTCTTAAAGAGAAACAACCAGAGGTCAGGCCTTCAGAACACATGGAAGAGATTCAAAATCCCACTCTTGAACATATATACACCGTCATAAGCCTGGGAAACAAGCTTACCTAGGGAGATTAGCAAATCCCCGATCCCGTGGATGAAGTTGCTGGTATACATGCCACATACTATGACCGAAAAAGGAAATATATCATGAAAATAACCATGAAGAAGAGGATGATTACTCTATATCACTCCATCCTCATCACCACAGAGGAAACATTGATGAACATGGAGCATGCCAAGACATATGAGATTATCGATGCAGGGATGGAAATCATAGATGCCACCCTATACATAGTGAAAGGGATGAAGAGGATTTGGCCATTGTGTCTAAGGAATTGGAACATATACGCCATTTGGTTAAATATTACCAGGACACCACACAGGATGCAGTGCTCCTGAGGACAGAATTCCAAGAGGCCTAGAGTAAATTCAAAGATGAGCAGCACCTATTCACTGGAAGAATAGTCGATCTTCAAAAGGACACCCTCATGGGGCTAGTGACATGCAAGGATATGGAGAGGTGGTACGAGAAATCACACCAGGCCATGGAAAGGATCGAATATATCAGCGCAGTTCAACATCGACGAGATGCCGAAGAGCACGACATCCGGGTACTAAGGGAAAGAAACATCTAGCGCATAAATAAGTCGGTCAATTATTGGGTAAAAATGGCTCAAGAACCTCATCAAGAAATCCAAGAGAAATGGGTCAAGTGAGAGAATATTTGGACCAAGATCAATCGGGTAATGAGAGACATCGACCTCCCTAAATTTGGTACACCCGATGACTTTGTCGACTTGAGCGAAATATTCAAATTACATGTTGAACAAGATTCATCGTGCGATGTTGAGATAGCAAGGGTGGCGAACATAGCATCAGGTCAAGTGCATCAGTTCGTGGAACACCCGATCAAAGATTGAACCATGTTGTAGTAGTTAAGTTCCAGAATAGTCAAGTATTGGGCATGGGAAGTAGAGATAAGAGAGATCCTTTTGGCCCCAATGGAACAACATAGATTCCCATATGCTAACACATGCGAGGATATCTTTGTCAAATGGTTAGAGTATGAGAAGAGTCATCCACTCAAGTGAGATCATGTGATAACTCTTAGAAAGTCTGAGAGATGAAAGCGCCATGTGGCGAGTTTTTTGTTTTACTTAGTTGCACTTTTAGTAGTTATTTTTAGTTAATAATATGTTATAAATAAGAGGATCGACCTGGTAGAAAAAGGTCGATGGTTGTTGCAAAGACCCTGTTTTTTTGGATTTGTAAAGAACTATTTCAGAGCTTCCTTAATTGAGAAGTCTTCTTTAGGACCAGAGACAAGTTTGTGTTTTTCATCAAAAGCGTGTGTGATTGGATTTGAATTTCTGATTTTTTATCTCATGAATGGATGTTGTAATGAGTAAGAACTTCTAAATTTGTTTATAAGTTATCTAATTCAATATTTTTATAGTTCTTGTCTTTAATGATGAAAAGTAAATTGTTGTGTTAATATGTGATTGATGATTAGAGTTAAGGAAATTATTTTTCTTGCCATCGTTTATCACATGCATGTTTTTCTTTTGATAATTTTACCTTAGTCAATAATTGGAACACCAACAAGTTAATGTATTAGTACTAGGCGTGTGGTTGAAAAGAATTGTCTGCATGCTAGAGTGAAAGGGTTATCCCAAGCTCAACCTTCTCCAGTAGTTAATATTTCCCACTT
The DNA here is from genome assembly GCA_000966675.3 of Picea glauca. NCBI lineage: Eukaryota > Viridiplantae > Streptophyta > Pinopsida > Pinales > Pinaceae > Picea > Picea glauca. The sequence continues at coordinate 5,989 of JZKD02S1354228.1, read as the reverse complement.
TGTTACCTAGTTGGTTTATACCAACTTTTATGTTGTATCAGTCCCACCTATAAGAGAATATACAAAAAGAGAGCATCTGAACTGAAGGAGGAGCTTTCACAAGAAAATGTAAATCCCATCGATTAATTGGTCGGATCACAAGGTCTAGAGAACCATTCCACCATTAAACGTTGCAGAGTCTAATTGGGCCTCGGTGGTAGTTTTGGTTCCTACTATTGAGTTAAAGGTATTTAGGACCCCTCAACATGTCAGAGTCCCAAATGGGAACACCTATTTGAAAGTTTGGAATTCCTGATTTGTGAAGTGATCTGATGTGAAATTGTCTGAAGTCTGGAGTTTCGAAGTCATGGAACGTCGAAGTGATGTGGCCTTCTAATGTCACCTAAGGTGATGTGGATCCACTTGATGCTTTCCATGTGTCATATTATTTCATTCTTTTCACATTCCTTTTGTGCCAATTAGAAATCAAGACATGTCACTTGTAGATTGGACCATGTGTAATCTCTATATTTTTGACACATAGAAACCCCTGGTGCGTGATTGTTGATGAGACTTTGAAAGTTCAGATATTCAGAATTTGGGGATATGTGTGTATATTGTTGCAAGATCTTCCGAAGCTAGAATATTCGGAGACTGGGAGCACCGAATTACTTCAGCCATTCGGCATTCGAGGAACTTTACATGTTGTGTGATCCAAACTTTCGAAGCCTGAAGCAGGGGAGAACCAAATTAACGAAATGCCAAATGCCAGCCCAATAATTTGGAAATTTGGTGTTTGGGAGAATTAAGGTGTAATAGTATAAGAAGCACGAAGCTCCTAAGTACCATTCTGGGATTTCACCAATTTGGCATTTAGGAGAAGAGTTATGTTATGTTAGTGAATCTCTCAAAGCTCCAAAGATCTGAAGATGTACCGTGCAAGAGTTCGTTAGTTCGACATTCGGGAGAAATAGGATGAGAGGTAGTAAGAGCCTCCAAAGATCAAACGTTTGGAGCCCCAAAGTTTTGAAGCTATGGAAAATCTCCTTTCATTTAAGATCTTGGTCACATCCTGTGGTCACATGAGATTGGGGGCTGAAGAAAAAGGTTTGGTGCTAGAAAATAAATTTTAAGGATAGAAAGGGGCTTAGAAAAGGATCCTATGGGATTTTTTATTTGTAAATACCTATGGGTAAATATTTAAAGAAGGCCTATGTACTTTATGAGAGGATCCAACATGGGTCCAAGAGACAATTCGGCTCTGAAGAAGAGGAACAATTCTACATAGATTACCTCCCAGGAACGATAATTTTCAATTAAGCATAACTTCTGGCTAGAGACTCAGAATTGAGCATGGAAGTAGGAGTTGGAAACATATTGAAAACTAGAGTCTTGAGATGGCAAATTTTAGAAAACTCAAAAGAAAGAATTATGATGTATTATGGAACTAGATTTGAGCATAATTTCCTGAATTTGTTCAAGCATTCAGCCTAACAAAGTTTTTTTGGCTGCACATTTTGTAGAGTTAACAGTTGTTGGGTTAGAACACAATCAACACAAAGTGCAGAGGGATGCAAGATACACAGGGGACCTATAGCCAGGAAAATGAGATCAGAGGGATGGATGTTCATATGGGTAATGAAGGTACAAAATCAAATGGACATGGAGAAGGAAAGGATGAAAGATTGAATTTGGTAGAGACTATTAAAAATTTGCAAAAGGATATCCAAAGCTATAAAGATGATAATTAAATGCTTATAAAATCCAAGGAGAAAGAGGAGGAATTCAATATAAAGTTAATGCAAATATTGGACATAATATAAAAGAAGATGGATAAGGAGTTTGACTCAAATAGGTCTTTGGATGAGAAAGGAAGAACAAGAAATTCTAGCATACATTACCATCACTCCCCAAGGAATTCCACTAGGATATCACATAATATCTCAATTCCATCCCTTGTCAGGAAGCATAAGAAGAGAACTAGGGTGGATGATCTCCAAGGAGAGATGAAAAAAATCAAACCTCCTACTTTTGAAGGTGAGCACAAGAAGGATGAAGACGCATAAACATGGCTGCTAGGCATGAGAAAATATTTTCAATTGCATAATTATTCTTCTCATGCAGAAGGAAGAATTTCTATCTTTCATCTCAAGGAAAAGGAATCCATGTGGTGGGACCAACTTGTGCAATTGCATCATATTAAAGAGAAAATTTTTACTTTGAAGGAATTCAAGAAGTATTTTCAAAAGAAATATTTGACTAAGAGATACTATGACAAGAAGATGAAGGAGTTCTTTGAACTCAAGCTAGGGAGTATGACCATAGATGAATATAAAAGAAGGTTTTTAGAACTGTTAAAGTATGTCTCCTTCATCAAGGATGAGACAATTAATATTCAAAGGTATTTGAGTGGGATTCCATCATTCATCAGTGACAAGATACAATATCATGATCCCAAAACTTTGGAGGAGACCATATGGCAAGCTAAATGCATATATGATCAACATAAATGAAAGCCAACTTTCCAAAAATATTCAGAAGAAAAGAATAAGTAAAATATGGAAAAAAGGAAGAAGGGGAATAAGACACCATTGTTTATAAATGGTCCTCAGGGACAACCAAATTCTAGAGATCCTAGAACAATTGAGTCAAGAGGGCAAAGGCCATGGTAGACACCTATTCAATGTTGGGGTTGTAAGAGAGATCATAAGTATAGAGATTGTCCTCACATAGGAAAAAAAGTGAGAGTTGTTCACAATGTGAAGAAAGTGGAAACAATGGAGGACATGGGAAGGAATGTACCTAGGATCTATGTATCCCTGGACAACAAGCAAGCTGAATTTCAGTCACATATGATTGAAGTGGAAGGTATGATCAACAACCAAACCATTTCAATTTTAATTGATTCAGGAGCTAGTCATATTTATATAGATCCTAAGATGGTGGAAATATTTCATTTTTCAAGAAGAAAGCATGGAAAATATTGGGTGGTGTAGTTGGCTAATAAATCCAAAAGAAAATTTAATAAGATGGTTAAGTCATGTCAAGTGGACATGATTGGGCTGAGAACCAAGGAATATTTGAACATCTTTCCTTTAGGTTCCTATGACTATATAATTGGTATGGTTTGGTTGGACCAACACCTTGCTATCCTATACTATTATAATAAATAATTTACTTGTTGGTATGAATAAGGGAACCTAAGGACATTATAGGGAATTCCCAGAGTAGTAACTGTTAGAAAAATTTTAGCATTGCAGCCAAAGAATTTTTTTAGAAAAGGATGTCAAATATTTGAAACTTATATGGAAGAAACACCTAAGAATAAGGTGTCAAATATTGAAGATTATGTAGTCCTAACAAAGTTTTATGATGTATTTAAAGAAATACCATGATTACCCCCTAAAAGATATATTGACTTCTCTATAAATTTGATGCCTGGAGTAGCTCCAGTGTCCAAGACCCCTTACAGGATGAGTACATCATAATTAAAGGAGTTGCAAATGAAACTTGAAGAGATTCTGAAGAAGGGGTATATACGCCCAAGTGTGTCACCCTGGGATGCTCCAATATTATTTGTGGAGAAGAAGGATGGAACATTGAGACTATGTATTGACTTCAAGTAGATGAACAAAGTAACTGTAAATAATAAATATCACTTTCCAAGGATCGATGACATATTTGTTTAGTTGAAGAATGCAAAAATATTCTCCAAAATTGATCTCAGGTTAGCTTATCATCAAGTAATAATTAAATAAGAAGACATCAGAAAGAATGCCTTCAGAACAGGGTATGGTCATTATGAGTTCACAGTGGTGCCATTTGGGTTATCAAATGCACCAGTTGTCTTCATGTGTTTAATGAATGGTATTTTCATAGACTACTTGGATAAGTTTGTCATTTTAGTTTTAGATGACATTATTATATATTCTAAGTTGGAGGAAGAGCATGAACAACACTTGAGGATGGTACTAAAGGTATTAAGGGAAATTGAGAAAGTTCTCAATTTATTAGAACCAAATTCACTATTTGGGGCATACCATATCATAGGAAGGGATAATAGTGGATCCTGAAAAGATTGAGGACGTTATAGGATGGTCATCACCAAAGAATGTGATAGAAGTTATATCATTAATGGGCCTTTCAAGCTACTACAAAAGATTTATTGCAGGATTCTCAAAGATTGAACACCTGGTTACTTCCTTGCAAAAGAAGGGAGTGATGTTTTAGAGGACATTGGAATGCGAAAAGAGTTTCCAACACTTGAAAAAATTATTAACCAGTGCTCTAATCCTAAGGATTGTTGATCCAAATGAAGGCTTTATTGTATATACAGATGCATGCAAAGAAGGACTTGGTGGAGTCCTCAGTCAAAATGGGTATGTTGTATGTTATGAATCAAGGAAGTTGAAGGAGTGTGAAAGGAATTATGTCACTCATGATTTGGAGTTGGAAGCTATAGTACATGCCTTGAATAAGTGGAGGCACTACCTCATGGGAAACAAATTCGAGCTGAGAACAAATCATAATGGTCTGAAATATTTACTTGATCAACCAACTATAAATGTTAGGCAAAGAAGGTGGTTATAGTTTCTCATTGAATATTAATTTGATATAAATAATATCAAAGTGAAATATAACAAGGTGGTTGATGCAATCAACAAAAGAGTGCATGAGTTGCATGTTACATCCATTAGCATGTACTAGTATGATTTGAAAGACAGCATATTGGAGGATGCAAAATCATATTTGCAATACACAAAATTAATGGCAAAATTACAACAAGGTATTTTGCAGAAGAAAAATGAAGACTACAAGTTGGGAAATGATGAAATTCACATGTATAGAGGAAGAATTTATGTACCAAATTCCCAAGAACTGAAAAATATGATATTGAGAGAAATGCATAGCATACCATATGTTGGACACCCAGGGTATCAAAAAACTATTGCAACTATCAAGAGCCAATATTAGTGGTCAGGCATGAAGAAAGAAGTTGTTGAGTACATTACCAAATGTTTTGAGTGTTAAAAGGTCAAGGCTGAGCATAGACACCCAACTGGGTTATTGTAGCCATTACCCATTCCTGAGTGGAAATGGGAAGTGGTAACAATGGAATTCATCACCAAAATACCCAGAACAAGAAAGCAACGTGATTTTATCATGGTAGTGGTGGAAAATCTTACCAAAGCTAGCCATTTCATTACAGTGAAACTCACTCACAAGGAAAATAACGTTGATGATATTTATATGAGGGAAATTGCTTGATTGCATGGTATACCCAAGACAAATGTGTTTGATAGAGATCCAAAATTCACATCAAATTTATGGAAAGGATTATTTAAAGGATTTGGAACGAATTTAAATTTTAACACAATTTATCATCCAAAATCTAAAGGGAACACAAAAAGGGTGAATCAAGTGATTGAGGATATGTTGAGGATGTACGTGATGGATAAACCATCAAAATGGGAAGACTACCTACACTTGGTAGAGTTTTATTATAACAATGGGTACCAAGCATCTTTAAAGATGAGCCCATTTGAAGCACTTCATGGCAGAAGGTGAAACACACATGTAAGCTAGGACAACCCAGCAGATAGAGCAGTGATTGGACTAGATTTACTCAGAGAAATGGAAGAAAAGATGTCTAAAATAAAGAAGCAATTAAAGGCTTCTCAAGACAAGAATAAAATCTATGCTAATAAGGGTAGAACTCACATGGAATTTAAAGTGGGTGATCATGTATTCTTGAAAATAAAGTCCAAAAAAAGTTCCCTGAAGTTGGGAAATTGTTCAAAGTTGGCAGCTCATTATTGTGGGTCATTTGAAATCCTAGAGAGGATTGAGCTTGTAGATTATATTCTTGCATTGCCTGCATCAATGTATATTCATAATCTATTCCATGTCTCATTGCTCAAAAAGTATGTACCTGGTGCTCATCATGCTATTGATTGGAATGTGATTTAGGTGGAGAAAGAAGGTCATTTTCAAGTGCATCTGGTGTGCA
>JZKD02S1354217.1:0-11589 GCA_000966675.3 Picea glauca | reverse complement strand
ATTTTAATAGAAGACCTAGTGAACCTTTAGGGATCCTTCCTCAGCCTCCCATCATCTTAGGAGGGAAAATTGTTTGTATTTATGTCATGGCAGTACAAGGCCCCTTGTATTTTAATTTTCTCCTTGGGAGGGACTATGTCTATACTATGAAAGTTGTAGTATTCACACTCTTTCAAGTGATGTATTTTCCTCATGATGGGAGCATAGTGACCATCGATCAACTTTCATTTGTTAGTCCTGGTCATTGTATGATTGTTGACCATATGACCTCCCTGAATGTTCCTTACATTCAAGTGGTTTATCCCTTAGCATAGGTTAATTATATGGCATTATATCCCATGCCTTCAATTGCTAATGAGAAGGAGGATCTCATTGTATGTTCATCTTATTTGGATTTAGTTCTGACAGTTGACATGGTAACTCCCTCGCTAGGGACATTGGAGCTTGTTCTCCCCCCTGTTGATCAAAGTGAATCTCTTGAAATGTATTCCTTCAAGAGCATTATACTTCCATCTGATGAAGACCTCTTAGAAGCCATGGTCAAGGTTCATGAGCATAGTTTTCTTTCTGTGTCAAGCTCATTACAAAATTAAACAAACTCCCCTCTACTTGATATTTCACTATATCTAGTACCCAAACCTTAATTTCATCTGCCTATGTCATTTGATCCTCTTTCTTCCTCCCTCTCTAGTGAACCTATTCCTATTAGTATCCAGGAGTCATTTTGGGTGCATAAGAAGAGTTGATGGACAAAATGAAGCTTGGGCGGCATGTCTCTAGCCTATGGACATCATGAGGGAGTTAAGCTGCTAGCTTTTGTTGATCATGCTAGGGGAAAAGTACCAACCTTGTAACATCATGCTGGGAAGAAACGTAGCTAATGGGTATCACCCAAGCATAGTTCATTTTGGTTTCAAGCTCATTTAAAAATTAAACCAACACCCTGAGCAAATTTTTATCCTATGTTTCAAGCTTGTGTAAAAATGAAACTAACCTTGAGCACAATTTTATCCTATTTTCAAGCTCGTGCAAAAATGAAGCAAGCACCCTGAGCATAGTTTCATTCTCTATTTCAAGCTCATGTAAAAATGAAACCAAAACCCCGAACAAAGTTTCATTTTCTGTTTCAATGAAACCAACCCTAAGCACAGTTTTATCCTCAGTTTCAAGCTCGTTTAAAAATGAAACCAACCCTGAGCATAGTTTCATTCTCTATTTCAAGATCGTGTAAAAATTAAGCAAACATGTTGAACACAGTTTCATTCTCTGTTTCAAGCTCGTGTAAAAATGAAGCATACACTTTGAGCACAACTTCATTCTTTGTTTCAAGATTGTATAAAAATGAAGCAAACACTTCGAGCACAGTTTCATTATCTATTTCAAGCTCGTTAAAAAATAAAGCATACATCTTATTTTTTTCTTAATGGTCATCGCAATTATGCTTAACACTAGCTTTTTGCATTATGTTGCTCCCATTTTTGCAGTTACCCTTTAGAGAGACACTCCCTATCGTAGTCATTTCTTAGGAGTCATTTCACCCATTGGAACTTAGTTGCATGCCACTCGTTCTCTATAGATGAGCTCAATATGTATTCCTTCTCGTGCTTGTAAATACATGAAAATAAGTTATTGAGTATACTTTTTGCATTTTTTCAAGATCATAAAAACTATATGAAAAAGGAACTCTTTGGAGTCTCCTTTAATCTCTTTTCAAACTCTCTAAACATGAAAAGATTGTCGAGCAAGCTTGTTTCCTTTCATACTCGTTAAAAGGATTTGAAACAACATCTATTTGGTGTAATTTTAACCCTTTTTTTGGATCGGGTGGACTAATTACAAAAACTGAATAATCCAGTCAACCTCGGCTAGAAGTGTTCTCCCTTGTATTTTTTTATACTTTTTATGTCTCGGGAGACTAAATTTACGAAAACAAATAACATTAGAGTCTTCTTTAAGTTATTTTCATTATCTCTAAATGTGAAAAGACTGCGATTTTTTCTTCTCTGGAATTGTAAAATTATACGGTGAAGGACCCATATGGGATCGAACCCCTCCTTCTTCAGGTTCATTAAACATGTGATGAGGGACTCATCGAATATGAGTTATATATATCATTTGTTACCCTCCTCAAGCTCATTAAAAAACAAAGAGGTACTCGTTGTTCATGGTGGGGGAAACTTTTGAGAGAAGTGGGTCAAGTTTTGGAAAGAGTTATGGCAGTTGTTTGTTGTCACCCTTGAACATGGCACTTATTTTTATCTTATCTTACAATTGGGTAATATTCTTTTCGTTGAGTCAAACCAATCCTATGAGTCATTATACTCCTTTGGCTCACCCGAATAGTGCCCTAGTTATCATTGCACTATGATTTGGTGTATCTCTTAGTCGAGTCAATGATGCCAAGTCACTTGCCGTGCCTCATAATGTTCATGGGAAGTTTCAGCCCATATCAACCACTCTGCAATATTACCAAAATTCATCCTCATATCAGTTTCTGCTCATTCGATCCATCATCTAACATCACTTTCCTATGTCAGTTTCATGTTGATGATGGGGAATACATCATGGCCCTCCTTCGACGAGTCTGTTCATGTCGACTTCAACACATTATCCAGGAATTAGACTTAGAAACCAATTAGTACCTTGAAAACTGCATGCCTCAATGGCAAGTCTCGTAGCCTTCGACAATATGTTTACATCATTGGCCTCTTATCGAATGATTCCATGAATGTTCAACTTCATCTCATTTGTTCACATTCATCGGAATGTACTAGGGTACCTTTGGAGTCGTTGTAATCATTGTTGATTTCCCTTACATATGTTAAGGGTATGAATCAATGACCAGTAATCAAGTGGATTCTACCATATTTTATATCAGGACATTTATTCACATGGCTATATTCTTACAATTGTGGGATTGAGATGGAGACCCTGGGAACTCTTCAGACACCTAGGTTACGATGGAGACTATTTGAGTACTTAGAATATTCTAGTATCTTCATCATGCTATAAATATCATTGATGTATATGTTCTCATGTAGATCCACTTTTTATTGGTATGTGGTTATGTTTTGTCATATTGTAGCTCCACTATGTATTCTTTTGTGGCTATGACCTGATCACATCATGGAAGGCATGGATCCACATTGTATTTTTGGTGGGACTATCCTTAGTTAGTTCTTTCATGGATCCATAGTGTATTGATCGATGACCATGCTTTGAGTCAAGTGTATTCCAAGCATGGGTATACCTGCCTCGGGGATGATAAGTATATATTGTTTGATGTTTGCTTGCAGCTTTCACCCAACTCTCCTATTCCAGCACCCTCACATACATATTTTTGTAAAGTATTTTGGCCATCAGTTTTTCTTATGACCTCATACTTTATGGGGCATCTGTTACACACCGAATTCCCATACTACTATGTGTCACACTTATGTATCACATTCTACTAAGTGTTGCACTTATGTATCACATTCTACTAAGTGTAGATTTTTCACGCTACTAAGTGTCACACTTATGTATCACATTATACTAAGTGTCACACTTAAATGTCACAACCTTATCATCATGTGGGAGTACTTTCCATGTTCCCTAGACACAATTGATGAGAAATACATCATTTGGAGGTCAAAATGCTACCTTTTTCCTTGAGATTTTTTCCTTAAATGAGCTTCATCACCCCCCTTCCCATATACAAGGAGAAATGATTACCCCCCTAGAGTTTCCTAGGGAGCGGTAGTCTCCCTGTGTAAGCTATGAGGGAGTGATGAAGTTGTTGGAACCATTTTTCCTTGATTTGTGAGGGTTTTTTCAAGAGTTCGTAGTTGGTAAAGGGATTGGTTCGAGCTATCTCCTATTCAAGGAAAGGTCAATCTTGTTGATTGAACCAAATCCTCTTTTGACCACATCCTCTCCTAAAAGCTATCTTATGGTTGTGATACTTCAAATCCTATATAATGAAGGCCATGCTTGAGTGAAAGGGAGGAGAGAGAATTTCAGAGTATCATACTTATGATCTTGAGACATTCAAGAGAGGGAAGAATTAAGAGAATCATTCTTATAACTGGGTGAGATACAATGGGCTAGAAAGGAGAGCTTGGAGGAGCTATTGCAATGTCAAACTTGATATTGTAAGTGCTTCCATTTTTTTGTCTTTCCATTAATAGATAACTTGGCCTATTCATCTCATGTCTATGCTTTCAAGTATATGCACATATATTGTTGTTAAATTCATCATAGATAGATCTGTTTTCACTTAAAAATATAGTATTGAAGAAGAAGGTTTTACTTTATTCTTTGTAGGTATTTTCTTTTGCTTAGGAGATTGGACATCAAGGTCAAAGGTTGGAGTAGTGAGGACAACTGACGTGAAAATGTAAGTCATCCATCTCTTCCTTCTCATTCTAATTGTTGAAATACGTCTAGGGGGAAAGTAGTTCACCATTTGTTTTATTTTGTATTGGATCAATAGGGGTCTTGATCCAAGGGGGTTTTCACCTATCCTTTGGGGAACTTTACCATAATAGTTGGCCACATTGAGGTCTCTTGTCCATGAACTAAGGGGAACAAGAGAACCTAGTATATTATCCTTGACCACTTCATTGGATGCCATTATATCGTCAATTGTAAATGCCCAAGGGAAATTAACTACTATTTTTGAATACAGGTCTAGAATGTTCGATTTTTATAGCACTGGAATGAATATAAACCAAATTAGAGACTTGGGTATTTCAAAACAAGATTTGATGTCTCTTTTTATTGATCCTTTATCCGGACAACAACCACATGTCACCAAGAAACACATTTGTATTGACTGGTGCATCAACCCACAAATTATTCAAAACTGAATGGATAGGTGGTTCATGGTCTTTGATAAACCTCCATGCAATAACATGGAGGTGCCTTTATAGTTTTTGAGAAAATTATGTTCGTAATTTATTTTGGGTCACTATGTGAACTAATTTGACATTGGTGATTTACAAGGGGTGGGTCTAGGTTCTGCATAGGACTGAGAGCATGCTAGGCGTGATCCCATGTTAGTTCCTCGCCCCCTAGGAAAAGGCCTAACCCCCCTTCCCAAAATCCTCCTGTTGTTGAGCACTTGCAGCAGGCACATGAAAGTCTATCATCCTCTACTTGGAGTTTAGTGAAACATGGTATTTTTATTGCATTATATCGACAAGAGGTGCCTACTGGTGACATTGATAGAGGGGTTGTACCTTCAACCCCTAGAGAAGAAGGAAACGAGGAGAGGGCACATGGACAAAGAAGTCATTCATGTGATACTCATAGGTGCTTGAGTTGAAGGCATACTTGCTATGGACCTATGGAGGCTAGTGGATGTCGAGGCTTCATGGATGAGGTTAGTATCTTAACCATATCTATTTTATTCATCATTCTATATTTATATAGTATTATGTGTATTTATTTAGATATTTTATTGTATGATGTTTTACAATTGCTACACCTGTATAACAGACCCTCTATACCAATAGATTCATCAGTGTCCGTCTCCACCATTGATGCAACAATAGAGGGATATTTCTCATTCGGTGTTCCCCATACACAAGTATGTGTCACATTTGATAAATTCACCATAATGATTTCTTTATTTTCTCGCATCCTCAAATTTATAATGTTTTTTTGTTTTTACAAGTTGTGGGACTAGGCAATGTTGAGCAATGTCCACCTAGGAGGGACAAGTCACCTACTTCACATGTATCATGTTTTGAGTTAAATCTCGTTTAAATATAAAAAATTTTGTACTTATGTCGTTGATTTTTACTATTTAGTAATAATAACAATATTATTAATATGTATGCATGTTGCTGATATTTTCCCAATTACAGTAGTAGTCCAGCCCTTGGGAAATCGACCACGACCTTTGGGTTACATTTTTCTAGGCCAAGCCATATTCCATCACTTGTACAACTCATGGGGGTCCATTTCCACCCACCCCCACCATCTTTCTTATTCCATGCATGCTCAGTGGATGCACCCACATGCCACCCATTCACACCACCTCTTCCATTGCATCCATCCACAGTGGATGCACTCGTATGCCACCCATCCCCACCACCATTTCCATATACACCATCCATCGAGGCTACCACGGTATAGGTTTCCTTGGAGAAGGTTGTACAACTGAGCACTCCACCTGCCAATGAATTTCCATCGATGCCTGAGATATTCATGGTGAGATAATGTGTTGATGATCAATTTTTATGTATCATGAATGGAATTGATTTTATGCATATTTGTTTAAATTTCATGATTTGATCCTTGTAACTAAAGCAGGGTGGCATCACTGAGCTATTAGGGTCACAGAGGAGGGTAACACCCTCACGATTATCAATACCATTTGCAGTGATTTGTCTTATGTTGAATTACAAAGTATCATTTCGTAAGTCTTTTAATTCAATGTGGAAAAAAACTTATAATAATGTTTTTTCTTTGTGCAGTCTTCAGAGCAATGAACCACACCCAGGCACAAAACCACTCGAGGTGATTCTTTGAGCAAGATAATAAAGATCAATTTCTAGGATTCTCCCGAGGCCAACAGTGGTCAATGAGTGACCAATGACTGCCATTTTGTATCTAGGCCACCATATGTTTTTTTTATTTTTAATATGTTAGGGCACTTGTTGTCATTTTGTATATTGGGCACAATGTGCCATTTTGTAACAAATGTACAATTTAGATGATGTTGAATATATATATTTCATGGCACGTTTTTTTGTGAATCTCATTGTTTTTGCATTTTATGTTGATGAATGTATGAATTTCAAAGTGTATGATTGTATGAATTTATTGAATTTGATTAATTACTTTTTAAAGTGTTAAGGAAGTTTATGTAAGTAAGAATAGTTTGTTTTTTCTAAAGCGATTATAAATACTTTTGTTACGCAATTACTAATCTCTTCCGGTGGAAAATATTGCTAAGTGCTAAATCCATACACAATTAATGGTTCTCAAGGACCTAAATTTGACAAAAGACTGAAGTCCCATTTTAGTTAAGACTCCAACAACCAATAATAAGAATCATGTAAGATAACATAATCATAACAGAAATAAGAGAGTTGAAACCTCACATTACTGTATCCAAAATGAAGCATGGTTCATTATAATGGAAATCACAACATGTTACAAGGGTTTCTTAATACGAAATAAAAACATAAAATATGAGTTCACATTAAAGCCTCACATCAAATGAAAATATACCTCAAATTCTCCATTAATCTTTCCAAAATGTTCTACAATGTAGCCCAAGAGGAGAGCTTCTAAATACCCAAATTCTCCACCCTTTACAATGGAGAGATAGAACTCTTCTTTATAGAGTGAGTCTCTTCTCTTATAGAATAAAATATTATTATTTTCTATCTAACTCCATGACAAGTCAAATAAATATTATAATAATGATCAGTTTGATCTCTCCTCAATCCATGGTTGACCATGTTACAACATTTGGACATTAGCCTCTCCAAACCAATTCACCCTCATCCAAAAATAGTAGTAGTATGCAACAAATAATGCTCATGAAGGTGAAACACCACAAAAAATAGGCATCAAGCCAATTCAAATTCCAAGTGTCCACATGAAATAATCCCTCCAAGATTCTGCATGCATGCAACCACTCCACATGTGAATTCCAAGGTAGCCAACTCCATGGATGAATGTGCAATATTCCAAGTGGATGGAGCATCCAAAACAAAGTACGTGATCAATGCCTAGCCTTGTCTTTCCTTGCCATTGCTTGCCTATCCTTCCTAGCCTTGCCTTGCCTTCCCTTTGCTTACCCTTCTTGCCTAGCCTTGCCTTTACTTTTCCTTGCCTTGTATTCCCTTACCTTGCCTTACTTTTCCTGGTCTTGCCTTGCCTTGAATTTCCTTGCCATGCCATACCTTCCCTTGATTTTCCATGCCATGCCTTTCCTTTCCATTCCATGCCATCCCTTGCATTTCCTTGCCTTGTCATGCCATGCCTTACCTTTTCATTCCAAGCCATGCCATGCCATACCATGCCATGCCATGCCATACCATGCCTTTCATTTCCATGCCATGCCTTTCCTTTTTTTGTGATGCCATACCATAGCATGCCTTGCCTTGCGATGCCATGCCTCTCCTTGCCTTTCCATGCCATGCCTTCCCATGCCATGCCATGTCCTGCATACCATGCCATGTCATGCCTTGCCATGCCATGCCATTCCTTGTCTTTCCATGTCATACCATACCATGTCATTCCATGCCTTGCCTTTCCATTCCATGCCTTGCCTTGTCTTCACTTTCCATGCCATGCGATGCCTTTCCATGCATTTCCTTACCATGCCATGCATTGCAATTCCTTGCCTTGCTATGTCATGACATGCCATTCCATGCCATGCCTTTCCTTGCCGTGCCATGCCATGCCATGCCTTTCCTTTCCATGCCATGCCATGCCTTGTCTTTCCATTTCATTCCATGTCATGCCTTCCATTGTCTTTCCTTGCAAAACCATGCCTTGTATTTCCATGCCATGCCTTTCCTTACCTTTCCATGCCATGTCTTGCCATTCCTTGCCTTTCCTTGCCATTCCATGCCTTGCCTTGCCTTTCCATGCCATGCCTTGTCTTACCATGCCATGCCTCATCTTACCATTCCATGCCTTGGATTGCCTTGCCATGGCATGCCTTGCCTTGTCATTCCTTGCCATGCCTTTCCATGCCATGCATATCCTTACCATGCCATGCCTTTCCTTTCCATGCCATGCCTTTCCTTTCCATGCCATGTCTTTCCATGCATTTCCTTGCATTCGCATACCATGCCTTTCCTTTCTTTGTCATGTCATGCCTTGCCTTGCCTTTAATTTCCATGCCTTGGTCACCTCAACACTATAGTCATTTGGATATTGCATAGCTCATATCCATGCATATACATTACAAATTACGTATGTGAATCCTTATCTATATTAATGTTCAATTAAGAAATGTGTGTTTATTTACACAATGCCTTGCATCTATTTTACATTCACAACAAAATTTTGAAATAGTATCCAAATACCAAAGTTCCACATTTCAATTTGCATGTTTAAACAAATCACATAACTATCATCATCATAAACATATAAAAATAAAAATAATATCCCGCAACACATAAATAGGTCCAGATGTACACATATCAAATGTCTATATCATTCTAACTAAACCCAACAAATACTAAGCAATAAATCACTAAGATAAGTAAAAATCAAAGTTATAACCTTCTAAGACCAAAATATAGGTCATTACATTTACAAATCCCTAGAACACCACTATGATCTAAAATAGATTAATCCCTCCTTGCATGTCTTGCCATGTAGCTTCCCATTTTAACTTGTACAACAATAAATGTATCTTTCCATAACATTATGCAAGGAAAAATTCAAATCAAAATGTGGACTGCAATGAAACAAGAATCACAAAAAAAAGAACCTTTCTCATCCCAAGAAATAAAAATGATTTTTTTAGGGACATAAAACTTAGCTTTATATAATGAATTTCTTTTCCATCTAATGAAGTGTTTATCACATTTTAAGTCCAGTTGAAAAAGTTAGCATGCATTTCCATGCCTTTTCTTGCTATGCCATGCCATGCCTTACCTTGCCTTGCCATGCCTTGCCTTGCCTTGCCATGCCATGCCATACCTTTCCTTGTTATTCCATGTCATTCCATGTCTGGCCATGCCATGCCTTGCATTTCCTTGCCTTTCCTTGCTATGCCATGCCATGCCTTTCCATGCCTTGCCTTGTCATGCCATGCCACGTCATGCCTTTCCTTACCTTTCCTTGCCATGTATTTCCTTGACATGCCATGCCTTTCCTTGCCTTTCCTTACCATACCATGCCATGTCATGCCATGCCATGCCTTGCCTTGTCATGCTATTCCTTTCCTTTCCTTGCCAAGCCATGCCTTTCCATGCTATGCCATGCCTTTCCTTATCATGACTTACCTTGCCTTATCATGCCATGCCTTGCTTTATCATGCCATGCCTTTACATGCCATGCCCTGCCTTACCATGCATTTCCTTGCCTTGCCTTGCCATGCCATGATATGCCTTGCCAAGACATGCCTTGTCTTGCCATGCAATGCCATACTTTGTATTTCCTTGCATTGCCAAGCCATGCCATGCCATGACATGACATGCCTTTCCATGCCATGCCATGCCATGCCTTGCCTTTCCTTTTCATGCATTGACATGCCTTTCCTTAACTTTCCATGCCATGCCTTGCATTGTCATGCCATGCCATGCCATGCATTGCCATGTGTTGGCCCTCGGTTATGGAAAAAAGCGAAGAACAAGGAAGAAAAGGAAAAATTCGAACTTCGTGGAAGACATAGTGATTGTTATTGAGTCAAAGTGAGCAAAGAGAAGAAAAGGTGGAGCAAAGTCCGAGAAAGAAATATGTTGGACGAGGAGATCGAGGATGACAGATCAACAAGAAAGAAGGATCATGGACAACTCAGCAAGAGGAAAAATCCACCATTAGATGCTTTGGAGCACCGCGTGAGAAGAAAGAAAAGCCAGGCTGGCAAAGCCCTAAAAACGTGGGTCAAGTTGACCTAGGGTTTTTAGACACCTAGGGTTTTGGTATCTAGGGTTTTGACACCTAGGTTTCGGCCTAAGGATGATGGTGAGATATTGTAATGTATAAATAAGAACCTACATGAGGGAAGGTGGTTCGATCTAGTTGTCGTTGCTGTTACTATTGTTGTTATGTGATTGAGTGAGTAATATCGGGTGAGAGAGAAGTGTTGAGTATGAGATCCTTCTGTATTATAAGATCTTCAGCTAGCTATGAAGATCAACCCTGCAGCTAGGTGCATAGGGAGGGGAGAGATAGAGAGAAGAAGAAAGAAGATTTGCTAGCTAAGAGAGCAGACAATAACTGTATGCTTCATCTTAATACATTATAAAGCACAGTTCTGTGGACATAGCCCTAGAGAGAGGGTGAACCACGTATATCTATCTTGTGTGTGTGATTGATGTTGTGTTATTTTTCCTTGATATATTGTTATTGCATTGTTGTGGTAGATCTAATAGATGTGTGGAATAGATCGAAGCTGATAAGTGATATATGCATGTTGTATTATTCTAGTGTTGGATCCACTTGATAGTTCCCTTGGTTGTAGACATATTTTTCATGCAACCCCCCCATAGCTGCTTCGGGTGAGACTGCATCTGCTTCGCAGTTGTAGCCGAAAGGGCCAGTAGTTAGGGCTTGTTGGTGTGTTCTTGGAGCTGAACCCTGGGTCTGCCCCTGTGCCAACACCATGCCATGCCATGCCTTGCCTTTCCATGCCATGCCATGCCTTGCCTTTCTATGCCATACCATGCCTTGCCTTTCCTTTCCATGCCTGATCTGAAAACGATCCAGAAGCCTGATAGGGCTTGAAAAATGCTCAAAAATGAAAGTGCTCGGAATGCGACGAAACATGTGCCATTGCGTCCGTCTCGTTCTCCTGATTCCGGTGGTATAATTTTTATGTCAAACGGAGTCCGTATGGAGAAGATATCGCGTTCTGTCCGAAAAGTCAAACAGGCAAAATTTTGATGCTGACTGGGCAGGACACGT
>JZKD02S1354206.1:0-11590 GCA_000966675.3 Picea glauca | reverse complement strand
AGCATGGAGATGACATCAGTCACGCGGACCGATGACAAACAAAGAAAATTCGAAGTCCACCTGATATACGGAAACGTATTCTTTTAAGTGGTCACACTGGGAAGAGCACCTTGAGAAAGGTCCACCCCAAAGATAAGGGACAAGCGTCAGACGATTCCTCTAGAAAATAAACTCGTGACTCAGAGGGATCTTCTAGTAGCAGAACTAGTTCTTATTCCTGAAGGAAACGAAAGAAGCGAAAGCATTTCAAAATTCATAATCTCAAAGAATTCAAGAAGTCCAAACCACCCTCTTTCAACGGTGAAATAAAGAAGGGGGAGGAAGCGGAGGCCTGGCTGCTTGGACTAAAGAAGTATTTCAGAGTCCATGACTTCTCAAAAAACTTGAAGGCCCAAGTAGCCAATGTAAAAGAGATTCACAAAGAGAACCTATCTTGGGAATGGTTTGAGAAATAATTCAGAAAGAAGTATCTGTCGGAAAAATATTTCGACGAAAAGACTAAAGAATTCTATGAACTCAAGCTGGGGTAACGCACCATAGAGGAATATGTTAGCGGATTCCTCGAATTGCTGAGGTATGTACCCTATATAAAAGAAGAAAAGGCAAACGTGCAACGATTCATCAGTGGACTACCTAATAACTATCATAATAGGATTGAGTTTGACGATCCAAAGACCCTAGCAGACACTATCCGAAACACAAGATATTGTTACGAATACCTGGGGCATCGGACAAAACCTCGCGAAGGTTGGAAGCAGAAGAATAGTTTGGGATTCCAGAAAAAGGGGTTTAAATCCCCAAGATTTAAAAACTATAAAAAGGACTCAAGGATGAGCTTCCCAACCCAAAGTGTACACCAGCAAAATTTCCCCTCCCAGAGCAGAAATAAACCTTTTGAATCTACCCCAGGAAAGATTGATAACCCAAAGAGAGAACCCTTGAAATGTTGGGGTTGTGGAGAAGAACATCTACTGAGGGACTACCCGCACCGACAACAGAATAGTCAAATAATTTACAACATTCAAGAGGATACCACCATCAATGATGTGGCCAGGAGTGTGTCGCAAATTTATGTAGCCTTGGATAATAAACAAGCTGACCACCAAGCTTTAGTGGTGGAGATGGAAGGCATGATCACCAACCATCTAGTGTCTATTCTAATTGACCCTGGTTCAAATTTGAGTTATATATCCCCTAAGGCTGTTGATAAGTGTAAATTACAGCCACATAAACACGCCAAGCCATGGTTGGTATAGTTATCCACTCGCACCAAAAGAAAGGTAGCGGAGGTCATACCATCTTGCCAATTCACAATGGGTGAATTCCCCACCCAAGCAACCCTTAACATACTACCCCTAGGATCATATGACCTATTGATTGGTATGGACTGGCTAGCCACATATAAATCCAGGCTGGACTGTTACCATAAAACCTTAGAATGTATAGGTGAAGAGGGAAGAAGGATAACCCTTGGAGGGATCCAAAAACCTATCTTGGTGAGACGAATATCATCCCTTCAAATGAGAAAGTATTGCAGAAAGGGGTGCCCACTTTATGCGATACAGGTGTTGGAGTCAGTTAAAGATGACAAATCGAGCCTCAAAGACCACCCCACACTAAGAGAATATAGAGATGTATTTCTAGAAGAGGTACTGGGTCTNAAGGTTGGAAGCAGAAGAATAGTTTGGGATTCCAGAAAAAGGGGTTTAAATCCCCAAGATTTAAAAACTATAAAAAGGACTCAAGGATGAGCTTCCCAACCCAAAGTGTACACCAACAAAATTTCCCCTCCCAGAGCAGAAATAAACCTTCTGAATCTACCCCAAGAAAGATTGATAACCCAAAGAGAGAACCCTTGAAATGTTGGGGTTGTGGAGAAGAACATCTACTGAGGGACTACCCGCACCGACAACAGAATAATCAAATAATTTACAACATTCAAGAGGATACCACCATCAATGATGTGGCCAGGAGTGTGTCACAAATTTATGCAGCCTTGGATAATAAACAAGCTGACCACCAAGCTTTAGTGGTGGAGATGGAAGGTATGATCACCAACCATCTAGTGTCTATTCTAATTGACCCTGGTTCAAATTTGAGTTATATAGCCCCTAAGGTTGTTGATAAGTGTAAATTACAGCCACATAAACACGCCAAGCCATGGTTGGTATAGTTAGCCACTCGCACCAAAAGAAAGGTAGCGGAGGTCATACCATCTTGCCAATTCACAATGGGTGAATTCCCCACCCAAGCAACCCTTAACATACTACCCCTAGGATCATATGACCTATTGATTGGTATGGACTAGCTAGCCACATATAAAGCCAGGCTGGACTGTTACCATAAAACCTTAGAATGTATAGGTGAAGAGGGAAGAAGGATAACCCTTGGAGGGATCCAAAAACCTGTCTCGGTGAGACGAATATCAGCCCTTCAAATGAGAAAGTATTGCAGAAAGGGGTGCCCACTTTATGCGATACAGGTGTTGGAGTCAGTTAAAGATGACAAATCGAGCCTCAAATACCACCCCACACTAAGAGAATATAGAGATGTATTTCCAGAAGAGGTACCGGGTCTACCTCTGAGAAGGGATATTTACTTCTCGATAGAACTTGCACCAGGAGCGGTGTTAGTGTCTAGGACACCCTACACAATGAGCACACCCGAGCTAGTTGAGCTTAAATTACAACTAAAATAAATGATGGACAGAGGCTATATCCAGCCTAGCGTGTCTCCATGGGGAGCACCAGTTCTGTTTGTAAAGAAGAAAGATGGTACCCTCCGACTATGCATAGATTATAGACAACTAAATAAGGTAATCATAAAGAACAAGTACCCCTTACCCAGGATCGATGACCTATTCGATCAATTGGGAGGTGCTTCCATCTTCTCAAAGATTGACTTGAGATCTGGATACCATCAAGTCTGAATCAAGGGTGAAGACATCCACAAAACTGCCTTCAGGATGATATATGGTCACTATGAGTTTGTGGTAGTACCATTTGGATTAACCAATGCCCCTGCCACTTTGATGTACTTGATGAACAATGTGCTCAGCAAATTCCTAGACAAATTTGTACTGGTTTTTATTGATGATATATTAATTTACTCCAAGAATAGAGAGGAACATGAGGAACATCTTAGACTTGTGNGTTGAGCTTAAATTACAACTAAAATAAATGATGGACAGAGGCTATATCCAGCCTAGCGTGTCTCCATGGGGAGCACCAGTTCTGTTTGTAAATAAGAAAGATGGTACCCTCCGACTATGCATAGATTATAGACAACTAAATAAGGTAATCATAAAGAACAAGTACCCCTTACCCAGGATCGATGACCTATTCGATCAATTGGAAGGTGCTTCCATCTTATCAAAGATTGACTTAAGATCTGGATACCATCAAGTCTGAATCAAGGGTGAAGACATCCACAAAACTGCCTTCAAGATGAGATATGGTCACTATGAGTTTGTGGTAGTACCATTTGGATTAACCAATGCCCCTGCCACTTTTATGTACTTGATGAACAATGTGCTCAACAAATTCCTAGATAAATTTGTACTGGTTTTTATTGATGATATATTAATTTACTCCAAGAATAGAGAGGAACATGAGGAACATCTTAGACTTGTGCTTAAAGTGCTAAGAGAACATCAGCTCTATGCCAAATTTAGCAAATGCGACTTTTTCCAGAAGCAAATACATTACTTGGGCCATGTCATATCTGAAGGAGTAACAGTAGACCCTGACAAGATCAGGTCTATCATTGAATGGCCTACACCAAAGGACGTTTCAGATATCAGATCCTTTATGGGCTTAGAAGGATACTATAGGAGATTTATAAAAGGATTCTCCAATATTGGTTGTCCAATCACTGCCCTCCAGAAGAAGGGAGTTAAATTCACGTGGACACGAGAATGTGAAGAAAGATTTCAATCCCTAAAACATCTACTGACCCATGCACCCATGTTGAAGATCGTTGATCCCAAAAATGACTTCCTCATGTGCACAGATGCTTATAAGGAAGGGCTCGGAGGAGTCCTTATGCAAGGAGGAAGTGTAGTCTGCTATGAATCCTGAAAATTGAATGAGCACAAAGTCAACTATGTGACCCATGATCTAGAGCTGGCTACCATAGTGCACACCTTAAAAATGTGGAGACATTACCTCCTGGGAAGGAAATTTGTGCTTATGACAGACCACTATGGATTGCGATATATGTTTGACCAACCAAATCTCAATACCAAACAAGCTAGGTGGATGGTCGTCCTTAGTGAGTTTGATTTTGAAATCAAACATGTTAAAGGAAAGGAAAATAAGGTGGTCGATGCCCTTAGCAGAAGTATGAAAACAATTCATCTAGCAGCGGTGAGCACCTGCGAGACAAATGTCAAGGAAAGAGTCAGGAATGCACAAGAAACAAACACATTCTTCCAGACCGTGACCTCGTACCTGGAGCAAGAATCCACAGGAATAAAATATGAAGACTATCAAATGATAGATGGAGGTCTTCTAACTTACAGAAACAGATTGTATATTCCAGATTGTGAACTTGAAGAGGTTCATAATGGATGAGCTACATAAAAGACCATATAATGGTCATCCAGGATACCAGAAGATGATCACAACCACCAGGAAGCAATTCTATTGGCCTGGATTGAAGAAAGATATAGTTGAGTACTTAGCCAAATGCATAGAATGCTAATAGGTTAAAGAAGAACACTAACACCCAGACGGATTATTACAACCTCTACCAATCCCGAAATGGAAGTGGCAAACCATTTCCATGGACTTCATCACCGGATTACCAACATCGACCAAACAAAATGACGCCATCATGGTAGTGGTGGATAAATTGAGCAAGTCTGCCCATTTTATCCCCATAAAATCGACTTGCAAGGCAATAGATATCGCCAGCATATTCATGAAGGAGATATTCAGACTACATGGCATGCCTAAAGAGATAGTGTATGAGAGAGACATGAAATTTACTTCCAACTTTTGGAAATCCTTGATGGCTCGTCTAGAGACCAAATTATTGTTTAGCACAGCCTATCATCCTCAAACCGATGGATAGACAGAAAGAGTGAACCAAATATTAGAGGACATTCTAAGGATGCATGTAATGCATCAACTCAAAAAGTGGGAATATTTTCTACCACTGGTGGAATTCGCCTATAACAATGGCTACCAGGAATACTTGAAGATGAGCTCATTCAAAGTCCTCTATGGTAGATCGTGCAACATTCCAGTCAGTTGGAGTAATCCCGTGAATAGAGTTACTATTGGACCCGATATGTTGAAAGAAATGGAACAACAAGTGACTCAGATAAAACAAAATCTAAAGGTCGCTCAGAACAGACATAAAAGTTACATCGAAAGAGAACTCCAAGAGAATTCAAGACGGGAGACCACATATATCTCAAAGTTAGGCCCAAGAAGAGTTCCCTGAGAATGGGAGCTTGTGCCAAGTTGGCACCTTGGTATTGTGGACCATTTGAAGTTCTCGATAGAGTGGGACCTGTAGCCAATAGGCTAACACTTCCTCCCACAGTAAAAGCACATAATGTTTTCCATGTTTCATTATTGAAGAAATATGTACATGATTCTAATCATATAATTGNTACACAATGAGCACACCCGAGCTAGTTGAGCTTAAATTACAACTAAAATAAATGATGGACAGAGGCTATATCCAGCCTAGCGTGTCTCCATGGGGAGCACCAGTTCTGTTTGTAAAGAAGAAAGATGGTACCCTCCGACTATGCATAGATTATAGACAACTAAATAAGGTAATCATAAAGAACAAGTACCCCTTACCCAGGATCGATGACCTATTCGATCAATTGGGAGGTGCTTCCATCTTCTCAAAGATTGACTTGAGATCTGGATACCATCAAGTCTGAATCAAGGGTGAAGACATCCACAAAACTGCCTTCAGGATGATATATGGTCACTATGAGTTTGTGGTAGTACCATTTGGATTAACCAATGCCCCTGCCACTTTGATGTACTTGATGAACAATGTGCTCAGCAAATTCCTAGACAAATTTGTACTGGTTTTTATTGATGATATATTAATTTACTCCAAGAATAGAGAGGAACATGAGGAACATCTTAGACTTGTGCTTCAAGTGCTAAGAGAACATCAGCTCTATGCCAAATTTAGCAAATGCGACTTTTTCCAGAAGCAAATACATTACTTGGGCCATGTCATATATGAAGAAGGAGTAACAGTAGACCCTGACAACATCAGGTCTATCATTGAATGGCCTACACCAAAGGACGTTTCAGATATCAGATCCTTTATGGGCTTAGCAGGATACTATAGGATATTTATAAAAGGATTCTCCAATATTGGTTGTCCAATCACTGCCCTCCAGAAGAAGGGAGTTAAATTCATGTGGACACGAGAATGTGAAGAAAGATTTCAATCCCTAAAACATCTACTGACCCATGCACCCATGCTGAAGATCGTTGATCCCAAAAATGACTTCCTCATGTGCACAGATGCCTATAAGGAAGGGCTCGGAGGAGTCCTTATGCAAGGAGGAAGTGTAGTCTGCTATGAATCCTGAAAATTGAATGAGCACAAAGTCAACTATGTGACCCATGATCTAGAGCTGGCTGCCATAGTGCACACCTTAAAAATGTGGAGACATTACCTCATGGGAAGGAAATTTGTGCTTATGACAGACCACTATGGATTGCGATATATGTTTGACCAACCAAAGCTCAATACCAAACAAGCTAGGTGGATGGTCGTCCTTAGTGAGTTTGATTTTGAAATCAAACATGTTAAAGGAAAGGAAAATAAGGTGGTCGATGCCCTTAGCAGAAGTATGAAAACAATTCATCTAGCAGCGGTGAGCACCTGCGAGACAAATGTCAAGGAAAGAGTCAGGAATGCACAAGAAACAAACACATTCTTCCAGACCGTGACCTCGTACCTGGAGCAAGAATCCACAGGAATAAAATATGAAGACTATCAAATGATAGATGGAGGTCTTCTAACTTACAGAAACAGATTGTATATTCCAGATTGTGAACTTGAAGAGGTTCATAATGGATGAGCTACATAAAAGACCATATAATGGTCATCCAGGATACCAGAAGATGATCACAACCACCAGGAAGCAATTCTATTGGCCTGGATTGAAGAAAGATATAGTTGAGTACTTAGCCAAATGCATAGAATGCTAATAGGTTAAAGAAGAACACTAACACCCAGACGGATTATTACAACCTCTACCAATCCCGAAATGGAAGTGGCAAACCATTTCCATGGACTTCATCACCGGATTACCAACATCGACCAAACAAAATGACGCCATCATGGTAGTGGTGGATAAATTGAGCAAGTCTGCCCATTTTATCCCCATAAAATCGACTTGCAAGGCAATAGATATCGCCAGCATATTCATGAAGGAGATATTCAGACTACATGGCATGCCTAAAGAGATAGTGTATGAGAGAGACATGAAATTTACTTCCAACTTTTGGAAATCCTTGATGGCTCGTCTAGAGACCAAATTATTGTTTAGCACAGCCTATCATCCTCAAACCGATGGATAGACAGAAAGAGTGAACCAAATATTAGAGGACATTCTAAGGATGCATGTAATGCATCAACTCAAAAAGTGGGAATATTTCCTACCACTGGTGGAATTCGCCTACAACAATGGCTACCAGGAATACTTGAAGATGAGCTCGTTCAAAGTCCTCTATGGTAGATCGTGCAACATTCCAGTCAGTTGGAGTAATCCCATGAATAGAGTTACTATTGGACCCGATATGTTGAAAGAAATGGAACAACAAGTGACTCAGATAAAACAAAATCTAAAGGTCGCACAGAACAGACAGAAAAGTTACGTCGAAAGAGAACTCCAAGAGAATTCAAGACGGGAGACCACATATATCTCAGAGTTAGGCCCAGGAAGAGTTCCCTGAGAATGGGAGCTTGTGCCAAGTTGGAACCTTGGTATTGTGGACCATTTGAAGTTCTCGATAGAGTGGGACCTGTAGCCAATAGGCTAGCACTTCCTCCCACAGTAAAAGCACATAATGTTTTCCATGTTTCATTATTGAAGAAATATGTACATGATTCTAATCATATAATTGACTGGTCTGTGATCCAGGTGGAATCAGAGGGAGAATTCCTACCAAAACCTCAATGCGTACTAGAGAGAAAGGAAACCCCACTCAGGAACCGAACCATTGCACAGGTCAAGGTGCAGTGGAAACATTTTGGCCCAGATGAGGCTACGTGGGAAATGGAAGATGCCATGAAACAGACATATCTAATTTTGTTTACTTCTGTACATACACGTCATATTGATAGATAGAACATCGAGGACGATGCTCCTTTAAGGGGGAGGGAATTGTAACACCTTGTTTCCCCCAGTCTGTAAAAATAATTATATTGGCCAAGAACTATGGAAAACTCAAAGATGTGAATGTTTGATTTGACGGACCTTTGCATAAAAGGTCGATGCATGTAAATTATGTTATGGATATGTGTTGCATGACTGCTGGGAGAGGGATATGCTAAAAGAGACCACAATGGCTAATGAGAGGTGGTGGAAGGGACCTGGAATGGTTGCGTTAACTTCCACCAAGCCAGTACCGTATTGGTTTATACTTTCTCAAAAACCAAAGCAGCTCTCTGACCTTGGAATGGATTTCCCATCAGATTGGTAGGTCTAGAGGCTCCTCAAGAGTTAATGAGGGGATGGGGGTGAACTGCCCATCTGTAACATCCCTCAGACCTGACCATGGATGGCGAAATTCGCGCCACACGTAACCTTGCAGACAAATTGGCAAGGGAGGAAATGTGGTAAGGGAGGGAGAGAGCGCGCGATGGGGTTCGCAGAGGAGAACTAGAGAAAAACCTGGAAATGCAGGGAGTTCTGAGTATCAGGAGAAGGAGAGTAACCTTCGTCTTGGATTATTTTCCTATATCAGGAGAAGGAGAGTAACCTTCATCCTTGATTTTTGTTGAGATGGAAGTAGGAGACTGAACCTCAAAGCATCGTGGTCTAGCTCGGGGGTGGCTAGTGGTAAATCCATTTGGAGTCACTGAGCCTACGGTTGGGTGGAAACGAGCACCCCTCTAAGCAGTTGCATCACGCCGGTGGATCTGATAAGTGTTTTATGCCTTGTATTTCGAATTGAATATCTTGAATACATGCTTATGTTTATATGCCCATAATAATTTGTGTGGAATGATTACCTTTTGTTTTAAACTAGAAATAATGGATGCATGTGTATGCTTATATGTCATTGTTGGTTTTTGTACAAATGGTTAAGTCTGGGGCATGAGTTCACCCCACTGAGAATCGTTTGTTTGCTTGATTCTCATAATATTCTAGGAAGGCCCCTCGAGAGTACTCTTCCCTGGGGATTACCCCATAAACCCTGGAACTGTGTCGAACCTTTACCCAGAGACTCGACTAAGATTTGGGACGATTGCCCAAGAACCGTCTGAAGGTTCATGCAATCCGGGTCTCGAAACCTTATGCAAGGAAGGATAACTCTCTAAGGTCTCGGAGTCGTGGGAGTTTGAAGCCCTGAGAAGTTGAATTTCATGATTCAAGCTCAGAAGGGATAGTGAGCCCAATTATAAAAAGAGAGAATACCCTATCATTTGGTAGACTAACAGTCAGAATCCTTTCGGGAATACCCAAGATTTGTCGAGACCGATGTATCTAGAGAAGGAGCGCATGCGTTAACACCTCGACCCTTTTAGCCTTTGCAAGTAGCGATGGGATCCAGGACCATAGATCCAAGGATTTGACAGAGCCCCATTGACCGTCGATCTTAGCCTTTGTATAGGCAGGAGAGTAGCATTTCGCTGACTCGTGACTTGGAGTGGTCAAGGGTAGGGCTGCATGAACTCACGATTCGCGAGATCGTGACATGATCATGACCGTTGGATCCAGGTCGCGGGAGAACCGTGGGATCAGAACTTTCGTGGTTATTGCCTATCAGGGATTCAGAACTTGAGATAGTTTCTTTTCGATTGTAGAAGTCATGAAGTGCCGAGTGTCGAGGCCTTGTGCAAACACGTGACCCATTCGTAAGTGGGGACTGCGGGGTTGACAGGTGGCGTAACAACAAGCACCCAGAGAAAAGTGGGAGTGGGTGACAGGTGATGGACACATGTTTCCAGGGAAAGATTCAACCCATTGTTGACTTATTGTATCTCGGGAATTTGCGGAGGAGGAGCACGAGGACTCGACACTCAAACTCGCGAAGTCACGAGATACGAGTAGCGCTAGTATTTAGCCTAGGAAGTGGGTGATAGGTGGTGGACACTTGTCACCCGGGAAAGAGTCAACCCATTGTTGACTTATCGTGGCTCGGGGTTTCGTAGGATGAAGAAGTCGCACCTTGATCGCTAAGGCCGCGAAACGCCGAGAGCCGAGGTCCCGTGTGACGGGCGGTGGCGACACAGCTCGTGAGCAGAGTATAGCGGAGGAGACAAGTGGTGTGTGCGCGTCGCTTTGGCAGAGTCCACGTAACGTTGACCTCTCGCATCTCAGAAGTTTGCAACGGAGGAGCACGAGGGCTCAACACCTCAACTAGCGAAGTTGCGAGTGGTGCTAGTGTTTGGCCTAGCCTATGGTTACATGTAGCAGGCACTAGTGAGAAGGGAGCCATAACCGTATCGTATCTCGAGTATTGGTGTTTGGAGAAAGGGGAGTCGAGAGTCTTGACTCCCAACTCGCGAGTTGCGAAAGGCGCTTGCGATAAGGCCAGGGTGTTATCGTTTGGAGGAGGATAAGGGAAGGGAGGGTCTACGCTAGGCCCCATAGAAGTCTCGAAGATTCTGTCCCTCAAAGAAAAAGATGAAAAATCTAGGTTACCATAGTGGGTGTGTGACACCATGCCAAACATAAACATCCAACTTTAATTGATTAAAACCCTAAAGAGTATTGTTGATGTCTTAAAACCCAAGATGTTTTGAAGAGAAGAAACATATCGAAGATTTTTCATGTGATCTGAGCGCTGAAAAAGGTGCTTTTATTTATTTTTCAATCGTTTTGTGATTTTTTTTATAAGACCGGAATGCGTCGAGTAATCTTTTGTGGGGGCGGTGTAAGTTTTTCAGGACTGACCATCACTTGGAGCTGGAATCCTTGATTTCAAGCGAACAAACAGATTGCATTTGAGGATGCCACTATCATAGTTGTGGTTCGTAGTTGTAAGATATGCTGAAATCAGGCCAAACGTAGCATCCTAAAGCCTACCCCCAATATGATATGTGTAATCTATGGTAATGTGATTGAGGTAGTGAGTGTTAATCATTCAAACTGGGTGGCTTCTAGAGATATTAATCTTTGTTAATCATTTAAATGTTATAATCATATAAAATTACATATTAATCTTTGTTAATCATTTAAACGTGATAATCATATAAAGTTACAGTAATTTTTTAATAAAAGATGCAAGGATACATTCAGAAGTGGAAAGAAGTAAATTTGTTTTTCACTCTCTAAGCAAACGGAAACATTTTTGGCAGTCACCAACCACCTGTTTGAGGCTGTGCTAGTAATATAATCACCTAATGCCTTTTTTTTTTTTTTTTT
>JZKD02S1354184.1:0-11590 GCA_000966675.3 Picea glauca | reverse complement strand
TGGCATTGTAGCCTTGAAAAATGGTTTGATAGCATATTTCTCCCACTACAAGTCGGTTTGGGACATGCGCTTGTAGGAGATGTGGTTCTTTGGTGGCCCCTAACACCCTGATGTAGGTGTCTTGCTCGTCCAAGTACCAGTGGCCTAATTTGGAAATCATTTTCTTGGTTGCAGCTGATTGTCTTGGGCATTCCTTCTTAAAAATAATGAAATAAATTCGTGCAATTAATTCATCGCGGATGAGGGAGTAAGAAATTTTATACCTATTCTCCCATAGCACGTTGAAATAGACATGGATCAGGAGCTTTGTGACATGTCCTCTCATATTCATGTCAGCAAAGATGTTTCTAGCGCACATGACATCAATCAAATATGAAGCCATGTAAAAGGTTTGTGTTTCTCCTTCATTCAGCGTATGAGCCTGTTGTATGCAGATGCTCATTTTTTTAGAAATTATCGCTCCCTAGTTGAAACCACTCCCGAATATCGCCACTGTGTAGGTCAAGGGAATCCATGCCTCTGAAAATTTGGAGCAGTCCTTCTCACCATATAATTAGCATATGAGAGACATCAAATAGATGTATGGCTCCTTTAAATTGGTCATCCCATACTAGCCAGTGCTCCGATTGGTGTACTTCTTTTCCTCTCTCCACCATGAGGCCAACACCTGACTGGTGTTGTGGAACTCATAGAACTTTATGACAAAATATGTGTTTAAATGCTCCTTAGCATCTCCAAGCTTGTAGTATTTATGAACTTCCACCGGTAAGAACACTCTGACACACCCACCATTTTCATCGTTGATTAAAAATTTATGTGTGTCTATGTGGTCAATGAGCAACTTCAGGACTTAAATATAGGGAAAGATAGGGATTCTGCTCACCACCATATGCAGGTACGATCGTCGGATGTTCGGGAACACTTCGTCGTCGAGTGCTCTAACATGCGGATCGTTGTGTGGTATATATTCTGGGTATTCCTCCCGACTGATCTTGTTAAAGAGGTCTCCCCAATGTGGGAGTGCCATCTTGGACCCCGTGCTTGCCTCTGTATCTCCAAAGGCAAGAAGCTGAATAAAATCCTTCTTCGTTGTTGTTTTGATGATAGGTTCCGGCCTTAGAGTGTATTTTAATTGTTTTTTGGCCCCTAGAGAAGATACTTCACCTACCTCTAGTTCTTTCAGCTTCGATGCCCTCAGCGATCGTCTGGTGGTTGGCTTCCTTGGAGGAATTGTTCTTGCAACTTAAAATAAAATTTTAGAGACTGTGTAAAGAACAAAACAAGATAAAAAAAATATATGAACTGTAACCATGTAAAACCCATAGACTTGGATACATACCTGTAAATCTTGCTAAACTTGGTTACTTTGATACTCATAGGATCTTTGCAGCCTTCGAATTACTCGTCTTGCTTCTTTGGATGCTCTGAATTTCCTTACGCGCAGAGTGATTTCGTTTACAACAACTCGAGAGAATGTAAACCAAGGAAGAACTTACTATGTCTCATCAACCATTCAATTTGGGTGATGAGTGAAATTTAAAAATATATGTCGCTGAATCACCATAACTTAAATACATCGTGGGTTGAGGGTGGAGGCACAGAGGGTGATGTGGTCTATCAGTGATTTCAAACAACTTTTTTGATTAGCGCACGAGGTAGAAACTAATGCAGGATTTGGTATTAATTAGCTCCTTAAATTCCCAAAATCCGATCATATCTAATGCTAAAACATCCCATCGTATCGCTCTCTTAGTGGGTGGATCGAGGATCAGGGATATGTTATGAATGTTTTCGTTGATGTCCTTCTACAAAAAGCTCCGACACTGGTCAATCTTACCATACAATGTCGTTGTGGTAAAGCTGACTCAGAGGCGTGACTTGGACCTAGGGAACCAAGAATGACTCGGGGTAAAACTAGACCGTACGATTCTCCAATCTAGTAAAGACACGTGGAGTTGAAGACCAGTGACCTAATTCACATGTATTAATCGGATTCGGGACTTTCATTAAGTTATTCGTTCTAAAACAAAACTTAGCTTGTCGATGCCAAAAAGTATCCAGTATCGGTGATCGATGATAAACCTATCAAGTTCTTTCTTTGGATTAGCTTCCTCGAAAAATTCCAAATGTTGAAAACGCATCAGGGATTGGCAATAAAGAATATCCTATAGTGTGGTCAGAATGTTTGTTGACATCCCTTTAGGTTTTCCTCGATTCTGATAAGCACGTCGGGTATCGGCTATCAGCGATATCTTTTCTTTCTTTGTTAACATCTATTATCCCTGTCTTTTACCAATGCCGAAGGGGAATCAACTATCAATGATATCCTTATGCAAGACTTTGACACAAACAAAAACTTCCTTTTGTTGATGCCGATGGAGATCAACACTCGGTGACTAAGGTTTCCTGAGTGGATATTTTCCATCTTTGAATTCCTTCCGATGTTGAATCTGAGCATGTTAGATGAAGTGTTTTGGCTGTTGATTCTCTATTCAGGTGTTAATGCCTTTTAAGTCATGGGGTTTAATAATTTCAAACAAACCTAAATAGCTTATGAGAGTCATGATAATAAGCAAAGACAAAACATTTATCAACATGAATTCAAATCAGACAGTGAAAATATCAAGTGGTACCCAAAAAGTAAAAAATTTGAAATAGGCTTTCTAGGGTGTGTTGAGTGCTAAACAAATGGAAGATTACTAGGCGAAAGCAGAATCTCTATTCCTAGCTGGGCTCGACTGATGCAAAATCTAGTTAAGAACTTAACTGGTTTTTTATCAGAGCCTCATTTATCCTTGCATTTGAAAGTCCCTAATTGGTGCATTTGGGCCTACCTGTGGGTTTTTCAACCTTTATTCCACCTTCTTTTCCTATAACCCTGACTCACACCCCCTTTGACAAGAGTCTAGTAAGGTATTAATTGGTATTAGGACTTTTAGTTACCCTTATTCAATTGCTACGGTGTTGCTCTGCTGCTAGGGAGCATCCATAGCCCTGGCGGAGTCACCCCGATGTCATAGACCTTGCTTCACTACCATCGAGCATCCATAGCCCCCGGGGAGTTATCTTCATACCCTCTCCTACTGTGTGCTCATTTGATATAGTTGATTTTATTTTGGCAGAATGCCCTGAGTGAGTGGGAGAGGAGGATGTCGATTATTTTCAAAATGAGATGGTTAAGG
Organism: Picea glauca; assembly: GCA_000966675.3. Lineage (NCBI taxonomy): Eukaryota > Viridiplantae > Streptophyta > Pinopsida > Pinales > Pinaceae > Picea > Picea glauca. The sequence goes on along the minus strand of JZKD02S1354184.1, from coordinate 8,408 downwards.
TGAAACTTGCTAGCTCTATCTCTGAGGTACATGTAGTCCTTTCTAGCTTACCATCTTTCCCTTAATGGTTTACCAGACCACCAGGAAGACACTTCATCACTTTTCCAAGGTTGTTCATTCGCACAGGTTAGATAGAGAACTCCTTAAAACAACCGTAGGTCCCCTAGTGCTTCTTTTGTTGTATGTGAGCGAAGATTCAAGAACATAGTTCGTCATATCGCATGAATTGAGGTCAACCATCATCTTTCTAAACACAATCTTCAAAAGAGAAGAAGTAATATAACAAGAAACAAAAACAAAATGCATTTCGCAATCGACCTAGCTAAAACAAAACATCATGAAAACACAAACACAAATATATATATATTTTTAATGGAAATATTGTTTTAGGGTTTGGCTATTCACCGGGAGGGTGTCAGGTTCCCCCGTCAGATTTTGTAGCCGATACGTGCCTACCCCAATCTTCTCGGCCACCTGGAAAGGTCTGAGCCATAGATTCTAAAACTTAGAATGTTTTTCTTTTGGCTCATTTTCTCTGTCCCATTTTAGGACTAAGTCACCCACTTCAAAATTATTCTCTTTAGCCTTATGCTTATCAAACCACCTTTTAACTATCTGTTGATGAGCTATGAACTTTGATTTTTCTTTCTCCCTTTCTTCTTCCAGTGTGAGGAGAGTATCAATGTTTTGTTGTATGATTGATGAGGGCTTTCCTCTAGAATCTTGAGCAAGTTGAAGAGATGGAATATATAGCCCGTTCGGGAGAATGGCTTCCTGTCCATATACCAGAAAGTATGTGGAATTCCCTATAGCTTCCTTGGGTGTAAATCTATCAGCCCATAAAGCATTATGAAGTGAATTGTGCCAATTCCTATGGTTGTCTGCAATTGTTTTCTTTAATATTCTCACTATGTTCTTATTAGTTTATTCTTCCACTCTATTCCCATGTGGATAGTAGTTTGCAGAGTATCTGATTATGATTCCTTTGTCTAGAGAAAACTATGTTAATAAGGTGGAAGAAAATTAAGCTGCACTATCAAAAACAAGGATGGAAAGCACATTGAACCTTGTGATCGATTGTTGTTCTATGAATTGGATCACCACCTTTTTGTTTACATGGGTTAGAGGGATGGCCTCTGCCCATTTTGTGAAATAATCTGTGGCAATTAGTATGTATCTATGTTGTTTTGAAGAACTCAATATATTTTTTCCTATGTTATCTAACCCCCATTGCTCGAATGGCCTGGAAACGACCACCGGTTGGAGTGGGACAGTTTCTCTCTTCTCCCTCTTTGCGCTTATTTGACAAGTTTTACAGTTTCTAGCGTATGTGTGAGCATCCCTGAATAGGGTAGGCCAATAATAGCCATCTCTCGATATTTTATGTGCAGTGGTGTTTCCTGTGAAATTTCCACCTACAGGACCATCATGGAGCTCCTTTAGAACTTTTTCTGCATATTCTCATTCAAGACATATTAAAATTAGTACCCCATCATAATTAACATAGAAGAGAACCAAATTTACGAGGAGATATTGTGTGGATTTTAACATGAGGGCTCTCCTTTCCCTAGGGTTTAGGTTTTCTTGGCAAGTCCCATGATACAGAAGAAAAGTTAGTTTCTCATACGAAGACTCTCGCCCTGGGGAGATGTATGAATCTTCACCACACCATAATGTCAATTCATTCTCCCATCTAAGGTCTTCATTTACTTGGTCCTAGTCTTCAGCTGCCAGTTTGCATAACCCTTTTCCTTTAACAAGTTTAGCAGGTTTTATATCTAGATCAAATTATTGGACCACTGCCATCCAGTTTCCTCTTCTTTCCCCCATCTCATGTTGAGTGAATAGGGATCAGATTGCAAGGTGGGGCACTATGACTTTGGTATGATTCTTAAGGATGTAAGATCTGAAATGTTTCACTGCCTTGTATACCGCATAAACCTGCTTGTATATAGCAGGGTAATTTAGTTCGGCCCCTTGGAGATTAGTACTCATGAATGATATTGGGGCCTCGTTGTTGTCATCATCCTTCCGAGTCAATACTGCAACTAGTGATTGGTCAGAGGAAAAAGTGTAGAGAAATAAATCTTTGCTAAAATTAGGACTTTGTAGCACTGAGGCTTGAGATATCGTAGTATTAATATTGCTGAAGGCATTTCTTCGTTCATCATCCCACTTAAACTCAACATCTTTACGGATCATTTTTTTTAAGGGTTTGATAGTTTCAGTGAAATCGAGAGTGAATTTCCTCACAAAAATGGTTTTCTCATAGAAAGATTGCATAGCCTTTTTATTGTGGGGTAAAGGAAGCTGAGCTATAGCCCTAATCCATTTTGGATCTATGAGAATTCCTGCTTGAGATCTAATGTGGCCTAACAACTAACCTTCCTCGACACCAAAGATAGTTTTCTTAGGGTTTAAGGATATACCGTATTTCCTACACCTTTCGAAAATCTGGGTTAAATGTTGGATGTGATCTTCTTTGTTCTTTGAATACATAGTCACGTCATCCAAATAGACTACTACACATTTTTTGATTAGTCCTCGAAACGTTACATCCATGGCCCTCTGGAAGGTTTCCCCTGCATTGATTAACCCAAAGGGCATGTGTTTATAAGCGAAGGTTCCCCACTTGGTTCGGAAGGCAGTTTTTAAGAGGTCTTCTTCTGAAACTAGAACCTGGTTGTAACCTAAGAAACCATCTAGTGAAGAGAAAATCTCAGAGCCTGACATGGTCTGCAAAAGTTTCTCCATCGATGGAACTGGGTATTTTTCCTTTTATTAAGTTGTGTTGAGGTTTCTGAAATCTACGCATAGGCGGATCTCCCCAGAATTTTTCCTCACAGAGACCAAAATTTCTACCCATGCAGAGTGTTTAACCTGGAAGATAATTTTGGCATCTAATAGTTTCTTTAACTCCTGGCACATGAGAGGTTCCAAGGATGGGTGGTATTTCTGAAGCTTCTGTTGGAAGGGTTTTAATTCAGGATTTAATGGGATAGTGTGTTGAATGATACAGGTATCATAAGTTTTCAGGTCTCGGTAGAAATATGAAAAAACATCTTGATATTGTCTAAAAAGTTTGAGATAAGACTTCTTTTCCTCTTTATATACTGTCTTGCCAAGATTTATATTTTTGGGGTTTTTTGGGGTTCCTAGATTTATAGTTACGTGCATGGGACAAGAACTCCTCATCCTCATGTTCTTTGACCCTTTAAATATTTCCCTTAGGTCAAAAAGATTTTATAAATTGGCTATTCCCATCGATATCGTGTGAGACCTCGGTTTGTCAGTCGGTTGATCTGTCCGAAGATCGGTTTCTGCTGATTGTTCCTGGAATACTTCATTGCCAATAGACAAGTCTTTGAAATTATCTTGATTGGTAAAAAAAATTATGATCTGTTCATCTCCTTCAAAGACCTTCCAATTATAAATATTTTTGGGCACCGATGGTTTATAGAGTAGTTCCATAGTGAACCGGGAGGCTTCATAATATTCTAGAGGTGGTAGCCTTAAGGAAGCGGTGGCCAAAGAATCAACCAGAATGTTCTTTGTTTTGGGGATTGTTGTAATGTTGAAGGCTTCAAAATTCTCTATTAGCATGTGCACTTCCTGTTGGTAATTCCTCAGGTTTGGAGATTTGCAATGTATAGTGTTCCTTACTTGTCTAACGATGATTTCAGAATCTTCAAAAACCTTCAATTCTTTAACGGTTAATTCCATGGCTTTCTTTAGCCCTTGTACTAGAGCTTCATACTCGGCGGTGTTGTTTGTGCATTCAAATTCTAGTCTACAGGACAAGAAATGTCGTTTACCCTTTGGATCAATGAGGATGCACCATTCCCCTGACCCTTCTTGAGATTTAAAACCATCAAAGTATAAGGTCCAAACTTTCGGGGTTTTCCTATCAACTTCCTCTTTTTTGTCACTTTCCTCTTCTCCTCCTGTTTGTTCCGTGATTTCTAATGCAAGTCCTTGAAAGAAGAGGGTTTCCTCTGCCATTGTCGGTAATTTCACTTGAAAAATCATTTTGTAGTTTTGAGTAAGAGGGACATCAGATGAGAGGGGGGAGAAATTCCTGAAATCGGAGTCACAGGAATAATTTCCTAGCACAGGAAAATATGTCGATGAGTGTTCATTGAGGGTTTCTAAGTCAGTGACAGTATGTTTTAGATATCTTTCCCTATCGATCCTGATCATATTCGTGTGTCCCTTTAATGGTAGCCAAAGGTGATCCCATTCTATACTAAAGTATTTGTTTAACTTCTCAAACCAATCTCGACTTAATAACAATCCATAAACTTATGGGATATCTACTACAATGATGTCAATTACTTGCACAAATTTAGGGTATGTCGTTGTTGGCACAAGGGTAGACCTAGGGTTCAGCTCCAAGAGCGCACCAACAAGCCCTAGCTACTGGCCCTTTCAAAAACACCTGCCACGAAGATGCAGTCTCACCCGAAGAAACTATGAGGGGGTTGCGGGACAGAGATGTCTACAACCAAAAGGAATGTAAAGTGGATTCAAAGTGATCAATACACAATCTAGTATCCTTTATCTTCCTAAAATCTATTGCCCAAGATATATCTATCAGTTCTAACAAAGTAATGCAATAACATTATATCAAAGGCAAACAAATTAGATCATCAATCACACACACAAGACAAGATATATGTGGTTCAGCCTCTCTCTAGGGCTATGCCCACTGAACTGTACTTTATAATATATTAAGATGAAAGCATATAGTTTTGATCTGCACTCTTAGCCAACAGATCTCTCTATTCTTCTTCTCTCTATCTCTTCTCCTCTTGCGCACCCAGCTACAGGACTGATCTCCACACCCAGCTGAAGATCCTACAATACCAGAAGGCTCTCACACTTAGCACTTCTCTCTCACACAACAATGATCACTCGCATCAATAACAAGCTAGAAAGAAACTTATTTTCTCATCTAGGTTCTTATTTATACATTACAATAGCTCACTGACATCCTTAGGGTGAGACCTAGGTGTCTAAAACCCTAGGTCAACTTGACCCACATTTTCAAGGCTTCGCCAGCCTATCTTTCCTTATTTCTCTCACGGTGCTCCAAAGAATCCAAAGGTGGCTTTATCTACTTGTTGAGTTGTCGATGATCCTTATTCCTTGTTGATATGTCATCCTTGATCTCCTTGTCCAACATCTTGGTTTATCTTACTTCTCTCCATCTTTTCTTCTCTTTTTCTCACTTCGAACCAGTAACAGTCACTGTGTCTTCCGCGCAGTTTGCCTTCTACCTTTTCTTCCTTGACCTTTGCTTACTTCCATAACCAAGGGCCAACAGGCCCCCAACACTCACCTATGACTTATCCCGAGGCACTTCAGATATGATCCTTTTGTTTTACTTCGACTTCAGACTGCGCAGGGAAGCCTTTGCTTTCTACTCTATGCCTCCCTTCGTCCCTTGTGCAGACTGTATTTTCTATGTCTGGTACCTAGTTTCAACTGCACTTGGTACCTATACCCTTTTCCTCATGCTTTTACTGAGAGCTGTGAGGTAGCTAGTTATCATAATACAACTTCAACCGGCTCCCATTCACTAATCCTTCCTTCCATTCTCCCTTCAAAGTATTCAACTGTGCAACTCCTCCTTCTGTAACATAGGCGATCTCATATGGCCCGAGCCAATGTGTTATGAACTTCTTATGGCGATATTCCTTGGCAATTTGGATCTGATGGTATCCTAAGAATCCATCTGTAAAAGAGTGTACCTCCTGGCCTCCCACATTATCTAACACTTCGTTAGTGAATGGTGTAGAGAAGGGGTCATGTAAACATGCATCATTCAGCTTCCTGAGATCTACGCAGATCCTGATCTCTCCTGTCTTTTTGTCTTGTACCACCATAGGGCTTATCCATTCTGACTCTTCCATAGGTTCTATAATCCTTGCTTCCAACATTCTTTCGAGCTCAATCTTCACTTTCTCCTTATACTTAGGGTTCAATCTGTAGGGTCTCTGTTTGACTGGTCTTGCATATGGTTTCAAAGGGATCCTCATCTCTCCTGTAGGCCCTTTAATTCCCTTCATATCAATGAACCTGGTTGGAAACAAGTCCTGATATTCGTGCAATAATTCTGTTATCTTTTCGATAGTGGTAGCATCCAAATAATATACAACATTTGCAATCTTTGGTGTTTTCTTTGTTCCAATATTGACTTTCCTAATCTTGATTGGTTGTCCAATGAATGGTAACTCAACTCCTAGTCCTTCCACATCTCTTTTGCCTTCTATTTATGTGATGTTCACCTTCCTAGGATCATCGTCTTCGTCAACATTGATGTTGTAACAGCCTTGCAGTTTCTGGAGAGACACATTCCATTCATCCTTTTCTTTTTCTAAAGGGAGGCTAGAGGTCTCCTCGAATACTTTCTGTCTTACAATCTGTAATGCTTGATCTACTGAAGGATATTGGCTTTCAAATAAGAAGGAAGTTACAAAATTCTGAGTCATACCTTCCCAATCTACAATGACGAGGCGTAGCTCTGCTTGAAGGTACCAATTGATAGGTGTCGTGTCCAGTGTGTTAATGAACTTGTGCACCCATTACTCTTGAGGAATTTTTCTCTAGGCTTCTTCGAAACTTCTCACATGGTCCTTTGGACAACTTCGACCTATGTACCAAACTTTGCAGCCTTCTACTTGTGTTGAGAACCGTGCGGTCATCAGGGTATGACATTGTACCCATTCTGTAATGTTGTTTTTGTGTGTCGCCCACCATCTTGTTGGTGTGGCTTTCAGGGCCTCATCCATTGCCAACAATCTTTTTTGTGTTGGTACACTCACTTCAAAGTCTGCTAAGAAGGCTTCTAATGGATTAAGACCATCAAAGGTGGGTAGGTTACTTACTATTGTGTCGATCCAACAAACTTCTCTGGTTAGTCTAGCACATATCCTTGTAGATACTTCATACATTTTGTTATGCCAATTATCTAATGCTTCCTATGAATCTGATGAACATGCGTTGTCACTTCACCAGCTTAGGTTCCCATCGGCCGTAGGATTAATGTAATCATGTCGTATGGATGTTAGTTTGTATATGTTTTCCAGTTCATATGTGCGGTCTTCTTCTCTGATAGGTTCTATGTATCGCTGACCTTCATCTGGATCTAAAGGTGAAATGACTCTAAGGCCATCTCTTTCAAACATCATACGTATTTTCATTAAATCAACCACAGTGGAATTGTTGAAATCCCAATCGATTCCTAACAGTGCAGAGTAAGGACAATTGTCATCAACTATCTCAATTACCTCAAAATCTGCAAACGTCCTTACTCCGTCGATGTCCACAGGCAGATGTTCCAATCTACCAAAGGAGCTTACTGCCTGCTGATTAGCCATCCTAGGCCTTATAGGGGAATAGATCAACTTGGGTTTTCCCATTAGTGCCCAGGTTTGCTTCATCATGACATTGACCTCCGACCCTAAGTCAAGGACCACATAGCTTATATCATATTCTCCAATCTGAGCATTCAGGTGTAATTTCTTATTTGTCCTCCTCTTTTTAGAGATTTGGTGTACTTCCCTATTCAGTAAGAGGTCTATCTTTCCTAGCTCATACTGTCGGATTACATTTTGTAGCTCTTGCACAACGCTCTCATCTTGAATCAACTTGATACAAGTATATAAAAATTCCATGAGCCTGCTTACCTATTTTCCTTCTTTTGGCGAAGCAGACTGACCAAATGCCTGAGGCATTCCATATTCTCTCACTTCTAGTCGTGTTTTTGATGAAGAGCCTTAGTCCTCTTTGAACTCTTTTCTTGCCTCCTCAAATATTTTTCTTTCTTTCTTTGCATCAAAATTTTGTGTCTTCTCTGTAGCTTTCCTGACTCCTGAGTCTTTTGTAGTCTTTCCTTGGATCAGTCTGTCTTCTCCTATAAAAACACCTCCTCTCATGATAAAAATGACTCTAGGGTCTTCTCTGCGAGGTTCAACGTATATCAGTTGCACTTGCGGGTTCTGCTGAGGTCCTCGTCTCTCCTGAAGCTTAGCTAGCAGCATAGGACAATCTTCTATAACATGTTCAAATGAGCTGTAGTAGTTGCAAGTAGTGCAAGGGTTCTGACAGTCCCTTGCGAGGTGTCTTGGTTGTGCGCAGTTGTAACAAATGATTTTTCCTCAGCCTCGACCCATACCGCCTCCTCTGAATCCACCGCGAGGATTGAAGTTTCCTCTCCCAGGGGAGTTGTACTATGTAGTGTTTCCTTCTTGATGTACTTCACCTTGAATTTTGTATATGTCTCTTGAAATTTCATGCATGAGATCATAAGCCCTACAGTCCCTATCATCATGTCCCATGGACTTACAGAATGTGCAATACATATTTGTGGGTGTCTGAACATACTTTTTCATGTAATAGCACTC
>JZKD02S1354173.1:0-11590 GCA_000966675.3 Picea glauca | reverse complement strand
TAAAGTTCTTTCCTTAGAAGGAGTTATATCATTCGAACATTGAAGAGTAAGGAGATATGAAACAATGTCACGGTACTAAGATGAGGAGGAAAACTTATCTTCAATCTAAATAATATGCGGTTGATCATCAATTTCCTCTATATCTAACAGAGAATCATGAGACTCAAAGTTATTTATTCCAAGAGATATGAAATTTGATTCGGCTAACAACCATGCCATATCTTGACCTTTCACTAGTTTGGTTGGTTTAACTTCTAAATCAAACTCTTGAATTTTAGCCAACCATTTACCTCTTCATCCATCGTTGTCTGGTTGAACTAAGATATATTTAATTTCATTTGTTTGTACATAAGAAATTATTTTTGAGTGTAAGACATATGTTCATAAATCTTTGAGAGCCTTCACCATCGCATAATCTTGTTTTTCAAGAATGTTGTATCTTAGCTCTGTATCTCTGAGGATTTTGCTAAAAAAGGCTATTGGTTGTTCGATATTCGAGGATTTTGGATGAAGGATGATATAAATCCTCCGAAGGCCGAATTCCCAAAGTAAATGTTCGAACCATTATATATATTTCAGGGCTTCGGAACTCTGGAGCTCCAGAGCTACGAGAGTTCATTTGTTTAAAAGTGAGATTTGTACTTTGACGGTTCAAAATTTGGGATTTTTGGATGTAGAAAAATATAAATATCCCAAAGACTGAATTTGTGGAGTGATTAATTAATACTTAATCGTGATTAATTAAAATTGTTAAATTTTTTATTATCTCTTTGAAACACTTTTAATTTTTTGTGAAATCCAATACTTCGACACTTTGATACTTTGGTGGTTGTAAACCCAATATTTGTTTAAACTCCCGAAGGGAAATATCCCAGAGTGACGTGATAGATATGAAATCATTCTTAGTGACATGTCAATAATGGAAGGGTGACACATGTCACTTGAAATTGTGTGAATCATCTGACACAAATGTTAAAAATAAGTGCCACATGTCAGCCGAAGAAAATATTTAATGACATGTGTCCTATGACTCATCCGTAAGTCCTTTTATAAATTATCACAAGGAAATGTCTTCGGGAATTCATAGATTCATGGTTTTTTTTGTTTATATTTCTTGAAAATACCGAAGCGTGAAGCTTCGAAGTGACTGTTAAAGATCTTCTTTTAAAATTCAGGCGACTTTTATATTCTGGAGATCACAAGAACTGTTTAATGAAATTAGTGCAACTCATCGACGAGAGACATTGTAAGAGCCTTATTAATATATAACGACCAAGGATTTATTCAATTAAAAGGAAATTTCCTAAGTTTTTTGGTGAAATTGTATTCCTAATAGGAAGAAATAAAAGAATAAAAGTTCAAAATTCTAAGTATTCTAACATAAACACTTAGACATGGAAATGCTCATGCTCCCTCTGTGATCATCGCTACTCATGACTATTCATCTCTCCACATCAATGTAACTATCTATCCCCCTTTGACATCAATGGAAAAGGGTATTTCTCTCCTTGGGACTGCTCCCCGTACCTAAAATCTCCTTGAGACTGCTCCCCCAGTCTTTTGCTCCATCATCTGAACAATCTCTCCCCCTTTGGAAAGGGGATGTCACTCTGATGCAATGCTAATGGAAAGGATACCAATCATCTCTCCTCCTATAATCATGCCTTTGAAACCAATCATGGGAATAACAATAACTCCCCCTGTGGGTATGTCTCCCCTTATCTTCTCTGCAAGATGGAAAATATGCTACCACTGCGATATGCTTCTGCTGCAAATGTTACTGCTCAACTGGAACATAGATCAACTGCTCAATAATGATTTTATCTTCCTATTACAATCCTTGGACTTGTCCATGCATCAAACTCGTACCATACCATACACCATGAAGAAAAATATATGTCAACAATGAATATAGAATCATGAACAAAACATCAACCATGTACATCTTGTGCNTCAACTAAAAGTATTTAGACTTTCCACAATATCTGCTCTAAATATATAATACAATCTGAATGGAAAAACATAACGTAGATATTGTTGAGTTATGGTTTGATGTCTTGGCACTTCATATGCTCCTTCATTTTGTCCTAGATGCACTTGATTTCCTCTGTTCATTGAAATGGGTACACGTATCCATCAAGGCTACCAAAAATATTGAAGGTTCAATGTTCTCATTTAATTCAAAGGAAAACACCTTCTTGTGTACTATTGGTAGCTTCTCCTGGATCTTCTTTACTTCTTGGGCTGTAATTTGATACTATAAATTAGGATTCACCAACAACTCATTAATATTGAGAAAATCAATATGATTGATCTGTTGGATGATAGATTGAATATTTTCCTTATTTTTTCTGGAGTTTTTCTTATTCATTTTTATTTCAATCTGCCCCAGTGCCTCTGAGATATCATTGCTTCTACATAAGATAGGGTATTCAGACAAGCCTCCTTTGCCTCTCTGGCAAGCTTCTTTCTTTCTTCTAGGTTCTTCTCCCAATCGTTCAAGGCCATTTCACCCTTCACTTGTTCATATTGTGAAAAAGGGGCGAGACTAGGGATATTGGATTTCTTCCTCCATATAGTGAATTCCTAAAACTTGGATCTAGCCACACAAACATCATTTTCTTTTGCATAAATAATTTTCAGAGAATTATTCATTGCTTGATAGTATTTATGAATAGTATCCACCTTTTGATATAGATCATGTTGGACAACTTCCAACTTCCCATTGATTTCAGATGCTTGTGCTTTGAAAGTGATGTTGTATATTAGTGTGTTCTCCATTAGGACTAATTTGTCTTGCAATTGTTCTATCAAACTGTCCCACTGAGTAATCATGGATTTTCTAGTATGTGAATTCTGGTAAATCAGCTCGAGTTTCTCCTATAACTGCTTCATCTGCTACTGATAACTTAACCTGCTTTTATCTATGTCACGATTCATTATGCTCCTGACATCTTGTTCTGTGATTTGCATTTCATTCTGCAATTGTTCCACCAAGAGAGATTTTTGTTGCAGTTTCTTGGTTAGATTATCCAATGACCATTGGTTGGCAGTGACGAAGGCCCCTAGTGAATATGTAACATCTTTGGAAAACTCAAGATCATTTTGGCCTTTTCCATCATACACTTTTTTCTGCCTTTTAGTAACTACTCCATCTTTTTGCTGAGATTCTTTCTTTACAATAGCTTTCCTTTTCTTGTTGAAAAAGAAACTTGAGGGAGGCATTTCTTCAGGAAATATAGGAGTAAGTTCATCTATGTGAATGAAATTCAAACTAGGAGTTTCAAAACTGGTTGGTAAATGAGTTAATGAGGGAATACGAGAGATAAGTGTGGTGGATCTTTCTAGACCTGTTGTACCTGGGATGACAACAAAAGTAACTAGTGTTGAAGGGGGAAAACGTGTCCCTGCTTCATGAAAGATTCAAAGTGGGATAATATATGTTGATCATTTAGACCTAGCATTGATGTTTTTATCTCTTTAAATAATCCGTTTGCACTCTTTAATAATTCTTCAGTTTTCTTCTTAGTGGAGCAACTTGGATGAGATTTTGTGGTTTTAGCTTCCTGGGAAGATGGAATGAGCCTTGAATATCCTTGTAAAATCTTAGGCAAGTTGTTTCATCTATGCTTTTGGAAGATGAGGAAACCAGTATGTTGGTCAGGAGGCAGAGTCTGAAATATATTTTGAACTTCTTCATAGGATATAGCTCCCCTGAAAACCTTATCATAAGGAGACTCTTTGTGGATGTATCTTTTCATGTTGAATTGGGCCAAATGATTCTTTACCACCTTATGAGGATCATGTCTTTTGAATTCAATGTCAACTAATTTGACATCTTCCAAGGCTGCAGCCTCGACTTTGGTATGACCAAAATCTATCAATGTAAACATACCAACCTGAATGGGAAAAGTTGGCCATACCTTTTTCTGAGCCTCTTTCAATTCCTTACTGATTCCTCCTGCTATTGTTTGGTATGCCACTTCTCGGAATACCATCCTATCAGGTAAAAAATTTGGAAGGGCATGAGGAGGAACGAAGGAACTAAACACTCTAATGTAAGAGAAGTTCTCTTCAATGTACCATTCTACAAATATGCCTAAGTTTCCCATAATCATCTCTAAAATCTTGGGTGGTGGGTGGACATAGATAGCTACATGAATAGGTACCACTAAATTGTGACAAATCTCATAAAATAAATCCTTAACATTTTCTTCCCATAGTTTGGAGAGGTAGAAATGTATAGTCTCAGAACTAGTCGAGGTCCAACTCCAATTCATCAGGGGAAATGGGGTCATGAAGAAAATGGAATCCCTTATGTATGCGGACATGTAAAAAGGACATTTTTTCCATTTTGATTTCAAAAATTGGTACTCAACAACCTCCTTAGAAAGGTTGTCCGACAACATTTTTTCCTAGTTGAAAGCATAGCCTTTGGCTACTTCATTCATTATAGCCACCCACTCAACTGAGAAATGTACATGATTTTTTCTCCCAAATAAACGGAAGAGAATCATGGCTATATATAATATATGAGAATCCAAGGATGTCATGGAATACATACCATGAGCATCAATTTTGAACTTGGTCGGATTTCCCCCACTAGCTCTTGATTATATAATGACCATTTCTTCCATATTGAGTGCATTCTTTTCTCTCAAAATCCAGAAAAAATGTTGCATTGTAGATATATTTGGGTGTAGAAGAAAGTTTTTACATTAATTGTATGTCCTCTGATCGAAAAGAGTCGATGGAGGTCTTCTGGTAACCGATAATGCTTCTGGTTTGAATGTTGACATGTTCCATAGCCCAACTTATGATATCATTATAGGGTAAAATATTAGGTCATGCAACAATCCTGTGTAGTTCCGACTGTGCTAGAAATATGAGTTTGGCTGAGAAGGACTCATCTTATTCCTCGATAGAATTTTCCAGATAGATAAGAATATCATGTTCTAATATATCATAGACTTGCTTCCAAGACTTGATGGCGTCTCTAATTCACGAAGTGGTGTCTGATAGAATGTTTTTTTTTGGATTGGAATCATATGTTGATGCATCTTTTTGCTTCGTAGCTTTGCGTGGTGCCATAATCGTCAGGGAAATGAAATTAACCTTCCTGTAACAAGAGAATTTTGTAATCTCTTAATTACTGAATGCAAATTTGTAATTGTAAATGGTAGAATGACTTGAGATTCAAAGTGTTTTATTCATAAAGTCTATCAATCTTAGTATTGATTAACTGACAGATTAAAAATCTAATGGAATTTATTACCTGGAAAATCACAATATTTACTCAAATATTTAAATTTAGCCAATCATAAATGTCATTAATACTTCAACGGTTAGGAGTTCATAGGTTTTGAATGTAAGATGGAAGAAATCTCCCGAAGGCGGAATTCCGAGAGAGGTTAATCTCTAATTAATCGCTTTTATGTTTTAATTAATCATTCTTTAAACATTGTATTAGCCTTAAGTACTTCATAAGTTCTATATTCGAGGGTTTTGGATGAAGGATGATAGAAATCCTCTGAAGGCCGAATTCCCAAAGTAAAAGTTTGAACCATTATATATATTTCTGGGCTTCGGAACTCTGGAGCTCTAGAGCTACGTGATTTCATTTGTTTAAAAGTGTGGTTCGTACTTCGGAGGTTCAACGTTCAGGAGTTTTGGATGTAGCAGAAGAGAAATATCTCGAAGAACGAATTTGTGGAGTGATTAATTAATACTTAATCATGATTAATTAAAGTTGTTAAATGTTTATTATCTCATTGAAACACTTTTACTTTTTTGTGATATCCAATACTCCAACACTTTGATACTTCGACGGTTGTGAACCAAATATTTTTTCTAAACTCCCAAAGGGTAATCTTCCAGAGTGATGTGGCATAGATGACGTAATTCTTAGTGATGTTTCAAGAAAGGAGGGGTGACATGTGTCACTTTAAATCATGTGAATCATCTGACACAAATGTTAAAAATAGGTGCCACGTGTAAGCCCAAGAAAATATTTAATGAAATGTTTCCTATGACTCATGCGTAAGTCCTTTTAGAAATTATCACGAGGAATTGTCTTCGGGACTTCATAGATTCGGGGTTTTTGTTGTTTAGATTTCTTAAAACTACCAAAGCGCGAATCTCCAGAGTGACCGTTAAAGGTTTTCTTTTAAAATTTAGGCGGATTTATATTCTGTAGATCATGAGAAACATTTGATAAAATTAGTGCAACTCATCAACGAGTGACATTGTAAGAACCTTATTAATATATAATGAGAAAGGATTTATTTAATTAAAAGGCAATTTCCTAAGTTTTTTGGTGAAATGTTATTCTAAAGAGGCAGAAACAAAAGAATAAAAGTTCAAAATTCTAAGTATTCTAGCATAGGCTCCATTTGGGGATTGTGGCTCTCTGTGAGGCATAGAAGAACAATAGACCATGTGCCTTTATTGGGTAAATGGATTCATTATTTCTTTACTTTTTTTTTTTTTAAACATTTTCTGGTTTTATTTAAGAATTAATCATACATAGAAAAAATGAACTCATCCAACTCCAAAATATTTAAAAACACACTTAATGATTGATCTCAAGTTATGCTAATAAATTTTCCCCTTTTTTAAAATTGATTTCGGAATTGTTTAAGATAATCAAATAAATTTTAACTAAAATATCAGGCTTCGACCGACTTTGTTTGCTTCAGGATTAAGTAGATGTAACATATTTATTTAGGGAATCCCTAGTTGGTTCAGGATGTAAATATCATTGAAACGAGAACTAGATAATAGAGTATGATATATAGATATGTATGACAACCTTAGATATATTATAGATATTGCTTCACTTCCAACGAGCTTGTTCAGTACCCTGGTGAAGGTATCTACTTCTCCCATTGAATTTCCTTTCACCACTTCAATTAAAGAATTTGCAATTCGATGAGATGAGAGCAATCAATATATGAATTTACTTTCATCATCTCTTTTAGACAATATGGGGGAAATCGAATTATGAATTTCCTTTCACCATCTGTCTTGGATTTTAACATTTTGAAGTGGGGGAAATCAATTTGTATGTAACATACAAGGGATGGTATATGTTTAAAATATTTAAAATGAAAAAGAAGGTATGTCTACAATTTTAAGAATACTCTGAAACTAACTTTCTTCCAATTTTTAGTACACCTTCGCCTATAGTAATTTTTTTTTTTTTTTGAGGGGGGGAAGATTTCAATCGTTTCAGAGATAAACCTTCAACGATTTTGTCAATTTAAAATATGATATCAGAGTGGAAAGAACTTGGGGAGAGGTAGAAATGACCAAATCAAGGATTCAGAGGATTTGAATAAAAAAATTCCTAATCCCACACAAGTTTGTGTATTAAATATAATCTTTTACTATGCTTTGTCCCATAGTTATTATAATTGTGCAAATTTATTTTGAGTTTATTTATTATCTTTTTTATTTTTTATACCAGAGATGGCTTTAGAATTTATCAACATGACACTTTGATTTATATTTTTCTACATCTCCAATGTTTAGATCAGGTGATAACATCATCATGAGAAAAACTTCCTTCACATTTATTTCAATCAATTTTTAAATTTTATTCAGACTATCAACAAGAATAGGAACTCATACCTTATTTTTCTTTTGAATTTTCAACAAGCAATATTATTTATTTATCATCTATTTTTAGAGAAATAGAAAATACGAAAAGACGATTGTCGAGTTTTTCTTGAGCCTCATCTCCTGTTCAACAAGATCTATTCTGCAAAAGGAATGAAATGCAAAATATTAGATAATCCTGTAGAATAGAGATGATACATGATGAAGATGGTTTACATTTCAATAGTCCTCAAGAAGATTTTAATATATTCTCTGTATTATCTTGATTAGCTACTGAATGAATTTTATTTTACAATGCAATTTATTTTTATTTTTCTATATTTATTTTTAAAATGAATTCAAACAATCATAATTTTATTTAAAATATTTACAACAATTAATCAAATCACTCATATAGTTTTCACAAAGAAAAGAAAAATGGAAAATTAAAATTGCCAATGTCAATCCAATCCGATATATACAATGGAAATCTAAAAAGTAACTACTGCATGAAATTTTTTAGATAACGCCCATTGATAGGGGCCTCAAGAATCTCTCCATTGATATTTTCGAGCAAGAATGAGTTTTTTCCCTCAGCAACTGCAATTTTGAAGGGTTTGAACTAGAGATGATCAAATTTCCCATGTTTCCCTACATCTTTCATTCTAGTTTCTCATTTTAATACTAAATCTCCAGGAAGAAACTCCCTGTCTTTAGCTTTCTTATAAAAAAGGGCTTTCATGTTATCATAATATTTTTGGAGCTTATCATCCACTTTTACTATGTTCTGTTGTAATTCAATGATTTAATTTATTCTTCTCGTAATATCATTTGAATATTCATTCACATCCTGCCAAAGTTTCATCCAGGAAGAACAAGATTAATAGGAAGAATAACATCAATACCATAAACTAATTGGAATGGAGACATACCTATATATTTTTTGGTGCCAATTATGTTTGCCCATAAGGCATATTTTAAGTATATGTGCCAAGCTTTTTTGTTTTCTGTCAAAACCTTCTTGATTATCATCATCAAACTCTTATTAGATGATTTTTCCAACCCATTTCCTTGAGGATAGTAGGTTGTAGAATGACCTAAGATAATATTGTATTTTGAAAAAAATTGATCATTGCAATATATTTAAAAGCCCGAGCATTATTAGTGACTATTTTCCTAGGACAACCAAATCTTGCTAGGATGTTTTCTTCCAAAACGTTGATCTCTACTGAATCTGTAGCATTCCGAGTTGGAATGGATTCAACCCATTTAATAAAAGAATCAGTAGTGGTCAAAATCCATCCGTGTTGAGCACTCGATTGTGGATGAATTTATCCAATGAAATCTAAACCCCATTGTTGGAAAGGAACTTCAGATTTTACTAGAATTAAAGGTAGGGCAGGAAGCTTTTTCTTACCAACAAACAGTTGGCATGAATTGCAAGATCTGACCCTTGTATTTACATCGGTGAATAATTTTGGACAATAATATCCTACCCTTAAAATTTTGTAATTTGTTGCTCTCCATGCATGATGTCCTCCACATACTCCTTCATGAAATTTGTCACTGACACCTTTTGTTTCGAATTCTATAAGGAAATATAACAGGAAACCCAGAGGATCTTTCCACTATAACTTGCCATCAGTAATGAAATACTTAATTGCATGTAACTTTAAAGTTCTTTCCTTAGAAGGAGTTATATCATTCGAACATTGAAGAGTAAGGAGATATGAAACAATGTCACGGTACTAAGATGAGGAGGAAAACTTATCTTCAATCTAAATAATAGGCGGTTGATCATCAATTTCCTCTATATCTAAGAGAGAATCATGAGACTCAAAGTTATTTATTCCAAGAGCTATGAAATTTGATTCGGCTAACAACCATGCCAGATCTTGACCTTTCACTAGTTTGGTTGGTTTAACTTCTAATCAAACTCTTGAATTTTAGCCAACCATTTACCTCTTCATCCATCGTTGTCTGGTTGAACCAAGATATATTTAATTTCATTTGTTTGTACATAAGAAATTATTTTTGAGTGTAATACATATGTTCATAAAGCTTTGAGAGCCTTCACCATCGCATAATCTTGTTTTTCAAAAATGTTGTATCTTAGCTCTGTATCTCTGAGGATTTTGCTAAAAAAGGCTATTGGTTGTTCGATATTCGAGGGTTTTGGATGAAGGATGATATAAATCCTCCGAAGGCCGAATTCCCAAAGTAAATGTTCGAACCATTATATATATTTCAGGGCTTCGGAACTCTGGAGCTCCGGAGCTACGTGAGTTCATTTGTTTAAAAGTGAGATTTGTACTTTGACAGTTCAAAATTTGGGATTTTTGGATGTATAAAAATATAAATATCCCAAAGAATGAATTTGTGGAGTGATTAATTAATACTTAATCGTGATTAATTAAAATTGTTAAATTTTTTATTATTTCTTTGAAACACTTTTAATTTTTTGTGAAATCCAATACTTCGACACTTTGATACTTTGGTGGTTGTAAACCCAATATTTGTTTAAACTCCCAAAGGGAAATATCCCAGAGTGATGTGATAGATATGACATCATTCTTAGTGACATGTCAATAACGGAAGGGTGACACATGTCACTTGAAATTGTGTGAATCATCTGACACAAATGTTAAAAATAAGTGCCACATGTCAGCCGAAGAAAATATTTAATGACATGTTTCCTATGACTCATCTGTAAGTCCTTTTATAAATTAACACAAGGAAATGTCTTCGGAAATTCATAGATTCAAGGTTTTTTTTGTTTATATTTCTTGAAACTATCGAAGCGTGAAGCTTCGAAGTGACTGTTAAAGATCTTCTTTTAAAATTCAGGCGACTTTTATATTCTGGAGATCACAAGAACTGTTTAATGAAATTAGTGCAACTCATCGACGAGCGAAATTGTAAGAGCCTTATTAATATATAACGACCAAGGATTTATTAAATTAAAAGGCAATTTCCTAAGCTTTTTGGTTAAATTGTATTCCTAATAGGAAGAAATAAAAGAATAAAAGTTCAAAATTCTAAGTATTCTAACATAAACACTTAGACATGGAAATGCTCATGCTCCCTCTGTGATCATCGCTACTCATGACTATTCATCTCTCCACATCAATGTAACTATCTATCCCCCTTTGACATCAATGGAAAAGGGTATTTCTCTCCTTGGGACTGCTCCCCGTACCTAAAATCTCCTTGAGACTGCTCCCCCAGTCTTTTGCTCCATCATCTGAACAATCTCTCCCCCTTTGGAAAGGGGATGTCACTCTGATGCAATGCTAATGGAAAGGATACCAATCATCTCTCCTCCTATAATCATGCCTTTGAAACCAATCATGGGAATAACAATAACTCCCCCTGTGGGTATGTCTCCCCTTATCTTCTCTGCAAGATGGAAAATATGCTACCACTGCGATATGCTTCTGCTGCAAATGTTACTGCTCAACTGGAACATAGATCAACTGCTCAATAATGATTTTATCTTCCTATTACAATCCTTGGACTTGTCCATGCATCAAACTCGTACCATACCATACACCATGAAGAAAAATATATGTCAACAATGAATATAGAATCATGAACAAAACATCAACCATGTACATCTTGTGCCATATTGTGTGCAAACCATGCACAACACCCATGTACATCGATATCATACAATATACCATAAGATAGAATCAATGCAGTGTATCATCCATATGCCAATAATATGTGCCAATTGTGTACCAACCATATACCTCTACCAACATGCCAACCATGTGCCTCAAACAAGTGTCATATCACTCATGATATACCTCTACCATGAACCAAGTACCACAACCATGTATCTCAACCATCAATATATCAACCAATAATCTCAACTATATCATCCCATACATCATGTACCAAACCAAGTGCATCAACCATGCACCAAACCTCAACAAGATGAATCACAATCAAGATGTGTTCCCATACATGTATGACATATCAACCATAA
>JZKD02S1354162.1:0-11590 GCA_000966675.3 Picea glauca | reverse complement strand
TACAAACCAATCTAGCTTTATTTCTAACAACTTGTCCTTTTTCATTCATTTTATTTTTGAACACCCATTTGGAACCTATTACATTCTTGTCTTCAGGTCTAGGAACAAGCTCCCATGTATTGTTCTTCTCAATCTAATCAAGCTCTTCATTCATAGCTCTAATCCAATCATCATGTTGGTTGGCTTCATCAAAATGTTTAGGTTTAGCTATAGATAAAAAAGCAACATGGGATTGTTTTGAGTCTTTAATAAATTTCCTTCTTGTCTGAACTCCTTTATTTATATCTCCAATTATCTAATTTTCAGGATGATTCTTTCTAACAATTCTGAGAGGTGATTTTGCTTCTTTCTACTGATTTGTGTCAGTTGGAGTATTCATATCTTCATCTGATTTAGATTCTTCTCTTTCTGATCCTTGGACCTGTTCATCTTCGTTTTCAATTATATCTTCTGTGCTTGGTTCAACACTGCTTACATTTCCTATCGGGATTTCTTCATCAACTTTTATGTCAATACAATCAACAAATTTATGAATCCTCTTATTGTAGCATTTGTAACCTTTACTGTTTGTAGCATAACCTAAGAATATACCTTCATCATCCTTGTCATCATATTTACCAATATTTTCATCATTATTCTTGATATAACATATACTCCCAAAGACTTTAAAATGCTTGATTGAGGTAGGTCTTCCAAACCATAGTTCATGAGTCTTGTCACTTTGTGGTGTGAGATGAGCTTTGTTAAGAATGTGAACAACTCTATGAATTACTTCCACCCAATATGTCTGATGTATCTTCCTTTCATTCGTCATTGATCTTGCCATTTGTTGTACTGATCTATTCTGCCTCTCAACAACTCCGTTTTGTTGTGGAGTCTTTGGAATTATGTACTCTCTTTTGATTCCATGTTTATCACATAACTCTTTGAGGTTCCATGAGCTAAACTCTCCTCCTCTATCAGACCTTATTGCTTTCAATATTTTTCCTGTTTAATTCTCAGTTAGAGCCTTAAACACTTTGAATTTTTCAAATGCTTCAGATTTTTCCTTCAAAAAGGCAACCCATGTTAGTCTAGAATAATCATCAATAATCAAAATAAAATAATTTTCTTTTCTTGTACCTTATTTCCTTGATGGTCCACATAAATCCATATGTACTAGCTGGAGAGGTTTTTCTGTTGAAGGAAATTTTTTAGATTTGAACTGTGTCCGAGGAAGATTTCCTATCTGGCATGGTTTACAAACATAATCATATGGCTTTGATATCTTTGGAATATCCTTTACTGCCTCACTATTTTTGAGCTTGATTATATGATCAAAATTTAAGTGTCCAAGTCTCCTATGCCATAGCCAACTTCCATCACACTTGCTTAAGTGGCATTCTTCTTTTTCTTCTTTTAACACATCGACATTGTTTTCAATTCTTATCCCTTTTGCAACTAATTGTCCTGAATTCATAGATTTTATTCTACAATCTTTAGAAGTAAAAATGACTTCACATCCTTGGTCACAGATTTGACTGACACTAAGCAAATTATGTTTCAGACCTTCTACAAATAACACATATTGAGCTTTCCCTTTGCAATTACTCAAACTTACCATTCCTTTACCTTCTATTTTTCCTGGTGCATCATTTCCAAAAGTTACATTCCCTGATTTGATTTCACTTAGAGTTAGAAACTTACTTTTGTTTCCAGTCATATGTTTAGAACACCCAATGTCAACATACCAGGGATTCTTTTCTTTCTAGGTTGATAACACTAGTCTACACTTGTCATCTTCTTTCTTCTTCCAAATCTTTAAATTTTCAGCATTAGGATTTGAATCTAGCTTAAAATTCCTTAAGCGACAATCTGTAGCTTTATGTCCATAGTTATGATAGATGTAACATTCTGGTTCACTGAATAATAGATCATAACGATTGTTATGATCATAATTGTTGTTATGTTTCACCTGTATCCTTCCTCCATCCATCACATGATTTATAGTATGTGGTCATTTGTTTCTTGGTTGTCTCAATCTTTGTTGTGGCAAATAATTATTCCTTGAGTATCTTGATTATAAATACCTAGATCTTAAAGAATAGTTTACAGCTTTGTGACCAAAGTTAGAACAGAAAAAACAATAACCATAGAAAAAACCTTTGTACCTTGAAAAAGGTTGTAGTTGATTTCTTCCATGCTGATGATTTCTTTGATCAGAAAATGTGTTTGTGTTATTTCTTTGATCTACAGATTCGGTTCTGGTACTTTTTCTTTCATTCCTTCTTGGTGACTGATTTTGTTTCTTTGTTTCTGCAGAGTGGTTGTTGTCAATGATTGTAGTTTTGAAAAAATTGATGGGTTTTGTATTACTTGGATGATCACTACTTGATCCTTCTTCATACCCCAAGCCAGCTTTCAACTTTGGATTCCTTTGCTAATTTAGAATGGAAATTAATTCTTCTGAGGCTTTAATACTTGGTATATTTTGGTGATACAATGCCTTAAACTTCTCCTTTTCTTTTCTGGTTTTTACTATCTTCTTCAAAGGCTTCACACCTCACTTTCTTCTCTGACAACTATTGTTTCAGTATGTCTTCTATTTTCTTTGCCTCTTCTAACTCCACTTTTAGTAGAGAAAATTTTTCATCAGCTTTTTCACCATTCATTTTAAACTGCATCAACAATTGTTTTTGTTTTCTCTTCTTACATATGAGTCTGACAATTTCTTCCAAAGCACTGATTAATTCACCTTCCATATCCACCACAACTTCTTCATCATCCATTTCACCTCCTGTGTATTCATCATCAAGATCTCCCATAGCCATAAGCATAAAATCATTCACTTTGTTTTCACATTATGAATCATTGTCTATGTCTTCTGAGGAATTGTCATTGTTTGCACACAAACTTTTCTTTTTACTATATTTCTTGAAATTATACTTCCTTTCATCATCAGAGTTTTGGTCCTTTTTTTGGTGGGGACACTTAGATGTAAAATGACCTATCTTACCACAGTTAAAACATTTGAAGGGAATCTTGCCTTGATATTTTCCTGATCCTTTCTTTAACCTTCTCACAAATTTTTCCTCAATATCATCTAAATTTGAATCAGTATGCTTGTCTTCTTTAAAATATGCTTCTCTAGTAATGGATTTATCTTTGTTGATTCTCATTTCATATGCAGTTAGAGTTCCTAGGATTTGATCAATAGACAAAGTTTTAAGATCATTTAGTTCTTCTATTGCAGAGACTTTTGGATTAAATTTATCAAGCAGAGATCTTAGAATATTTTGAACTAAAAATGATTCTTCAATCTTCTCACCAAGACCCTTCATGGCATTCACAAGTTCTTCAACTCTTAAAAAGTACTTGCTAATTGTTTCATCTTCATTCATATTTAGTTGTTCAGACATCAACGTATATGTTTGGAGTTTGGCATATTTTACTTTCTCATTTCCTTCATAACTATTAATAAGTTTATCCCACATAGCTTTAGCAGTTTCAAGATGCATCACCTTTACAAACTAATCTTCAGCAAGTCCATTCAAGATAGAATTCATTCCCTTAGCATTAAAGCTAAATTCTTATCATCCTTGGAAGCCAGCACAACAAGATTTGTATATTCAAACTCTACGACATACCAAACATCAACACCTAAGGCCATTACGTATGTTCTCATTCTAACCTTCTAAAAGGCAAAATTTGTTCCATCAAATAGAGGAGGCTTACTGGTTGAATTCCCTTCATGAATTGTCATGTTTAAGCTTACAAATCTACCTTTAAATAAAAGGAACCCACTCTGATACCAATTGTTGAAATTACTAAGACAACTAAGATGGGGGGGTGAATCAATTGTTACTATGCTTAAACAATTTTAATTCTATTAAACAATTTTTAATCTTTCATTAAGCGACCATCAATATTATACATCATATGAACAACATAAATAATGAGAATCAATCACACATAAGATATACAAAGAGACAACTTTTCATGAGGAAACCCATAAAGGGAGAAAACCTCTTCTTCTTCGAAATGATAGGAAGTATTTTAAGTTCTATACATCATCTATGTTTGATCACCAACTCAAAGTGAGGCTACTACCTCTATTTTACAAGCTCCAACTTGTTGAGAGCACCAACTCTCTCGTTTCTCTAGCACCCACTAGAAGGCAACACCAACTCCCTAAATATTCTAGCACCAACTGGATTTATACAAGCACCAACTTGTATACAAACAAATCTATGTTTTCCTGAGCACCACCCTGCCACCCTGTTTTTCTGGGCACAACTAGATGGAAGACACAACTTCCAATATTCAAGCACCAACTTGAATATCAAAGGACCAAATTCCTCCCTAGCACCAACCTTCCTCCCTGATTATGCATAATTGATTGACAAACAAACAATATAGGTATTTAAATTCTTACCCCTTCTTCATTGTTCTGCAATTCTTCTCTGGTTCAAAAATTGTTCTGCAGTTCTACTCTTCTACATGATATTTTGCTATTCTGCTCTTTCTTCTATCTGTTCAGTGACTATTACTCATCTCTAAGTTTTATCTCATGCTCTCCATTATTTGATTTTACCCTTCTTACAGTTCATCTCATTGTTTCAGTTAGAACAACCAACCTTACATGGTCACTGCATCTCACCTTTTATACTCATCAGCCTCATCAATTACACCTCGAATCTCCTTGGGCAAAGACAAAAACTTCTCAGCAACTGTATCACCAACCGATCAAGAACCACGATTTGATTTTGTAACTAAATTATAACTGAACTTACTAATCATGAAAATAAACGATGACCCTTCGATGATATTCTTGATTAACTTGCACCATTGGATTACTAATGATGGATCTCGTTCCTACTCCATATGCCCATTGGTTGTGACCACGGGCCTAATCAAAATGCCTTCCAAGTTTCAATCACAAAAAAAGATCTTAGCTCTGCTATCTCCACCTTCTCATATGATCATCGACAGTGACCACATCCTACACAAAAAGGCATTTTCGCATTTCGCATTTCGGCAATCCAGAGGTGAAGAGTCTTGACTCTTCATGTTGCGATCTTTGAAAAGGGGCTTATCTCCACTAGATCCTCCCTCTCACATGACCATTGGCGGTGACCTGGAGCTTATCCTAAAAGCGTTTTGTAATTCGCAAATTCAAAAATCCTATGGTGAAGAGTCTCGACTCTTCATGTTGTGATCGCTGAAATGGATCTTAGCTCCACTAGCTCCTTCCCCTCACGTGACCATAGGCTGTGCCAAAAGGTGCTTCACGATTTCGCATTTCATCATTCTTGTCATGAGTGTACTCGACACCTCCAACTCGCGGTATCTAAAACTCCAAAAATGGAGTCAGATCAACGGTCCACAATCTTGATGATTCAATGGTCCAAATATTTTCGTGATCTCACATATTGCGAGTTCCTACTGCAAGTTTCTTCCTTGACTCCTCCACCTCTCAGTATCTGAAACTCTAAAATGAAACCTTTTTCATGCTTTGATCTATCACCACATGTCCCTCTTGGATCAACGATCCAGATCTTATCGCAAATTCGCATATCGCGAGTTGGAAGGTTAGAGCAATGCCTTCCTTTGAATTTCCAGTCAGTGAAATGTTAATCCCTCACCATGTGTACTCCTCGACGATGGACGGTCCTCCTACTTTCGGGACTTTGTAATCCCGCTTCATCTTGTACTTAAAGATCGTGCTCCTTCTTCTGGATCCAATGATGTTCAGTCCTCGCACTCAGATCCAACATCTGATATTTGTTCTCCTCTTTTGCACATTCCTCCTATATGTATTCATATCTGACAGTCATCGGGAATTCAGGATGGGTGATCCAATGATCATTGTTGCTCCTCACTGTTGATCTTGCCATTTCCATGCCATCATCTCTCTGCTAGAATGTGTTGATCTTTTCCATCAATGTTAAAACACGCATACTCTACCTCTGTCTGAAAACATGCCAACATAATGCCTCTGGAATTTGATCAGTCTAATCTTCCAAGAGAAGGAAAAGAGGTAAGCAAGCTCATGGAATTATTATATAATTGTATTAAGTTAATTCAGGATGAAAGCATTGTACAAGCTACAAAATTTAATCAAACAGTATGATCTAGGAAAGATAGATCCCTTGTTGAATAGAGCAGTACACCAAGTCTCTAAAAAGAGAAGGACAAATAAGGAACTACACCTGAATGCTCAAATTGGAGAGTATGATATCGACTATGTGGTCCTCGGCTTAGGGTCGGAGGTCAATCTCACGACGAAGTAGACCCAGGAACTGATGGGAAAACCTAAGTTAATATATTCCCATATCAAGTTTAGGATGGCTAATCAACAAGCTGTAAGCCCCTTTGGAATATTGGAACATGTCCCTGTGGACATCGATGGAGTAAGGACGTTTGCAGACTTCAAGGTGATTGAGGTAGTTGATGATAGTTTTCCTTACCCTGCACTGTTAGGAATTGATTGGGCTTTCAATAATTCCACTTTGGTTGATTTAAAGAAAATAAGAATGACATTTGAAGGACATGGCCTGAGGTTCATTGCACCTTTGGATCCTGATGAAGGTCAGAGATACATAGAACCCATCATAGAAGGATATCGTACATATGAACTAGAAAACATATACAAATTAACAACCAGACAACAAGATTACATTAATCCTACAGTGGATGGGAACCTATGTTGGCGAAGTGACAATGCATGTTTATCAGATTCACAAGAATCACTAGAGAACTGGCATAACAAAATGTATGAAGTATCTACAAGGATATGTGCTAGATTAACCCGAGAAGTTCGATGGAATAGCACAACAATAAGTAACTTGCCCACCTTTGATGGTCTAAATAATTTAGAAGCATTCTTGTTGGAATTTGAAGCAATTGTACCAACACAACAAAGATTGTTGGAAATATATGAGGCCTTCAAAGAAACCCTAGCAAGATGGTGGGAGACACACAAAAATAACATTACAGACTGGGTACAATGTCGCACTTTTATGACAGTGCAGTTTTCAGAGAAAGCAGAAGGCTGGGAAGCTAGGTACACAGGTCGAAGTTGTCCGAAGGACCATGTGCGAAGTTGCGAGGAAGCCTAGAGAATAATTCCTCAAGAGAAGTGGGTGCACAAATTCATCAACACACTAGACACAACCTCTACCAACTAGTATCTTCAAGCAGAACTACGCCTCATCACTGCAAATTGGGAAGGTATGACCCATAACTTTGTAACTAACTTTTTGTTTGAAAGCCAATATCCTATAGTGGATCAAGTGTTATAGATTGTAAGACAAAATGTATTTGAGGAGGCACCTAGCCTCCCTTTGGAACAAGAAGAGGATGAATGGAATGCGCCTCTCCAGAAACTACAAGGTTGTTACAATATCAATGTTGACGAAGACAATGATCCTAGGAAGGTGAAAATCACTTAAAAAAAAGGACAAAGAGACATAGAAGGACTAGGAATTGAGCTACCTTTCATTGGAAAACAAATTAAAATTAAAAAAGTCAATATTGGAACAGAGAAAACATCGAATCTTGCGAATGTTGGAGATTATTGAGATGTTTCCACTATTGACAAGATCACAGAGTTATTGCATGAATATCAAGACTTGTTTCCCACCAAGTTCACTAATTGGAAGGGAATTAAAGGGACCATGGGAGATGAGGATCCATTTGAAACCAGATGCAAGGCCAGTTAAAAAGACACCCTACAAATTGAACCCTAAATATAAGGAGAAAGTGAATATTGAACTCGACAGAATGTTGGAGGCAGAAATCATAGAACCTATTGAAGAATCATAATGGGTTATCCCTATGGTGTTGCAGGATAAAAAGACTAGAGAGATCAGGATCTGTGTAGATCTCAGGAAGATGAATGATGCATGTTTGAATGAAAAATTCCCTACACCATTTACTGATGAAGTGTTAGATAATGTAGGAGGACAGGAGGTATATTTTTTTACAAATGGATTTTTAGGATACCATTAGATCCAAATTGCCTAGGAAGATCGCCATAAGACCACATTTGCAATAGAATGGGGATCCTATCAGTATATAGTGATGTCGTTTGGATTGAAGAATTCGCCAGTGATCTTTTTCAGGGTAGTGTTCGAAGCGTTCAAGGAGTTTTTACATAAGTTTCTGGAAGCATATTTTGATGATTGGATTGTTTTTAGCTTATTACAAAATCATATTGAATGTTTAAGACTAATGTTGGATAAGTGCAAGCAGTGTCATATTGCCTTGAACCTGAAGAAGTGCATATTCTTTTAACCCGTTGGAGTGTTGTTAGGTCATATTGTGTGTAAGCAAGGACTGCTGGTAGACCCATATAAGATTGCTATTATAGTTTATATGCCCCCTCCTACTTTAGTCAAACAGTTGTGCATTGCGCTGGGACACACTATATACTACAAGAAGTTCATAAAAGGCCATGCACAGATCACAACACCTATGGAGAAGATTTTGAAAAAATATTGTTAGTTTCATTCGACAGAAGAATGCCAGCAGAGCTTCAACACACTGAAACAAAAAATGGTTACTGTGCCTATTCTGGTTTTCCAAAATTGGAGCAATAAATTTCATGTTCATGTCGATGCATATTCTATTGCACTAGGATTTGTGTTAGCACAACTGGGAGTTGGATACATTGACCACCCGTTATCCTTTGCTAGCAGAAAGCTATCAACAATTGAGATTAATTACACCACCACTAAGAGAGAAGGGTTAGCCATGGTGTATGCACTGCAGAAGTTTCACCACTACTTGTTGGGAGGACACTTTAAAATTTTTATTGATACTCTGCACTAAAATACCTAGTCAACAAGCCAGTGTTGGGGGGGAGAATATGTAGATGGCTTCTGCTATTTCAGGAATATGATTTTGAGATCATGGTTAAGACAGGAAGAATGAACAAAGGTCCTGATCACTTGTCGAGGTTGGAACATGGAGAAGAGCCTACTAGTTTGGAGGATACATTGTCGGATGCATAGTTGTTGGCCATTAGAAATATTGATGATCCCTTCACGGAGATAGTCCAGTTCCTATCAACAGGAATGGCACCCAATGAATATACAATCACCCATAAGAAACAATTGGTGGTGCGTGCTGCAGAATTTTTACTTATAGTTGGGCAGCTATACAAGATGGGACCTAATGAGATATTGAGGAGGTGTTTTATGGAGGCAGAGTGACCATTGATCATCTCAAAAGCTCATGAAGGCATCATAGGAAGACACAAGAAAAGAAACAACACAGAAGGTTCCTAAAGATGGCCTTTGGTGGACTACCTTACACATAGATGTTAAGGACTATTACAGAGCTTGTGATGTATGTCAAAGAGTTGGGAAACCATCCAGAAGAGATGAAATGACTTTAGCACCGCAATTGACCCTAAAATCATTTGAGAAATGGGCCATTGACTTCATGGGACCTATAAACCCACCAAGCAAGCACACAGGAGACAAATACCTAATCACCGTGACAGAGTACTTGACTAAATGGGTCGAAGGAAGAGCAGTTAAAGATTGTAGTGCAACTACAGCTACGCGATTCATATTTCATGACATCATAACCAGGTTTGGATGCTCGAAGATCCTTATGAGTTATAAAGGCACACATTTTATTAGTAATACCATTGAATCCTTGACCAAGGAATTTATAGTCCATCACCAGAAGAGCACACCCTACCACCTGCAAGCGAATGGGGCAATTGAAGCATTCAATAAGATCTTGGAGACAACGCTGACGAAGATTTACAGTGTGAATAGGGATGACTGGGACTTAAGAGTACCAACAGTACTATGGACCTATAGAACCACTTGCAAGAAGCTAACAATGCAGACCCCCTTTAAGTTGGTTTATGGTCTCGAAGCAGTTGTCCTGATGAAATATTTGGTCCCAATCTTAAGAATCATAGCCTTTACAGATATGGATGACACTGGCATTGTTCAAGACAGGCTTGCACAATTGGTCAAACTATAAGAAGACAGATTTATTGCAGGATTCCATTAGTAGGTATAGAAGGAAAGAGAAAAGGCCTACCATGATAGACACATCAAGAAGAAGGCATTAAGCAAGGCGATTTGGTATTGATATACAACAACAAATTCATGAAGCATCCAGGAAAGTTTAGAATACATTGATTGGGGCCATATGAGGTTGTCTATGCCACGGAAGGAGGAGTTTCATAGTTGAAGACCTTGAATTGAGAATGGAAGGAAGGTTTGGTGAATGGGAGGTGGTTGAAACTGTACTATTACAACTAGCTACCTCGTGGCTCTCACTAAAATCATAAGGAAAAGTATCTAGGTACTAGGTGCAGTTGAAACTAGGTACCAGACATAAGAAAGACAATCTACACACCATGGAGAAGGAAAGAGAAGAAAGCATAGGTTTCTTCGCGCAGCCTGAAGATGAAGCAAATAAGAAGGGTCAGATCTGAAGTGCCTTAGGATGAGTCATAGGTGAATGTTGGGGGCATGTTGGCCCTTGGGTATTGAAGTAAGTGAAGAGTAAAGAAAAAAAGACAGAATTTGAACTGTGCAGAAGACATAGTGATTGATATTGGGTCGAAGTGAGAAGAAGAGCATAAACTATGGAGCGAAGTAAGATAAAGTAAGTCGTTGGATGAGGAGATCGAGGATGATAGATCAGCAAGGAAGACAGATCAAGAACAACTCACCAAGAATAAAAATACACCATTGGATTCTCTGGAGAACCGTGCAAGAATGAAGGAAAGACAAGTTGGCGAAGCCATGAAAATGTGGGTCAAGTTGACCTAGGTTTTTAGACACCTAGGGTTTTGGTATATAGGGTCTTGACACTTTGGTTTTTACTTAAGGTTGTTGGTGAGCTATTGTAATATATAAATAAAGGTCAAGAGGACCTGGGGGGGGTTGTTGTTGTCATTTTCATTGTTGTTAATGTTCGTTCCAAGTTTGTTATGAGTGATTATTGTAGTGAGAGAGGGAAGCATTGAGAAGTGAGGGAAGTCTGTGTTGTAATATATTTAGTTGGGTGCAAAGATCAACCCTCCAGCTAGGTGCCCAGGGAGATAAAATAGAGAGAAAGAGAGAAGATCTACTAGCTAAGAGCGTAGATAGGAACTGTATGCTTTCATCTTAATATATTATAAAGCACAGTTCTATGGACATAGCCCTAGGGAGAGGGTGAACCACGTACATCTTAGTGTTATGTGTGATTGATGTTGTGTTCTCTTGGTTATAGATATATTTTTATTGCATTATTGTGTTAGATCTGATAGATATTTGTGCGAAGTAGATCTAACTTGGTAATTGATATCTAGATGTTGTGTTGTTCTTGTGTCGGATCCACTTTGCATTCCCTTGGTTGTAGACATTTGTGTCCTACAACCCCCCATAGATACTTCGGGTGAGACTGTGTCTGCCTCACAGTTGTTGCTGAAAAAGCCAGTAGTTAGGGCTTGTTGGTGCACTCTTAGAGTCGAACCTGTAAGTTTTAAACCTACGAAGTAAAGCAATGCATATATATTCTTAAGCAATACAAAAATTAATCAATGGCTCATACACAGAATACACAGAGATCTTTACCGGAAACCCTCAAC
>JZKD02S1354151.1:0-11590 GCA_000966675.3 Picea glauca | reverse complement strand
GGTCTCTCATCATTGATCCTATTATTTGAAAAGGGGGCCCCATGTTCCATGAATTTCCTATCCCAAAGTCTCAAGAAGAACCACCCCCCCATCTTAGTAGTAGTTAGAATTCAGGTTGGTTATGAGTAGGCACAAAATTTCATGATGCAAGGAGGATCAGCCAAAATTTCACGATTGCATACCCTCATTTTATATTAGTTTTTGTAGTACAGAGGAAGAGGATATAATCTCCATTGTATATATGCTTTCGCTATTTTGTTTTGTTGATGTAAATATTTTTTTGTAAATATATGACATATTTTTCAGAAAAAAAAATAGGCTCTTTTTTCCTTATAATGTTGTTGTATATTATGT
This sequence comes from Picea glauca, assembly GCA_000966675.3. Lineage (NCBI taxonomy): Eukaryota > Viridiplantae > Streptophyta > Pinopsida > Pinales > Pinaceae > Picea > Picea glauca. The sequence continues at coordinate 11,236 of JZKD02S1354151.1, read as the reverse complement.
AGTGGGAAAGTCTCTCCAAATTGCAATAAGGTCCAAGAGCAATGGACTTTTGAATGAATACAGATTGGTGATGTGTTTTTGATGTCATTTTTCAATTTTGTTTATAAATTTTTGAATTTTGTGGATGTAGATGAGTTTTAGCTATATGCACTCTGATAGAAAGAAATAAGGTTGTGTGCATAAACTAGTGTCAGAACAGAGGAAACCTAAGGTTGAAGATAATTCTAGCAAAGAGTGAAGTGGTTGGGTAGAATTGTTTGAGAGAAGCAACATGTCAATTTTGACAGAAGTTTCAATGTAGAATGGTGGGATGAAGATATTCCTACGAGAAGAGGTTGAGGAAGACCTAGAAATGCAAATGTTGGTGAAGATGTTGTGATGCAGGAGCATCTCAAGCGAGACAGTGTGGAGACAAAAGACAACTGGAAAAGAACCCGACGAAAATTTTGAAAACGTTATAAAATATTAATGAAACGATTAAATGAAGGCACACTTGTAATATTGTAACGGACCTTGAGCGATCCGCTCTCGTCCTTAGTAGGTAGAAGGCATTTATAGTAGTTAATGAAGGTAGATAGAATTGAATGTTAGACTTGACAGTTTTAGGAGCCGGAGGGAAAACAGATATAGACACCCTCATTGTGTATTGTAACATTATTATGAACATTAGCAAGCAGAGCAAGAGAATACAGAGCTGAGAAGAGAGAGTTGTAGTTTGAATACACCCATGTACATATATTTGAATTAATAGAAAATAATTTTGATTCAAATTCATGGCGTTGTGTCGATTCTCTGTGTATGCATATTGAATTTTATGCTCATCGTTATTTTACTCTTTCTGCTGTACATTTGCTTTCATGCCATGTATGAATGATTTCTTGTTGAATGTTTGAAATCTAAGAGGAAGAGTAAGGAATGAGTTTCAATTGTTTCCCTGTCTGAGCAAGGATTCTTGCAAGGAGTGTAGTGGAGTTTGTCCGCAAGGAGTGCGTCAACAAGAATTCAGGATTGTGTCCCTGAAGGCTCAGATAGTTTTTCTTTTGTTCTTATTTCCTCAGAAGTGCAGTTAGACACAGGAGTCATGCAAGGTGTGAATAGAACAAGTTTGAATTCAGGGTTTGAAACCTAAGAAGTTGTTGGAGGACTGCTGTTGTAGGGAGTGCACAAAGTCGAAGGTGTTCAACACTTGAAGTGTTTGAAGGTTTTCCGCAAGGAGTGCATGCAAGAGTTTCCTGAAAAACTTAAAGTTGTAAGAAATATTAGGAAGTATAGAACCTTCAGTTATCGTCGAAGAGAAGCACAGGAAGTTTGTGCCTTGGAACAATGACGAGGCGTCACAAGGTTGTGTTGCAGGTGGTTGAGTTCCAGGGAAAAACACTTCGGTGAAAAGTTGCGAAAGTCCTTGAGAAGGAAGCTTTGGACGGTCGGAATTCTTCGTGGAGAATTCGCGAAGTCTCGCGAGTCATCAGATCTCACAGAGTAGTAGGGAAGTTATGGAGGTTATTTTAGGATTTCAAGCTCAGGAGAGACAGAGCCGTCGATCCAAGTTAGCCAGGGGCCGTTGGATCACTCGCGAAATCGCCTCTCGGGGTTTTGGGAGTTGAAGGGTCGAGGTCTTGGTATCAAAGTTCATGAAATTGTGAAGCGCGAAGCCGCGAAGGATCGATAGGATTGTTTGGGACCATAGCAGCCAGCAAGGTGGACAGATGGAGAAATGGTGATGCGAAAGTCAATTGCGTTGACCATTTCAGAGTATCATGAGCTGGAGTCCCGAAAGCCTTGCATCAAGACTCGTGAACTCGCGAAGTGTGAAGTCCCGAAACGACAAAAAGTCTAGTTGTGGGGCCAGTGCCGAGAACCGTGTCGGAGTCTAACATCTGAGGATTTTGGGGAATTAGAGCATCACGATTTCGGGGATCGTGGAGGGGAGTTGTATGTCATCGCAACTCACAAACTTGCGAAAACCGAAAAGCTGGAGTTGATATCGAAGTTTCAGAGGTTCAGGATTCGGGGTCTGAGTGACCAGGCGCTCGACCACAGTATTCACGAAATCTGATTCCAAGAAGAGAGAAGGAGGAACTCCACGAGGGTTTTCTATGGGTGCAGATTTTCTGAAAGGAAAATAGAAGAGTCGATTGAGATCTCTTCAGGCCAAGGAGTGAAGAACGATCTTGTGTACGTGGACTTTCTGGCCTGCGGGTTGGGGGGGGCTGCGTCAAGTTTGGTATCAGAGCCCAGAAAGGTTTCTTTCTTTCTGTAGCAAGGAAAAGGAAGATTCACCATGTCGCTGAGAAGGAGAGATAGAAAATCACCTGATCTGGAAGAGGAAAGGTAGATGTCTAGAGGAAGGGGTAGGGAGGTGCAAAATCCGGAAGTGGAAAGAGATCTGCATAACATACGTGCCAGAATTGTGGGCATGGAGATAAGACAAAGGTGCATAGCTGATGTAGGAGATATCAGTGAGTCCAAAAATGAAGATGAAGTTGGACATGGAGAAGAAGAAGTCACAACAGAAGATGCAGAAAATGAACACTTTCTTAGAGCCGTTGCAAGAATGAGTGCAAGGGTGAAGATGGAAATTCCAGTTTATGAGGGAAATCTAGATGTAGAAGAGATTCTGACTGGATTAGATCTATGGACACATATTTTGACTACGAATATGTCGAAGAGGAAAAGAAGGTCAAACATGTTGTCACAAGATTGAAGGGACATGCAGCATTGTGGTGGGATGAACTACAAGCTGACAGACACTACCATGGCAAGCAAAAAATTAAGAGTTGGGACAGGATGATCGCAAAGATGAAGGAAAAATTCATCCCCAGAGATTACCAAATCACTCTGTTTCGGAAGATGCAGAACTTGAGACAGAACTTGATGTCAGTGAAGGAATACACTGAAGAATTTTATAGGTTGAACATTAGAGAAGGTCATCATGAAAGTAATGATAATAAAGTAGCAAGGCAGATGAATGGCCTGAGATACAAAATTCAAGATGAGATGAGCATGTTGACCATCTGAATGGTGGAAGATTCTTATCAAATGGATCTGAAAGCTGAAGAGAAGCTGAGCCAAAAGCAGGGTCAAAGAGGCCGAGGAAGAAGTCAGCCCAGGGGCAAATCAATTGTCCAGGAAAGAAATCAGAAGCCTAAGGAAGAGTGGAAGAAACCTCAAACTCAAAATGAGAGAGGTGGAAGCTCACAGAGAGGGAAATACACTGATCAGAGAGGACAATATACAAATCAGAGAGGAGAGTATGTTGATAACAACATGTTTTCTCATACTAGAGGTAGAGGAAGAGGAAGAGGTGGAGTAATAAAATGCTTCACATGTGGAAATAATGCACACAAGTCTTTTGAATTTCTAGACAAGATGAAAGAAGGTGGTGAAACTCACATTGCCGAAGCACAAAGGCGGAATGTTGAGGCGAAATATGCTGAAGGCGGAAGATCGCTGCTGATGCAAAAATATCTTTTGACACCAGAGAAGGAGGTGGAGAGTTCGGTCCAAAGAAACAGACTTTTTTGGACTGCTTGCAAGACCAAGGACAGATTATGTAAGGTCATTGTAGACAGTGGTAGCGCAGATAATCACGTTTCAACAGAGATGGTATAGAAGCTAGAGCTGGAGACGATTGAACAACCAAGCCCATACAGAGTTTCGTGGCTGCAAAAAGGACATCAGGTAAATGTCACTAAATAGTATTTAGTTGAATTTAAGATAGGAGGATATAATGATAAGATATTGTGTGATGTTATTCCTATGGATGTTTGACATCTATTGCTGGGTAGACCATGGAAATATGACAGGAATGTGATTCATGATGGGAGAATGAACACATACACCCTAGAGAAGAATGGGAGAACTCACATGTTGCTTCCAATCAAAAATAAGGAGGTGAAACCTGAAGTAAGTAACATTGTACTTCTCATGAGTGAGAAGGAACTCCTTACAGAAGTTAAGAAGAAGGAGGAACCACAATTCATTGTGGTCAGGAAGACAAAGATTTTTTTGACCAGCACAAGGGTAGATGATTTACCAGAAGAAGTTCAAGAACTGCTGGAAGAGTTTGCTGACATAGTTGTGGACGAATCACCTCGTTCGTTGCCACCGATCAGAAGTGTGAGTCATCATATTGATCTCATTCCAAGAGCCAGTTTACCAAACAAAGTTGCGTACAGGTTGACACCGCAAGAGAATGAAGAGGTTAAGAGGCAAGTCCAGGTTTTGTTGGACAAAGGGTTGGTCAAGGAAATCTTGAGTCTGTGTGTTGTTTCGACAGTACTCAGTCCAAAGAAAGACGGAGGCTGGAGGATGTGTACTGATTCGAGGGCGATCAAAAAAATAACCATCAGGTACAAATTTCCATTGCCAAGGATGGATGATCTGATGGAATGCTTGAGTGGGGAAATATTTTTTCAAAGATTGATTTGAAAAGTGGATATCATCAGATTCGCATGAGAGAAGGTGATGAATGGAAAACAACATTCAAGAATAATGAAGGGTTGTATGAATGGCTTGTTATGCCCTTTGGCCTAACCAATGCACCAAGTAATTTTATGAGGTTGATGAATGAAGTCCTCAAGGATTTCATCGACAAATTTGGTATTGTATATCTGGATGATATATTGATTTTCAGCAGAACAGAGGCTGAGCACTTGAAACATTTGGCTACAGTGATGAAGAGGCTATAGCAGGAAAAGTTGTTGATAAATATGAAGAAGTCCTCATTCATGAAGATAAAACTCATTTATTTGGGGTTCATTATATCCGCAGATAAGTTGAGGATAGATCCAGATAAGGTGGAGGTAATTAAGAATTGGCCATCGCCAAGGAATATCTTTGAGGTGAGAATTTTTCACGGATTGGCTAGTTTCTACCAAAAATTCATCAGGAATTTCAGTGGAATTAGTGCAGCGATGATGGAAACAGTGAAGAAGAGACATAAATCCTTTCACTAGACAGAAGAAGCCAAGAATATTTTTAATCTGTTAAAAAGGAAGATCACGGAACAACCAATTTTTGTGTTACCTAATTTTCGAAAGACATTTCAAGTGAAATGCGATGCAAGCGGATTTGCAGTAGGAGCAGTCTTAAGTCAAGAAGACAAGACGATATCATATGTCAGCAAGAAGCTGAATGAAGCAAAATCGAAATACTCCACATATGATAAGGAATTTTATGCTATCATCTAGGCATTGAAGAAATGGAGGCATTACTTAATTCCCAAGGAGTTTGTTTTGTACAGTGATAATCATGCATTGCAATTTGTGACTCAACAGGAAAAGTTGAATCAGAGGCATGTTAAGTGTGTTGAATTCATGCAGAACTTTACTTTTGTGATTAAACATATTTCTGCAACTGCTAACAAAGTTGTTGATGCTTTGAGTAGGAAGTGTTTGTTATTGTAGTAGTTCAAAGTCAAAACATTAGGTTTTGATGATCTCAGAAACATGTACATAGATGATCCATATTTTAACGAGGCATATGAAGTAGCTGAGAATCCAATTCTCAGAGATAAAAGCCAGAGGGTAGAATACATGATCCAGAATGGATTGTTATTTAGGGGCAATCATCTTTGTATTCCCAAATGCTCCATGAGGGAGAATTTGTTAAAGGAAAAACATAGTGGAGGATTGGCCAGACACTTCGGTCATGAAAAGACATTCGCAAAGTTGAACGAATCATAATTTTGGCCAGGAATGCAAGCAAAAGTCAAGAGATTTGTGGACAGATGCAGAATTTGTCAGCATTCAAAAGGAAAGAGGTAGAATACAGGGTTTTATCAACCATTGCCCATACCTGAGAAGCCGTGGGATGAAATCAGCATGGATTTCATATTGGGATTGCCAAGGACACAAAGAGGATACAAATCAATCTTTGTGGTAGTGGATAGATTTTCCAAGATGGCACATTTTATCCCATGTCATAAAACCAGTGACGCAACACACATTGCAAACCTGTTTTTCAAAGAAGTCATCCGACTTCACGGCCTACCAAAGAGCATAGTTTCGTATCGAGATACGAAGTTCATAGGACATTTCTAGAGGACATTGTGGAACAAGTTGGGCATGAACTTGTCGTTTAGTTCGGCTTATCATCCTCAGATGGTTGGACAAACAGAAGCGGTGAAGAGAAGTCTGGGAGACTTGCTGAGAATCTTGGTGAAAAAACACCACAACCAGTGGGATAACATATTACCATAGGCGGAGTTTTCTTATAATGACTCAGTTAATAGAAGCACAGGACAGAGTCCATTTCAGATTGTCTATGGTATGCAGCTGAGAGGGATTTCTGAGTTGATGGATTCATAATTGAATGAAACTAGGAGCGCTAGGGCGGAAGATTTCGCAAAGGCAATGAAGGAACTTCATAGCCAGGTGAAGGAGCGATTGCAGAACTCAAGCCAAGAGTATAAATGGAGGGTAGATCAACATAGACGACAGCTTCAATTTGAAGTTGGTGATTTGATTCTTGCACATTTGAGAAAGGAGAGGTTCCCGAGGGGAACATATAATAAACTCAGGATGAAGAAGATCGGGCCATGTAGGGTCTTGAAGAAATTCGGGACAAATGCTTACGAAATTGAACTACCAGATGGGATTGGAATTTCTATGATATTCAATATATCATATTTGTACCCATATAAATCTGAGGAAGTAGGAATAGGTGATAAACAGCCAGAGGTTCAGTGGCGAAAATAGATTCCATTTGAAGAAAATCCACAGATGGAGCGCATACTGGATAAAAGGGTTAGTAAGAGGACCAGAAGAAAAGAATACTTTGAGTATTTGGTCAAATGGAAAAACCATCCAGTTGAATATGCCAACTGGGAGAACAAAGCTGAGATCCAGAAGCATGGACAGACCCTGTGCAAGCTCATGGACATGAGCCCATGAAAATTTTCAAGCGAGGGAGTATGATGCAGGAGCATCTCAAGCGAGCCAGCGCGGAGACAAAAGACAACTAGAAAAGCACCCAGCAAAAATTTTGAAAACGTTATAAAATATTAATGAAACAATTAAATGAAGGCACACTTGTAATATTGTAATGGACCTTGAGCGATCCACTCTCATCCTTAGTAGGTAGAAGGCATTTATAGTAGTTAATGAAGGTAGCTAGAATTGAATGTTAGATTTGACAGTTTTAGGAGCTGGAGGGAAAACGGATATAGACACCCTCATTGTGTATTGTAACATTATTATGAACATTAGCAAGCAGAGAAAGATCATACAGAGATGAGAAGAGAGAGTTGTAGTTTGAATACACCCATGTACAGAGATTTGAATTAATAGAAAAGAATTCTGATTCAAATTCATGGCGTTGTGTCGGTTCTCTGTGTATGCATATTGAATGTTATGCTCATGGTTATTTTACTCTTTCTGTTGTACATTTTCTCTCATGCCATGTATGAATGATTTCTTGTTGAATGTTTGAAATCTGAGAGGAAGAGTAAGGAATGAGTTTCAATTGTTTCCTTGTCTGAGCGAAGATTCTTGCAAGGAGTGTAGTGGAGTTTGTCTGCAAGGAGTGCGTCGACAAGAATTCAGGATTGTGTCCTTGAAGGCTCAGATAGTTTTTCTTTTGTTCTCATTTCCTCAGAAGTGCAGTTAGTCAAAGGAGTCATGCAAGGTGTGCATAGACCAAGTTTTAATTTAGGGTTTGAAACCTGAGAAGTTGTCGGAGGACTATTGCTGCAGGGAGTGTGCAAAGTCGAAGGTGTTCAACACTTGAAGTGTTTGAAGGTTTTCCGCAAGGAGTGCGTGTAGGAGTTTCCTGAAAAACTCAAAGTTGTAAGAAATCTCAGGAAGTATAGAACCTTTGGTTATCGTCAAAGAGAAGCATGGGAATTTTGTGCCTTGGAACATTGAGGAGGCGTCACAAGGTTGTGTTGCAGGCGGTCAAGCTCCGGGGAAAAACACTTCGATGAAAATTTGCGGAAGTCCTTGAGAAGAAAGCTTTAGACGGTCAGTATTCTCCATGGAGAATTTGTGAAGTCCCGTGAGTCGTCAGATCTCGCAGAGTACAGGGAAGTTACGAAGGTTATTTTAGGAGTTCAAGATCATGAGAGATAGAGTCGTCGATCCAAGCTAGCCAGAGGCCGTTGGATCACTCGCAAAATTGCCTCTTGGGGTTTCGGGAGTTGAAGGGTCGAGGTCTTGGTATCAAAGTTCACAAAATCACGAAGCGCCAAGCTGCGAAGGATCCATAGGATTGTGTGGGACCATAGGAGCCATCAAGGTGGAAATATGGAGAACCGGTGATGCGGAAGTCAATTACGTTGACCATTTCGAAGTATCGTGAGTCAGAGTCCTGAAAACCTTGCGTCAGGACTCACGAACTCGCCAAGTGCGAAGTCCTGAAATGGCGAAATGTCTAGTTGTGGGGCCAGCACTGAGAACCATGTCAGAGTCTAACATCTCGGGATTTCAGGGAATTAGAGCATCAGGATTTCGGCATTCGTGGAGTGGAGTTGTATGTCATCGCAACTCGCAAACTCGCGAAAGCCGAAAACCAAGAGTTGATATCGGAGTTTCCGAGGTTTGGGATTCAGGGTCTGAGTGACCAGGCGCTCGACCACAGGATTCACGAAATCACGAAATCCGATTCCACGAAGTGAGAAGGAGGAACTCCATGAGGGTTTGCTATGGGTGTAGATTTTCCAAAAGGAAAATAGAAGAGTCGATTGAGAGCTCTTCAGGCCAAGGAGTGAAGAATGATCTTGTGTACGTGGACTTTCCGGCCTGCGGGTTGGGGGGGGGCTGCATCATGGTGCAAAAATGTTGAGAGTGTTAACGAAATTGGATGCCATAGAATATCCCATAGAACAAGAATCACAACAAATGTGATTGATGAGAGTGAAGATGAAGGAGAAGTGAAAGTTGCATGAAAAGAACCATGAGAAGAAAGTGCCCTATAGAAAATAATGAAGGAAGACATAACAAGTTTGGGAGGTAGACCTAGAGATGGTACCCCTCTGTATTGTGGAAATATGAATCCAGAGTTGATGGATTGCATTAAAGAGATGAAAAATTGTTTTGAGTGCAAGGGAATTGAATACCTTAGAAGAGTGCCCTTTCTCTATGATCACAATTCTATACTTAATGACAGTGATGAATGCACTTTGAATGTTGGTATTTATTCATTTACTCTTTGGCACTGTTGGCAAATTTTGAACGAGCACCTTTTAAATAACATATTTTCATTATTGTGTGGCATATTCTAAATCTGATTAGTGAACCTATGGTAAACTCTCTCTACTATGAATCTTCCTAACTGAGAGAAATGTTGGAGTTGAGGGAAATTGACTTTGATCGATTGCTTAAATGATATCCACAGAGAAAAAGAGACATTTTTTCTCAGACAATGTAGCTTAAAACCTCTATAAGGAGTCTTGTGAAACCCTTTCATTTGTGAAAGGAGAGATCTTGATGGGAAGAATGTGTTGAATGGTCCATGTTCCCATTGAGTTTGAGATTCAAGGAGAAGATATTAGGGTAGTAGAGGCATTCACCGTCATTAGAAGAGGCAGGCTTCTTGTGGTCCATTCACGATAGAGACCCAAAAGAGCATAGGTGTCGATAAAGGGACCACATGAAAATCCCCACCACTTCTCTAGGGGGCGGCCTTTCGAGTGGCTATGCTGAAACCTTGACAGACCATGGAGAGCTGAATGAAATTCTATTCTCAAGCAACATTATTACTCCTATTCTGTTTTCCTGGCTGGTTATATCATTTTTTGCTAAAAAAACACGAAAAAAGTAATCTCCAGTATTTGTTGTGTGGTATAGATGTAGTTGCCTTTCTTCCAACCAAGCTAGATAAAGAAAAGTTAGGGCAAGGAAGTGGTTAGATTTCTGGGGTATACATAAATATATTTGAATCAAAGACAACTTACCAAGTCACGAGGCTTCAATGGCTTCTCCTTCAACTTCCTCCATCTAGCTAAACTTTTTTCTGGTTCTGAGTTCGAATGGAGATTTAACAGAAATTGGGTATCCAATAAAATTTTGCAAAATTATGACAGGAACAAATCTATGGAAGTGCATTGGGCTGGGTGGAATCTCGCATAGATTGTCCCCATCTGCAGGTTTTTTGTTCTGATCTTCGCCACATACCCGGCCTTGGAATTCCTTGCAAGAGGTAACTAGCTTATATTTCACATTTTATGAATTGGGTTTTTCGAATTTTGATTATTTTCTAGGACCCGGTTTTTGTGGTTATTTTTAATAAATTAATATTTATTTATGGCTTGGAATAATTAAGTGCAATTAATACAAATCTAATCTCTGAGTAGATAGGTGCCCAGAATAAAAATCCCAATGTTATTAGCCATGATAATTAGTACATACCAAAAGATTGAAATGATACCCTTCCCACTAGATTCTCAATGGTAGGTAGCCTAGATAATCACTATTTTCCTCGACCCTTGAGAATACTAATGGTATCCTTGATAATTACTCTTACCCAAGGAATGGGACTCAAAGGTAGCCTACCGAAATGTCAGTTACTACTAGACTGCATAGTTATACTTTATCACTAGTGAGGATAGTACCTAAGACCTGAATTTGACAAATCCCCTACACGACTGTTCGATCACAAGATCGTGTCTTATGTTATTTCTATGGGACAGTCTGTTGTGAATAATTTCTGAGATAATGAATGTGGTTAGAATGGGTTCTCATAACTTATAATGTTGAATTTTAGTTTTAGCAAGAATGTTGCAAATGATCTAAGTACCCCTAACATGGAGTACCTACACTTGCACCCTGTTTATATGTGTATGTGGGCGGGTGACAGTTTGTTGTGAATAGTTTCTTAGGGAAATTTCATATGGTTAGAATGGCCCCCCATTATTTGTTTTGTTGAAATTTAGTTGTAACAATGGTGTTGCAAATGATCTATGTACCCTTGACCTAGAAGACCAGTACCCAAATCCATGCTCCCTGTCTACCTTTTATATATATATGTGTGTGTGTCTTCCAGTGTCCAGTTTGTTGCCAAGTATGGATTTTTAACAGTTTTGATACTCCCATTTTAAAGGGTCAGGTTCAAATCGTGACGGTTTCCAAGGGCATTGGCTAAATGTTCTACATTTTGTTTTTTTTGGCCAGAATCCAACGATGTAAATTTGGACAAAATCGTTATTTTATATTGTTTAAACTGTGATTCTGAATTCATAAATGAATTCAGCATGCTAAAAAATCCCAGGGACACTTCAATTATAAAAGCTTAGCCA
>JZKD02S1354140.1:0-11590 GCA_000966675.3 Picea glauca | reverse complement strand
CTTGAAATTGGAATTGTATCGTTCATGCCATATCAATTAATTGCAATGTTAGAGTGACATCATCGAAATTGTGAACATTGTCTGATTAAAATATTATTGTATTTAGGCATGTACTCATATGGTTATATTCATGCAATGTTAGTGTAAACTATTGCTATTGATAAACCATATGGTGGATTGTCCTGGGTTTAAGCGCAATAAATTACTAGGATTTAGTAAATGAGGGTTGAGGCCCTTTTAATTTAATATTGAACTTGGGTGTTCGTGGTCGGAGTCTTCTTATCACGCACCATCCGTAAGGGGCGTATTGTTCTTCTTAATTATGTCGTACGTGGTTGTATTCAATTAGTTGCTTGGTGTGTTGTGTCAGGTGGGATGTAGACACCTCTATGTTCCTCAGAACAGTCGCCAGCCCTGAGACCTTAAATGGTTAAAATCGATGGGAACCTGGGCTTGAGCGTTGATTATGTGTCTTGGAGGTCCTAACCTTGCAGGGTAGGACGAGCAGGAGGTCAGTCGTATTTAGCAGTCATTTTTACTTTTGTCATGGTTGTGTCTTGTTGGTCATAGAGTGGCGACGTAGAGTCACGTGTGTTGTTACTTCTACACGCGCGCACACACCTTAAACAAAAATAAATAAAATTTACCTGTATACTAGAATGGTTGTCATAACGAGGCGGTTTGTTACATCATCCATACCTTCTTTAAATTTGGGAAGATGAACTTTCCATTCATCTACATGAGGTTTTGGATTTGGATAACCCAGAATAAATGAGAAATAAAATGGTGCAAACCTCATAACTAAGATATCCTCCATGGAATTTAAAATTTTGGATAAGTGAAATCGTTTGTGGATCCTTCCTTCTTGGAGTCGCCAGGTGAAATATGAAATCATAAACATGTGCCTATTTTTTTTTCACCATCAAACAATACATCTCTTCATTTTTCATTCTTCCCAGGGAAAATATATTCACTTCTTCATCCTCGACAATGGCGTCAGGAAATGTTAGTCCTTGATACAACCTCCTTGATTATTGAGGAGATAAGTTTCAAGGAATTCAATAATTGGGTATTTTATTTCTTGGATGGAGATATAAAATGTTAGGAAACTCAATCTATTAGTCATTCTTCAAGGCCAAGGTTTCAGGTTTGCAAGATATGTCAAATACCAAGGAGTTGAAAATATAAAACATGGATCAAGGTTGCAGTTTTATGTGAAGAAATGAAAAGAAGAAATAGGAGGGAATGATAAACACATCAAATACTTATTTCAGTTATATATGATCATTCAACATGAAGAACATTTCATAAAACCTGAATCTATTTCATACATATGAAAATGAACACAACATACAACAATAGGCTATGCAATGATGCCTTCAATTACATAAGAGTCGAATATTGTAAACTAGAAATAGTGCAACAAATTTAATCATAGAGGAAGAAAATAGTACATGAGATGATGATCCATTTCAAATGACTGGATTCCTTTTGATGATCACAACTGACAAAGTTAAGGCTTATCCAATCAAACTATAACATGAAGCTCTAGCCTACCCTTACACTCTTCAATGCCTCTTGGGCTCTCCCCTCTTTACAATATTTTTCTTTTCTATATAATAGAAGGGTCACAATTATTTGAATAACATTTGATTACATCAAAATAGGTTCGAATATCCTTATTAATCAAAATAGACCAAACCAAAACATGATGTGTAACCCAAAAAGTCGAATTTTGTTAAAGATCCTAAATTTATGGATTTTGTTTTGACCAAAGTTTTGATCGCACTTTCTCATGAATCCCATCCTTTAAATGATATTAAAATTTGTTTTAAATGCTAATCATTCTCTCAGGAAACCTTGGGATCCATTAAATAGTTCGATTCCTTTAAAATATGCATACTCTGTTTTTTCTTAATTATATAGGCATTTTTGCAAGAAATAGCTTGGCGAAATTTTGAAAAGTAGGTGTCAAATATCCCTATGAATCTCTTAAATACTGATATATGTGTAAAAATGAGATATTATTTTTTGAATGGGCCCATTCTCGAAAAAAACCTCTTTCAATTTTCAAAAATTCATCTCGAGCTGTTCGAAAAGCATGCCCAAAGACAATGACTAAAAAAAGGGAAAAAAAGAGTATTTCAAAACATTATGGCAGCGCCTTTTCAAACTTTTAGAAAAAACACATGAAATGTTGTGTTGCATATGATAAACAGATGAAATTATTCTCTTTGATATGGTTGATCTTCGTTGGAGGAATCTTCAATCAACTTTGACTAAACTTTCAATCTCTTTGACATATTCTAAATATTTTGACATGTGCATACTTTAAAATTCAGATTGTGACACTTGTAGGAAATCTTGACACCTTCTTGTCATTTGGTATTTAATGGCACTTGTTGGACACGTGAATCTCATTCTCATTGTTCTTTCTGTATTCATTTATTCTTTACAACCTCGGCTATGAACCATATAAAATTATCACTTATTAACAAAATTCTTTGTACGAAAAATGAATTTTATCCTTGCAGTATTAAGTGCAATTTATTTCCAAAATTCTTATCTGGTTGCATTATACTTTTAGCTCGATATTTCTCTACTATATAATCTTCTTCTCCTCGTTTCCTACATGTTCTTGAAAATAATTCTCCTGCCAAAATAAAACTTAAGACTCAAAACCTAGATGTTGACCTTAGGAAAAATATCCAACACAAGGTTTAAAGATGGGTTCTAGGTTTAAGCAATCAGTTATATTGCACAATGAAAGGGGTTTCATAGTCGGTCAAGCAAATTTAGAATAATGACATCAATTTCCACAACTTGATAGATAATACACATGGGCGAACTAATAGGAGACTTGGAAGACAACTCAGGGTTTGACTTGACACAGATAGGATAGTAATGATGAGTCTTGCCCTTTTTATTTATTTTTATATTAAAATTTTCAAGGGCGCGCACGTCGGGACTAACATTCCGGTAATTATAGATTTTTTATTTTACACAGCTATTTTGGTAGCGCGAAGGCTATTTCTTATGTGAAAACGCTACCAAAATATCACTTTGTAAAAAAGGATTAAAATTTGTCATGAATGTCCAAAACACCTATAATATTCCTTAAAAAACTATAAAAAACTCAAAGACTAACCCTATTATACCCATGTTCCAATAGGTACAATTAAAATTAATGTGAAAAAATAAGTTTTTAAAGCTTTGGTACAAGAAAAAGAAAATTACATTGTAGGATGTGTCTCTTACTAAGAAAAAAGGGCATATGGGGGAAAGAAAATAAGTTACTACATAATCTAAAGTTGAATCATAGGAATATTCTATAGAAGGAGACAGAGAAAATCTACAATAAGGACACAATAAAAAAGGTAAGGAGGTCATTGACTCAAGGGAACAATGTGTTGCAGATTTGAAAAAAAAAAGGATAGATTCCTATAGTTGTTGTATATTTCCATCTACATCATATCGAGAAACAACAGTTCGCAATACAAGGGAGTGAGCATAAACAAACTTATGCACTAGTAGGGAACCACAAAGGCAAGCAATCAAGACGTGCATGGAGGCCTACCAACACTACAAGAAGACATCATGCTAGAGAACCAATCTCATGGAAACACCGACAGGATGCAGAGCAAGATCAGGGTGGAAAGGAAGCAATTAGACATCATGTTCATATTTGATTAGGATGGATGGATGGTCATACTTGGTAGATGTTGGCTACAATTCTTATCTAGTCATAATGTATGGTCTATTATCATGTTTTGAGGGAGAAACATGCTTAAGGGGGGTGGAATGTAGTATACCTAGGGAGGTAATATGGGAGGTACCTAAGGGGAATGGGGTTATGTATTATTAGTCAATTCCATTCAATTTAAGGTGGAATAGGTCCATTATTGATCCAAAAAGGATCTAGAGAAGGTTAAGACAACTCAGAATGCACAAAAGTAAATCAGAATGCCCAAAATGGCTCCAGCAGACAATAAAAGGGAGAAAATTCAAAATTCCTAAAACTCAGTGAAAATGGCATAATTGCAAAGTGAAAGTCACAAGATTTCTAACGGATCAAACAACTCGTCAAACAGATTTATGGATCAAAAGTTATAAGCATTTGAAGTTTAGTCAAACTTGGTCAAAAAGACAAAAGTCAAAGTGACACGTGGCACCACTGCAAGGGTGACACATGGCACAAATAAGTTGTCAAGGGTGGAAGACACGTGGGCAAGTTGAGTGATGACACGTGTCAGTTACATGGGTGAATCATATGGTGACAAGTGGCCCAGTCATGGGATGCCACGTGCCACCCCTCTAATGGCTGGAATATGCAAAAGTTTTATCAACTCCCCAAGAATCAAAATCATGACCTCTCACTAGCCGAAAGGACCCACATGTACACACCAAACACTACACCACACCTTGATTCTTGTTTGTAATATGGTTTAAATATTATTTAAATTTAAACTTTAAACTAAGGCGCCAAAGGGAGGGGCTTGGCCTTCGACCCAGCCCCTATCCACATTATATGACTATAGTATTCCACCTGTATAAGGGCTTAAACTCAACCACCTCCAAATTTAGCCTTTCTTCCATTTTCTCCGCCAGTTTGTAACCTCCACCATTTTTAGTAAGCACGCCAAAATTTTTATAAACCATGTATTAAAACGGAGGTCTATGGAATTTGACCTCGAAACCCCCGCCAAACAAACTCTAAACTTAGCCACCACTAACCTCCATGCCAACCACCTTAGTTATTACATAACCTCCCAAATTTGGTATATAAGGGGGTTTCGGGCAATGCATTCTAACACAGAAGAGAACGAAGAAGGAGTAGACTGAGCACATCCATATAGTATGAATTTAGGGACAATTTTCTAGATTTTGGCACATAGTTCAAGGTTTTTTCAACATTTATTGTAGGAGCAGTAGCACAGAAATCGAGGCAGGGGTGTCTTGAGGGCCTGAAATTGTTCGGCTCATATTGAGGCATGTAGACAATCACTTTTAGGTAAAATGACACCACGAACACAGTGGTGGTGTTAGTTTTCTGATCTGAGTAAAGCTTCGATGGATTAACTCTAGAATGAGGTATACTTATGTATTTTTCCCAATTCTTTTATGGAGTTAATTAAAAGACATACCCATCTGAGAGCAAGACCCAGAGACGTATTCCACCAGGGACGAACTCCATTATTAAGATCTTTGTGTTCATATTGCATGATTATGTCTCTTTCCTTTTGAGTTTTTCCTTCTTTATGGTGTACTTTTGTTTATGCTCATTTTATGAAATGCTTTAATAAGTCACATGACAAAAATATCCTAGATCAACTATATTATTAAACAAGTCACAGTATGGTAGTTAGATATAATAAATATGATTTCTAGAATATTCCTTCTCTAGAATGTTCCTAGAAGATAGAGAATTTTATATAAAGAAGTTTAAGCAATGTATTGGAGCATGGTGAATAATATTGTTATTGTAACAATAAAATATTTCTTGGGAGTGCATTCCTTCCATAAGGAATAATATATGGTGTTAACCTACCTAAAGGGTTTTGTCTACATTCTTCTGTTCATTATTGGTGAATTGTTTGGTTTATTCTTGGTTATTTCTGAATTATATTTGTAGAACAATCGATGTATTTAGTAGTCATGCTCAGTAACTGGGGCCTAAATAAAGGTGAAATTTTGATATATAGCTTCGAAAGAAGACATGGAAATACACATTTGGGCTACTGGAAAAATTCAAAAGGAGTTGGTGCAAGGATGCTCAAACATGACAAAGTCCATTATTCTTGGGCATGTTTTGGGAATTTTTGAAAACATTAGAGGAGAAAAAGGGACCGTAGATGACCAATTCAGAAAAATTTGTTGAGTTGAAATTTTATGTACACAACAATCCAAACAACGTTTTTTTGAGGCAATTTTTCAGTTTTTCTCCATTTGGGAGATATTAAATTTTGGCTAAAAACNGGCACAAATAAGTTGTCAAGGGTGGAAGACACGTGGGCAAGTTGAGTGATGACACGTGTCAGTTACATGGGTGAATCATATGGTGACAAGTGGCCCAGTCATGGGATGCCACGTGGCACCCCTCTAGTGGCTGGAATATGCAAAAGTTTTATCAACTCCCCAAGAATCAAAATCATGACCTCTCACTAGCCGAAAGGACCCACACGTACGCACCAAACACTACACCACACCTTGATTCTTGTTTGTAATATGGTTTAAATATTATTTAAATTTAAACTTTAAACTAAGGCGCCAAAGGGAGGGGCTTGGCCTTCGACCCAACGCCTATCCACATTATTTGACTATAGTATTCCACCTGTATAAGGGCTTAAACTCAACCACCTCCAAATTTAGCCTTTCTTCCATTTTCTCCGCCAGTTTGTAACCTCCACCATTTTTAGTAAGCACGCCAAATTTTTTATAAACCATGTGTTAAAACGGAGGTCTGTGGGATTCAACCTCGAAACCCCCACCAAACAAACTCTTAAATTAGCCACTACTAACCGCCATGCCAACCACCTTAGTTATTACATAACCTCCCAAATTTGGTATATAAGGGGGTTTCGGGCAATGCATTCTAACACAGAAGAGAACGAAGAAGGAGTAGGCTGAGCACATCCGTATAGTATGAATTTGGGGACAATTTTCTAGATTTTGGCACATAGTTCAAGGTTTTTTCAACATTTATTGTAGGAGTAGTAGCACATAAATCGAGGCAGGGGTGTCTTGAGGGCCTGAAATTCTTCGACTCATATTGATGCGTGTAGACAGTCACTTTTAGGTAAAACGACACCACGAACACAGTGGTGGTGTTAGTTTTCTGATCTGAGTAAAGCTTCGATGGATTAACTCTAGAATGAGGTATACTTATGTATTTTTCCCAATTCTTTTATGGAGTTAATTAAAAGACATACCCATCTGAGAGCAAGACCCAGAGACGTATTCCACCAGGGACGAACTCCATTATTAAGATCTTTGTGTTCATATTGCATGATTATGTCTCTTTCCTTTTGAGTTTTTCCTTCTTTATGGTGTACTTTTGTTTATGCTCATTTTATGAAATGCTTTAATAAGTCACATGACAAAAATATCCTAGATCAACTATATTATTAAACAAGTCACAGTATGGTAGTTAGATATAATAAATATGATTTCTAGAATATTCCTTCTCTAGAATGTTCCTAGAAGATAGAGAATTTTATATAAAGAAGTTTAAGCAATGTATTGGAGCATGGTGAATAATATTGTTATTGTAACAATAAAATATTTCTTGGGAGTGCATTCCTTCCATAAGGAATAATATATGGTGTTAACCTACCTAAAGGGTTTTGTCTACATTCTTCTGTTCATTATTGGTGAATTGTTTGGTTTATTCTTGGTTATTTCTGAATTATATTTGTAGAACAATCGATGTATTTAGTAGTCATGCTCAGTAACTGGGGCCTAAATAAAGGTGAAATTTTGATATATAGCTTCGAAAGAAGACATGGAAATACACATTTGGGCTACTGGAAAAATTCAAAAGGAGTTGGTGCAAGGATGCTCAAACATGACAAAGTCCATTATTCTTGGGCATGTTTTGGGAATTTTTGAAAACATTAGAGGAGAAAAAGGGACCGTAGATGACCAATTCAGAAAAATTTGTTGAGTTGAAATTTTATGTACACAACAATCCAAACAACGTTTTTTTGAGGCAATTTTTCAGTTTTTCTCCATTTGGGAGATATTAAATTTTGGCTAAAAACNAGGAAATATTTCCAATTGCACAATTATTCGTCAAATGTAGAGTCCATAATTGCAGCCTACCATCTTAAAGTAAAATCATCTATGTGGTGGGATCATCTTAGGAAGGTCAAGAACATTGTTGAGAAGAGGATCTCATCGAGGCAGTTTAAAAGATATTTATAGTGGAAATATTTTTCACAACATTATTAGGGCAAGGAAATGCAAGAGTTCTTTCAACACAAGATTGGAAGCCTGAACATGGATAAGTGTGAGAGGAAATCCTTGGAACTTCTAAGGTATGTGGACTTCATGACGGATGAGAATTTCAATATTCAGAGGCTCTTGAGTGTATTTCCATCCTTTTAAAAGGATAAAATTCACTTAGAAGAACCCAATACCTTCGAAGAAGCCATAAGAAAGGATAACTATTTGTATGAGCATAATACATGAACACCGTATTTCCAAAATTTGCATAATTATAGGAAGAAGGGAGAGATGGACCAGAGAAAGAAAGGATTCAAGCCACCATTTTTTAGGAATATCTCTCAAGCATATTAGTAAGGGAAGCCAACACAAGGTGAACATAAACTGATCGATTCCTTGGGAAAAAGGCCAAGACAACATTCAATAAAATCTCGGGGATGTGAAGGATACCACATGTACAAGGATTGTCCTCACAAGGGAGATATGATGAGGACTATGCACAACATTCAAGAAGTTGATTCAGTGGATGACATAGGAAGAAGCATGCCAAGGATTTATGTAGTGTTCGACAATAAACAAATAGAATATTAACCGTACATGATTGAGGTATAAGGTAAAATTGGCAATCATCCCATAACTACTTTGATGGATTCTGGATCTAGGCATAGCTATATAGACCAAAAAATAGTTGAAATGTTTAACTTGAAGAGATGTAATCATGAAAATTATTGGTTTTTTCAACTACCCACTAGAACCAAGAGGAAAATTAATGAACTTGTCAAATATTTTCTAGTAAGAATGAATGGAGTTAGCACTAAGATATATTTGAACATCATACCAGTTAGGTCATATGATTTCTTGATTGTTATAGATTGGTTGGATGAGAATCATGCTGTCCTAAATTTATTAAAGAAGTCTTTCACATGCAATGATAAGGAAGGGAGTTCAAGGTTGGTGCAAGTAATTCCAATACCTATATCCATTACATATATTTCATCATTGTAGTTCAAAAGAATCTTTAGGAAAGGGTGCCAAATATATGCGACTCATATGGAAGAGCCAACAAAATATAAAGAGCCAGGTATTGAAGATTATCTAGTAATGGGGGAATATGAAGATGTGTTTGGGAAATTTCTAGGATTACCACTAGAGAGAGATATTGAATTCTCTATTGACATAATGCATGGAGATACCCCAATATACAAAAATAGTTACATAATGAGAACACTAGATTTGAAAGAGTTGTATATGAAACTAGATGAATTGCTTAAGAAGGGATGCATACATCTAAGTGTCTCACCTTGGGGTTTCCTAATGATTTTTGTGAAGAAAAAACGTGGAACTCTAAGGTTGTTTCTTGACTTCATATAGATTAATAAGGTTACTATAAATAAAAAGTACCCTTTTTCATGGATCGATGATAGTTTAGATCAAGTGAAAGGAGAAAATATATTCTCCAAGATTGATTTGAGGTCAGGTTATCACCAATTAACAATTAGAGAATAATACACCAACATTACAATATTCAAGACAATGTGTGGTCATTATGATTTTTTTGTGGTGCCATTTGAATTGAAAAATGCACCAGCTACTTTTATGTGTCTAGTAAATGGAATTTTTAGGGATAACCTAGACAAATTCATCATTTTCTTTTTGGTTGATATTCTTATCTACTCCATGACAGAGGAGAAGAATGAGGATGGTGCTATAGGTTTTGAGAGATAACCAATTGTATGTCGGGTTAATCAAATGAAATTTATATCAAAAACAAATCCATTATTTGGGCTACATTGTCTCATATGAGGGCATATAGGTAGACCCTGAGAATATTGAAGCAATCAAAAGTTGTCCAGTTCCAAATAATGTTTCATAAGTGAGATCCTTTATGGGATTGGATCAATAATATATTATATCCACTCAAGGTTTCTCTAAGCTTTCACATCCAATCACTTTATTTTAGAAGAAGGGAAAAAAGTTTTAATGGAATACCAAATGTGAGGAGAGTTTCCAACATTTGAAGGAACTATTGACTAGTGAACCTATTCTAAATGTTGCATATCAAGGTGAATATTTTTTTGTGTGAATTAATGGATTCAAGGAAGGGATTGATGGAGCACTATAGGATATTAATTGAAGGTTTCTACAAGGTTTCACATCCAGTCACTTCACTGGAGAACAAGGAAATAAAGTTTGAATGGAATACCACATGTGAGGAGAGTTTCCATCATTTGAATCTTGATTAGTGCACCTATTGTAAAGGTTGCATATCTAGGTAAATATTTTGTTGTGTGCATGGATGCATGCAATAAAGGGCTTGGTGGATTCTTTACAGAAAATGAGCATGTCAAATGCTATGAGTTAAGAACGCTTAAGGATCATGAAAGAAATTTTATTACTCATGACTTAGAGTTGGAAGCCATAGTTCATGACTTAAAAATGTGGAGGAATTATCTCATGGGAATAAAATTTGAGCTAAAGAGAGAATCATAGTGGTATGAAACACTTGTTTGAGAATCCCACACCAAATCCCAAACAAACTAAATGGCTGGAATTTCTCAGTGAAAATGACTCCAACATAAAGAACCTCAAGGGAAATCATAATACACTGGTTGTTTCTCTCAATATGAGAGTGCATGAAATTCATGTTGTACCCACTAGTATGTGCATGACATATTTAAAATATATAATTCTAGAAGTTGTAACAACAGACCCACATTATCCACAAGTTAGGGAAATATTACAACAAAATGATGTACATGAGAAATATAAAGATTCGAAGATGTAAGAAGATGGGATATTCGTGTCCAGGGACAAATTTATGTTCCTTTCTCTTAATAATTGAGAAATATGGCACTGACCTGGATGCACAATGTACCCTATGTTGGACATAAAGGTTACTATAAGACAATTAAAATAGTAAGAAGCTAGTATTTCTAGCCATGAATGAGAAAATATGTGGTTGATTACATAACTAGGTTCATGGAATGTCAGAAAGTGAAGACTAAAAATAAGAATCCCACATGATTATTACATCCATTTCCCATTCCTAAATGTAGAAGAGAGGTATTTATAATATATTTGATAACCAAGTTTCCAAGAAAAAAAAGGTATAATTATTCCATCATGGTAGTGGTAGAAAAACTGACAAAGGATGCACATTTTATACCGGTGAAAATGACTGACAAGGCAGCTAATATTGTAGAGATTTATATGAGGGAAATTTCTAGGAACATGGTGTGCCTAAGGAAATAGTGCTGGACAAATATCCTAGGTTCACTTCTAACTTTTGAAAGGAATTGTTTAAGGGATATCAGACTAACTTGAATTTCAAAATAGCACAACATTCAAATTCAAATGGGAAAACATACAGGACTTGTTGAGTCGCCAAAGTTTCATCTTTTTACCAACATTTTCACTTCACTTTCACTTCACTTTTAACCATATTTCGCTTTCCCACACCCTTACATAAACCATTTTCATGATTACACGAGTTTTAGACATATTATTTTCCAATGCATCTATTTTAGTGTTTTTGAGTGAATTTATGATTAAATATTGGGAAAATAACATGTTTACACTTATATATGAAAGTGGGATGAGTTTCATGATGTTTACAGGTGTATTTGAAGACTCCAACCAAGTCAAA
>JZKD02S1354139.1:175733-195582 GCA_000966675.3 Picea glauca | reverse complement strand
GGGGATTTGGTCCTAATACAATTACCGACATGATTAATCCACAATGGGGATTAATCCTATAAATAATATATCAATAATAATAAGAATACTCTTCGCAGTTACATTATTTCAACACACCCCTCCCATAGACAAGGAAAACACTTTGCAAGCTTCTTACGAGGAACCCCAAATTTCTCTCAATGCCTTATCTGGTTCCTCTACACCCCAAACATTGAAGTTGATTGGTTATATCAAGCACCGCAAAGTGATTGTATTGATTGATAGTGGAAGTACCCTCAATTTTATTCATAGGAGAGTGGCCAAGGAAACCCATTGTTATGTACTTCCTATACCTAACTGCCAATAGTGGTTTGATGAAATGTGGTGGTTGATGTGAAAATGTGAAACTCCAAATGGGTGAGTATCATCTCAAAAATCACATGTTTACTATTGAGATGGGTGGTTGTGATGTAGTTCTTTGGGTACAATGGCTACGCACTTTGGGACTTGTCACCATGAATTTCAAGGATTTATACATGAGCTTCACTAAGGAAGGGCACAAACATATCCTCAAAGGGGTTACATTTGGTTGCTTTGAAATTATCACTTTCCATCGCATGGAGAAGTTATTGATGAAAGGCCACTCGATCATTATTGAATAGTTCAATGGCATACAGGTAGTGGACACCCCACCTAGGAGATTGACCTTGATTTGCAGTTAGTTCTTTCTAAACATCAATAGGTTTTTGAAACACCCTAGGGTTTACCACCTTCACGAAGAGAGCATGACCATGGTATTCCACTGATTCTTGATAGTCTACCACCCAATGTGCATCCTTATAGACACCCATTTGCATAGAATAATGAAATTGAAAAGATCATTTAGGAATTGTTGGAGGTTGGATCCATACATCCCAGTACTAGTCCCTAGTCATCACTGGTAGTCATGGTATTAAAGGCATAAGGTAATTGGCACATGTGTCCGGATTTTAGGGCTCTGAATAAGTTAACCATTAAAGACAAATTCCCCATCCCAATTATTGATGATCTCTTGGGTGAATTTCATGAAGCCAATTTTTTCACCAAACTTGACCTAGGTTTCGACTACCACCAAATATAGATGAAAGAGGTAGACATCCCGAAGACAACTTTCCACACACATGAGGGTCACTATGAATTTTAATGATGCCCTTTGGCCTTTGTAATGCTCCATCCACCTTCGAGAATCTAGACCCTCATGAACAAAATATTTCAACCCTTTCTACATAGTTTTGTGTTGGTATTCTTTGATGATATGTTGATCTACAACAAAACCTGCGATTCACACATAGAGCCTTGCAACTCCTAAGGGACCACCAAGTATTGCTGAAACACTCCAAATGTTATTTTGGGGCTTCAGAGGTTGAATACTTGGGTCACATTGTTGGTCAGGATGGAGTATGAGTATATCCCAAGAAAGTTGTGGCTATGTAAGAGTGGCTCCACCCTAAGAAGTTGAAGAGTCTGCATGGGTTATTAGGACTTACCAACTACCAAAGGAAGTTTGTAAAAACTTATGGAAACATTGCCGCTCTCTTAACATCCCTGCTAAAAAAAGGGCCTTTGTATGGAGCGAGGCGATCGAGCAACCCTTCTTAACTTTAAAGGATGCCATGTGCACTACTCTAGTATTTGCAGTGCTAGATTTTACTAAGACTTTTGTCCTAGAATGTGATGCCTTGGTAGAAGTCCTGGTGCAATTTTGATGCAAGAAGGGTGCCCCCTGGCATTCACTAGTAAGTAGTTGTGTGACTGCAATTTGGGAAATCCACATGAGAAAGAGATGATGGCCATCCTTCATGCAATGGAGACCTAGCATCCATATCTCATAGGGCGATGTTTCCATATCAAGACTGACCATCATAGTTTGAAGTACTTTCTAGAACAAATGTTCATCACTAGAGCATCATAAGTGGGTCACCAAGATGCTAGGGTATGATTATGAGATTATCTATAAGATTGGTAAAGAAAATGTGGTGGTTGATGCTTTATCCACGCAATTTGAGGAGGATGGATCCTTTGCCTTATCTTTACTCATTCCAGGTTGACTCAAGGAAGCCCATTGAAAATGGTTGGCAAATGACACTATCATTCAACTCATCCAAAGGCTTCAAGAAGATCCCAACCCTCCTAAAGGGTATACATGGTAGCAAGATACCTTGAGGTATGAAGGGCACATTGTTCTGGTAGAGAATTATACCTTAAAACAAAGGGTCTTAGAGGAATTGCATTCATCATCTATAGTGGGTCACTCTAGCTTTCATAAATCCTATGAAAGATCTAAGTGCTCGTTCTTTTGGGAAGGCATGAAAACAAACATCTAGGATTTTGTAGCAACTTGTGATAGTTTCTGAAGAAACAAGGATGAGACAGTGAAGATGCCAATGGCATTGCAACCACTACCGATTCCAACACATATATGGATTGACATCTCTATGTAGTTTATAGTAGAACTCCCAAGAGCGGGTAATAAATGAGTGATCATGGTGGTAGTCGACCATATTTTTAAATATGCTCATTTTTGTTCCTTCTCACACCTATTTCACCCCTACTCAGTTGCCCAAGTCTTCATGGATCATATTTTTAAGTTACTTAGCATGCTCACTTCCATTGTCTTGGATTGCGACCATATCTTCACCAACGAATTTTGGCAAGAGTTGTTTAAACTTTAGGGTACCTAGCTAAACATGAGCACTGCATATCATCCCTAAATATATGGTCAAAACGAAGTGGTCAACAAGTGCTTAGAAACCTATTTGTAATGCTTTGCTTTTGAAAAACCACACCAATAGGCACAATGGCTTCCCCTTACAGAATGTTGGTACAATGCCTCTTATCATGGAGCTACCAAAATGACCCCATAGGAAGTTGTCTATGGCCAAAATCCCTTGTTAGTGACTTCCTACTTAGTAGGCACCTCTAAGGTTCAAGTAGTGGATAACCCACTTCACACTAGAGAAGCCATTCTTCGCACACTTAGGGATGACTTGGTTATGGCTTAGAATAGAATGAAGCAACAAGCAGGCCAACATCGCTACGAAAGTTTTTTTGCAGCAATGGATTAGGTGTTTCTTCTCCTTCAACCCTATAAACAAACATCACTTAAAGAGAAAACACCTTAGAAATTAGCACCAAAGTTCTACGAACCATATGAGATCATCCAACGCATTGGACAAGTGGCTTACAAGTTGGCTCTTCTAGCTGATTCCAAGATTCATCTAGTATTTCATGTGTCTTATTTGAAGAAGGTCATGGGATCAAAGTGCAAGGTGCAAACCAACTTACTGGAACTTGATGAAGAACACTCCATTTGGCCCCTGTTGGAAGCAACATTTGAATACCAAAGTGTCAATTGCACCAACGCATGTTTCATGAAGTATTGAATCATTGGAAAGATATGCGTCTCGAAGAGGCACATGTGAACCATCTGCAATTCTGCAACAATTTTCTCACCTTTAGCCTTGAGGATGATATTGCTTTTCAGGGGGGGGGGTATGTTAGGGTCCTACCCTAACCTCCCTACTTTAGGCTACCTAGGAGTTAGTCAATTGATGTATGCGACCATCCTCTTTGAATAAGGTCCATTTAAATAATAGTGGATCGTCATTTAATGTAAAAGGGTCCACTTTATAAGGCCCACTAGGTAGTTGGTACCCATTAATGATGGAACCACAAGTAGTTAGGTTTTTTCTATTGAGAATCTATTTAAAGAGATAGGAGGCTAAGGAATGTTTTGTTGTGTGTTGTTGTATTTGGAGCTTTGCTTAGTGAGAGGTTGCCCCAGCTTAAGAGTAGTGTAATCAGAATCGGACCAAAATCGACAAAACTGGCCGGTCCGACTGGTTTTAGGGCCATTCCGGTCCCCTTCAAGGTTTTAGATCGTTTTTGGCCGGTTTGGTACTGAATTGCCCTTAAAGCACCGAACCGGCCAGTTTTGTACGATGTTGTATGGAGCAGCTAGGGACCACCAAAACCTAATTTAAAAAACAACAACAAATCAATTTATTTGCAAGCACAATGCCTAACCCGGGGCCCTACTAGTGCTATTTGAAGAGGTCCCTCCCCACCCCTCCATTTCACCCACCCTAGTAATTAATGGTAATGTTAAATTCTTAAAGTAAAAGTGACATTCTCCTTTGTCTTTCATTTTCATCCTTTTATTTAATTTTTTAACATTACCATTTATTGTTTCAGGAATTAAGTGATTTTGAGAGTGGTTCAAACCCTATTGCATTTCATATGGACAAAACAAAATTTTAGATCCCATTCAAAATTCAGCAGACTTAACAGTTTTCAGGATTTCAAAATTCGCAGGATTGCAACGCTTTCACTGTATTCTGTCATGTGTGAGGGTATGGCACTGACATTTAATCAAGAGCACCAAACCCTCTATGTACCTTGGTGTTGGTGGCATTGATTATTGAACTCCTTTGTCACAACACTAATAAAAATGTACCCTTCACTCAAGAAAAATCACTGATTAGGCATGCTAAGCTCTTTCTATCTTATTTTAATACTTAGAGGGTGATATTGATGATGAGGATTCCAGTATAGGCAATGCTTTCGATGATATGTAGTTATTTGTTGTAGCATGATCTTGTTTTGGACTCTAGAGGCCATTTAGAGCCTCTTTGTTGATGTATTTTGGTTCAGAGATGGATTGCACTCGGTGCTATTTCAGTTATATGCATCCTTGCTATATACATGAGAAATTTTGCATATTTGTGTATAATGGTTTGGATTCATATGGACGCACATGAATATATATGTTTTTTTTCAAAATTTGAATATTTTATGTATTTTTGGTCGACCAGTTTTTTGGTCCAGTTTTGCTCCGGTTCAGATTTTTGGGGTCAGTTGGTTTGATGTCCGGTCCGGTTTTGATAACATTGCTTAAGAGACAAGTGAACATTGCTTTCTTTCTTCTGACTATCATAATACAAGGGTATCTTTATTCTGATTTGTGTACTTTGTATTTTCAGTGTTCACTAGTAAAGCTGGTTATGCTCAGGTCATTATGATAAAGTGCATCATAACTAACATAACCTTGTAATCCATTTTTAGTTTTCTTTGACAATTGAATTTATTCTCTGGTAAAGACGATACATATCTGTTGAAATGAATTTTTCTCGGTTGTAAAGAGTCTTTTATGTCTGAAAACTGGACATAATAATTTCTGCATAACTATTTTCCCCCAGTGTCATGACTCCTTATTATAGAGAAGACGTTCTGTATTCAATGAACGAACTTCAGGAAGAGAATGAAGATGGGGTCTCTATTGTTTTCTATTTGCAGAAAATTTATCCAGGTGGGGGTATATACTATACTTTTCATCATTTGGAAAGACATTCAATTTTGACCATTTCATATCTAGATCAGCTGTCTTTGCATTTATTAATTTCTTTTCTTGTTAAGTAGATGAATGGAAAAATTTTCTGCAACGTGTCTGTGGAACTGAAGACCAGGTCTTGCGAACCCAAGAGAAAGAACTTCGCCAGTGGGCATCTTATCGAGGGCAAACCCTTACCAGGACAGGTTTGGGAGATGAATATGAACAATTTTTTAGAGAATTTGAAATTATAGTTGGTATTATATATAGTCTTGATAATATTGTAGATGCAGTCTATTTGCTGCTTCCTGAATGCACATATGGTTGTTTATGCTCTTGTTTTGGCAGTTAGAGGAATGATGTACTATAGAAAAGCCCTGGAACTCCAATCCTTCTTGGATATGTCAAGAGATGAAGGTACACAAATGTTTTAGAAGTAAAGGAATTTTCTTTTGTTGATTGATAGGTTTGAAACAACATTTGCTGGTTAATTTTTCCTAGGAATGCAAGTGATCCTGTACGCATCTTATCTGGTTCTGTTATGAAAGACTGCATCTCGTGCTTTTAAAATATTTCTTTGGAACTTGTTTTTTGTGAATTTGTTTTGGTTCTGCAGAAATTTTGGAAGGCTACAAATCAGTGGTTGAATCAGTAACTGATGAGCATAAAAGGAGCCAGCGATCATTGTGGGCACAATTGCAGGCAGTTGCTGACGTGAAATTTACGTATGTCGTCTCCTGCCAAATGTATGGTACACAAAAAATACATGGCGATCCACATGCAGCTGACATTTTAAATCTTATGGTGACGTAAGTCAGAGTATCTCCATTCTTCAGATTCTATTTGGCTTTAAGGCATTGATTGTGTAAGTGTATTTAATTTGAGTCGTTGGTCAGTTAAAATATCTGATGGTTTTTGTAGATACCCATCTTTACGTGTGGCCTACATTGATCAAGTAGAAGAGAGGGAGAAGGATAAACCTCACAAGGCTTATTATTCTATCCTCGTCAAAGCAGTTAATGGCCTTGACCAGGTAATTTACATTCATGCAGATGCGTTATAACTTATGATCCTCAATGAACAGTAACAAGGTATCTGTGAGTCTGAGGAATCATCATAAGTTTTGAGATTTTGTGGTGCCAGCTATTTAGTGACTGGAAATTTTCTTAGCATACAATTATACTCCTTCCTTCAAAATGATGAGCCCTTAGTATTCCAGTTTTTGGCAAAAATTAGTTTTGGACTTTCTGGTGTAGAATTGAACAACTTTAGAAGTACTTTCTCTACTTTTTTGTGGCATTCTTCCCCATTTTTTCTGTAGAGTATAATATTATCTATGAAAAATAACACTCATTTTAGTAAGAATGGTGCTAAGAGTTTGTTCCGGGTTTGCTTGAGATGTTTTTGAAGCATTTGTCAAACTAAATGTGTTGACGTTCAACTTATAATGTTGTTGATATGTTTGTTTCTGGATGTCTTCTTACTAAATTTTTATTTGATGTTATATGGATCATAGATAATATTGGAGGAGGTCCATGCAGTTTGTAGAGAAGCTCAGCAATCTTTGGTATTGGATAATTATTTTTGTAGTGACTTTCTTTAGTGCTTGAAAATTGATGCAAACTCAAAGGGAAGCATCCTTGTGTTGTACTGGGATTACCTGAGCATCAGAAAGTATTTTCTTGGGAATTTTTGCATCTGATTCCAAGTCCAAAGAACTTCATCTTATCCTTTCAACTTCATTCTTATATTGGTGTGGGCAAGGATATGACTTGTGTTGAATTTTAATGCTTAGCTCATGCACATGCGGTTTATTTCAATTTAGCATGTACTTGAACCATAAACAATGCAACAATAACCAAGATCACAAGAAGAATAACCATGCACAAGAACACAAGAGTTTATCCTGGGAAAACCCTTCTCAACCAAGGGAAAAACCCAACAATCCTTTGCTATATTTGCAAGAGAATATCCCCCACATCATAGACCTTAGCACACAAGAGGGTGCTTACAAAACCTAGAAACTTGCGCCTAAGAGAAGTGCACAATTCAGCCGTACAACTTGTCTTGAGAGAATGTTCCAAGTGTGTGAGTTAGATCCACAATGGCGATCTACTCCTATTTATACAAGACCTAGCACATCAAAAGGATGTGTCTATTGGCTCAATAGGGACGACCTCTTCAATTGAATAATATAATTAATCATTACACAATATTAATTATTTTTTACATGGTGGGGCCGACTTGTACCCTTTACAACACAAATTAGGGTTACAACAAATCTTACTCTCAAACAATATAGCAAGGATCTCTCTCATCCTTTAGTGCTCAACCACTAGGGGCATGTCCACTTGTGCTCACCCACAAGGACACCACTCTCAACAGATTAACTCAACTAAGTCCACAGGAGTACCATCTGGAGAGCCATCTCAAGTCAGCTCAACTAAGTCCATAGGAGTCCGACATGAGACCATCTCAAGTCAGCTCAACTCAGTTCAGAGGAGCACAACGAGATATCACACGTCATCTCAACTCAGTCCAGAGGAGTATGACACACCCATCACATGGGCTCTCTGACAGATGACTCAACTCAGTCCAGAGGAGAACGATCTGGAGAATGTCTCATGAAGCTGTAATCAACAACACTCCCTCTCAGCTAGGGAGGCATTCTCCACTAGGCCAAGTCTCTCACGAAAGTACTTGATCTTCGTCTTGGCAAGCGGTTTGGTGAAGACATCTGCAACTTGGTCGTGTGTAGAAAGGTACTGCACATGTACTGCTTTCCTCTGCACCATATCTCTGATGTAATGGTATTTGATCTCAATGTGTTTCGATTTATCTTGAAACACCTTGAAACACAGGATTCTTGGAGAGCTTCACACAGCTCTGGTTATTGCAATGGATAACGGTGGAGTCCATCTCATGACCAAATAAATCTTCAAGGATCTTGCAAAGCCACACTGCTTCGTGGACTGCCACACATAATGCAATGTACTCTGCTTCTGCAGTACTCAAAGCCACAAAAGTCTATTTCCTGTTGCACCAGGAAACCATGGCAGACCCCAAAGTAAAACAACAACTGGATGTGCTCTTTCGATCCACTATGCTCCCTGCCCAATTTGCATCATCATATCCCTGCAATCTCATGTCTACACCAGAGACATATCTCAGGCCATAACCAACTATGCCTCGTAGATATCTCAACACATGCTTCGCTGCTATCCAGTGTGTCTATCTCGACTGGCTCATAAACTGACTGAGTACACTCACTGCATAGCATATATCAGGTCTGGTGTTAACCAGATACATCAATGATCCAATCAGTTGTCTGTAAAGATGTGGGTCAATGTCGCCTGACTCAGAAGAAGCCTCGTTCATCTTCTTCAAATACATCACCATCGGTGTAGGTATGGATCTGCAGTCTGTCATCCCAAATTTCTTCAATATCTTGACTATATATTTTCCTTGACTCAGGAAAATCTCGTCAGTCCTCTGCCATACTTGTACTCCCAAGAAGTAGTGCATCATACCAAGGTCCTTCATCTTGAATTCAGAAGTCAATGCACGCTTGCATTCAATGATAAGATTTTCTGAACCGGTGAGGAACAAATCATCAACGTACAGGACCAAGATCAAACACTCGTCACCAACAATGTGATAGTATAGGTTGGGATCAACAACACTTTTTGCTAAAGCTCAAACTCATCAAGTATCCATCAATCTTCTCATACAAAACACGAGGTGCATGCTTTAGTCCATACAAGGCTTTCTTCAACCTGCACACATGAGACTTCTGCTCATGTATCACGAATCCATCTGGCTTCTCAATGTAAACGTCTTCCTCAATCTCACCATTGAGAAAGGCTGTCTTTACATTCATCTGATGTAGTTTCCAACCCATGGATGCAGCTAGAGCAATGATTGTACGGATGAAAGTGTATTGGGCAACAGGAGCAAATGTCTCCTCATAATCTATTCCCTCCACCTGAGAGAATCCTCTAGATGCAAATATCGCTTTGTACTTCTCGACACTTCCATCAGCTGGATGTTTGATCTTATAGATCCACTTGGAAGTCACTACAAACTTCCCTTCCAGTCTCAGAACAATATCCCACACATCATTCTTCATGATGGACTGATACTCTTCGGTGATGGCATCTTGCCAAACCTGTTGACCTGCTGCTTCTCCATGACAAGAAGGCTTAGTATCAATGATGTGGCTCAGAGCTGAAATATAGCTCGAAAATCTCTGTGGTCTCTTTCTCTCTCGAAATGTACTACGAGGAGCTGCACATCCCTCTAGCTCCTGCAGAGTCTGTCGAGTCAAAGCAGGCCTCTTTTGGCCTACTTGAATGTCTCTAGGAACATCAACTAGAGCTACGGGATCAACTGTATCTATAACTGTCTCCCTCTGAACTGCTGAAGGGGGAGAAGGTACTGTCTCTTCCTTCTTCTCAAATAGTTTGACTACCTCTGAAGTTGGAAGGATAAACATCTGTCCTGGAAGAAATTGTGACATCATCCTTTTCCCGTGTTGCTATCCTGGAGACATCCCATGTCTTCTCAAGTCCTCTATTGCCTCTTCAGTACTTTGCTGGCCTCCCGTACTAGGATAATAACCAAGATGACCTCCCGTAGGGATAACAATCAAAACGACCTTCTGTACTAGGATAATAACCAACCAAGAAAATTTGAACTCTCGTACGAGGGATAATGGTCCAAGTCACGAGGGCTCCCATACCAAGGATAATACCCTTCATTATCAAAATGCAAGCAACTATAGGGTAATGATGAAATCAAATAAGGAATGTAGTACCAAACTTACTTTAGTCTACAATCATGCTCAATCTTGCTTTTGGTCCTCCTGAGAAAGTTGAGATATGAAGAAGAATGCCTCATCTTTTATGTGTTCATCTCTCTGATGTGGTTCTGAATCGACATCTGCAGTGGATGCATATTGTCTTTCTTTCTTCCTTGTAGGATAATTGCTCGCAATGTGTCCATACTTGTCACATCTGAAACATTGAATCCTTGAAATGTCTTTTCTATATTCATGACCTGAAGCTGCTGAAGTTTTCTCGTCTTTTAATGCTTTGCTAGAAATTCAAACCCTAGTTTTGGCTGGTATCAAAAAACCAGAAAACCAGGAAAGCAGAACCAGTCCAAATTTGCGCAGGTCAAGTTTCAAGGGGTAAAACTTGGAATTTTCTGAAACAATCAACTCCAGTCAACTCGTCGTAGCCCAATGCATCTGCTGGTAAGTTCAAATTCATTTTTTGAGCACTTTCATTTTCTGGTCATTTTTCTAGCTCCAGGTCAAGATGTTTGGAAGCACCAAGCTTGTTGACAAGTTAGAAGGTTTGGAAAATTTCCATGCCTGTAAGTATAGAATTGGGCTCATTCTTGAAGAGAATGACCTTGCAAAATTCATAAAAGAAAATGTACCGGAACCCGAAGAAGATGAAGCCAAAGAAAAGTACAAGAAGGATATGATTAGGGCCAAAAGAATAATTGCAGATTCCATTAAAGATCACTTGATCCCTCAAGTGTCCTCTAAGAATACTCCAAAAGAGATGTTTGATGCCTTAACCAGAATGTATGAAGGAAAGAACATCAACCAGAAGATGAACTTGAGAACCCAACTCAAGAATACAAAGATGCAGAAAGGAGAAACAGTTCAAGACTATTTCTCTAGGGTTTCTCAATTCAAGTTACAGTTAGAAGCAATTGGAGACAACTTGGATGAAGATGAACTCATGATGACAACTCTTAATGGTCTCACAAGATGTTGGGATGCCTTCATCCAAACTATTTGTGCAAGAAAAGAGAAACTCCAATTTGACAGTTTATGGGAAGAATGTGTTCAAGAAGAAGCAAGAGTAGCCAATCGAGAAGCTGTCCTATTAAGAGATGAAGATCAAGCCCTAGCTGCTCATGCTAAAGGAGGAAAGAAAAAGTCTCATTTTCAAAAGGAGACCCACTTTCATAAACAATCTCACCCTCCAAAGAGATTCCATAAATATCATAAGGGTCAAAGAAAGGGGAAAGATTTTTCCTCTTATCAATGTTATCATTGTGATAAGATGGGACACATTGCTAAGAATTGTCTTGCCAGAAGGGAAGAATACAAGAAGAAAAATAACAGAAGACATCATGCCCATGCAGCTGAAGATGATGAACCACCCAAGAAGTTGACTAAAGAAGAGATTGAAGATTATGTTTTGTTTTCAGCCCTCTCAAGATCTGTGACACTTAGAGAGGATACTTGGCTCATAGATAGCGGTGCCTCTAAGCACATGACAGGTCAGAAAGACATTATCTCTAGTATTACAGAAAAAGATTTCCCCTAGAAAGTTTCACTTGGAGATGATTATTAGTACCCTATCAAAGGAATGGGAGAATCCACCTACAAACTTGATTCAGGAACTCCAATGAGAATGAAGGATGTACTTTATGTACCAGGCTTGACAAAGAACTTACTTTCTATCTCAGCTTTAGATAAGAAAGGTTTCAGGGTTGCATTCATAGATGGTGAATTTCTTATGTGCCCTAAAGGAAAAACCTTAGAGGGTGCAGTTGTTATTGGAACAGAAGAAGGTGGATTGTACAAGTTAAAAGGTCACTCAGATATAGCCTTAACTCACTCTATTGAAAGTCCTTTTGAACTTTGGCATAGAAGACTAGATCACATCAACTACAAAGCTTTACCATATGTAAACAAAGGTAGTTACAGGTTTACCAAAATTAATGGTTGATCATGAAGGTGTATGCAAGGGATGTGCACAAGGAAAGAACATAAAGAATCCCTTTCCAAAGAGCGACATTAATGTTGATTTTTCATAAGCTAGGTTAAGCATGAAGTTTGTTCCATTTTTTCATTTCACTTAACCATAAACAATAATGTTGCAGAAACCAAGATCACAAGAAGAAACACCATGCACAAGAACACAAGAAGTATCCTGGGAAACCCTTCTCAACAAGGGAAGAAAACCCAACCAAATCCTTTGCTATAATCTTCAAGAGAAAGATCTTCACCACCAAGAAAGACTTAGCACACAAGAGGGTGCTCAAGCCCTAGAAGACTAGCACCCAAGAGAGGTGCGCACAAGAAAGATATGATTCCATAATGGGGAATCATCCCTTACTTATATTAGTCTTGTCCAATCAACAAAGGCGTCTATTGGCTCAATAGGGTCAACCTCTCTAAGTCACTTTATTATTATTATTATTACTATTATAATTACTATTAACCATATTAATTATCTTTTACACTTATTATTAAACACATTAAGGTGGGGCCGACCTATACCCTTTACATAACAATTAGGGTTACATGCAGGTTTTACTATTGAACAACATATAGCAAAGGATCTGATGCACCCACTAGGGGCACATCCATAGGGATGTCATAGCTCTGGCTCAATGCATTACACAGAAGAACCAGATCTACACACGTTCACCTATGCTCATCCACATGCACGTCCACTCTACAGATCTTTCCCACTACCTCATAGAGGAGAATCATCTGGAGTTTTCTCGTCAACTCTGCTGCTCAAAGGAGGCTAACACATCATCTTCATTTCTGTTCACATGACAATGCACCTAGCACTTTGGGATTTCACACGTTCACCTTGTGCTCAACCACAGGCATGCCCAACTCATCAGATCGCCTTTCCCACTGGATAATCATCTGGAGTTCTTCTCACTCTCTGAATGGAGGAGGTCATCTCTACGTTCCTAGCTCTGTCTCAGGCAGGAACCACATACCCTTCTTAGGGGATTTCTCTCAGGTTTGTAAGCTGAGAGAAAGGCTTCACATAGCTACAATGATCCACACCTCACAAGTTTGTAAGCTGGAGAATGTCTCACATAGCTGCATTCATCAACACTCCCTCTCAACTAGGGAGGTATTTTCCATCATGCCAAGTCTCTCACGGAAATACTTGAACTTTGTCTTGGCAAGTGGTTTAGTGAAGATATCTGCAATTTGTTCATGAGTAGAAAGATACTGTACATGTATTTTCTTCCTCTCCACCATGTCTCTGATATAGTGATACTTGATTTCAATGTGTTTCGATTTGTCATGAAACACTAGGTTCTCAAAGAGCTTTACACAACCCTGGATGTCACAATGAATAGTCGTCGAATCCATCTCATGATCGAACAAGTCTGTCAAAATTTTGCGATGCCATATAGCTTCACGAACTGCCACACTCAGTGCAATGTACTCTGCCTCTATTGTACTTAAAGCCACAGATCTTTGTTTTCTGCTACACCAGGAAACCATGGCCGATCCTAAGGTGAAGCAACAACCCGAAGTTCTCTTTCTATCCACTGCACTTCCTGCCCAATCTGCATCAACATATCCTTCCAAGCTTAAGTCCTCATTGGATGCATATCTCAGGCCATAACCAATTGCGCCTTGTAAGTATCTCAATACGTGTTTTGCAGCTATCCAGTGTGTCTGTTTTGGTTTTCTCATAAACTGGCTAAGCAAATTTACTACATAGCAAATGTCTGGTCTGGTGTTGACCAGATACATCAAGGATCCAACAAGTTGTCGATATAAATGTGGATCTACATCTCCTGAATCAGTGTCACTCATTTTCTTTAAATCCATTACCATTGGAGTAGGCATGGATTTGCAATCTGTCATTTTGAACTTCTTTAGTATCTCCATAGTATATTTTCCTTGACTTAGGAAAATCTCATCTTTTCTCTGCCATACTTCTAGTCCCAATAAATAATGCATTAGGCCCAAATCCTTCATTTCAAATTTGGCAGTCAAGGCTTGTTTGCATTTTGCAATGAGTCTTTCTGAATCGGTGAGGAAAAGGTCATCCACGTATAAGACTAAGATTAGACACTCATTGCCATCAATGTGATAATACAAGTTTGGGTCGGCTGCACTTTTGTTGAACCCCAAACTCATCAGAAATCCATCCATTTTATCGTACCAAGCACGTGGTGCTTGTTTTAATCCATATAGGGCTTTCTTCAACCTCCATACATGATATTTTTCGTTGTGCATAATGAAACCTTCTGGCTGCTCAATATAGACTACTTCCTCAATTTCACCATTGAGAAAAGATGTCTTTACATCCATTTGATGTAGCTTCCAACCCATGGAAGCAGCTAGTGCAATGATAGATCGGATGGAGGTATATCTGGATACCGGTGCAAACGTCTCGTCATAGTCAACTCCCTCTATTTGTGAAAACCCTCTAGTCACAAATCTTGCTTTGTATTTTTCAATGGTTCCATCGGCAACATGTTTGATTTTGTAAATCCATTTGGAAGTCACTACATACTTTCCCTCTGGTCTTGGAACAACATCCCATACATCATTTTTTAATATAGATTGGTATTCTTCAGTCATGGCATCTTGCCATATTTGTTCACATGCAACTTCTCCATGACAGGATGGCTCTGAATCAATAATGTGGGTCATGGCTGAAAGGTAGCTTGAGAATCTCTTTGGTCTCTTTCTTTCTTTGGTTGCTCCTTGTGGAGCTTTATGTCCTTCTGCTTCTTGTAATGTTTGTTGAGCCCAAGCAGGTCTCTTATGTCCAACTGTGACATTTCTGGGTATGTTGCTTGGGGCTTCAGAATCTGCTAGAGAAATTGGATCAACTGGAGCTATTGGCTCATCTGTAATGATATCTATCTCCCTCTGAACTGTTGAAGGAGGAGAAGGTATTGTTTCGCTATCAATTTCCATCTGAGCCTCTCTGGATTTCTGGAAGGCTACTTCTTCTTCAAAGGTAACATCTCTTCTTACTTCAATTTGTCTCTGACCTGGGATGTAGATTCAGTATGCTTTTGAGGATTCATTGTATCCTACAAATGTACCCTTTCTTCCTGAAGGTTCTAGTTTGGATCTCTTTTCTTTAGGTACATGAAGGTATACTAGACATCCAAATATTCTGAAGTGTCTGATCTCAGGCTTCGTTTTGGTGAATGCTTTTTTTGGAGTAATATTCTTCAGGATTTGATGAGGAGTATGGTTTTGAACATATATTGTTGCCATACATGCTTCTACCCATAGAGTCATAGGTAGACTTTGATCATGTATCATTGCTTTAGTTGCCTCAATGATAGTTCTGTTTTTCCTTTCAGCAATCCCATTTTGTTGAGGGTTGTAAGGAACTGTGAACTCTCTCTTGATTCCTGTTTCAATACAAAAGATGTTAAATTCTTTTGAGGTATATTCTCCTCCATTATCTGATCTTAATACTTTGATTTTTCTTCCGATTAGGTTTTCAACTTGAGCTTTGAATTCTTGAAATTTGGCAAGGACTCCATCCTTGTTCTTCAGAAAGTAAATCTATGTTTTCCTGGAGTGATCATCTATGAAGAGTACATAGTATAAGTATCCATTTAAGGATGCAACAGTCATTGGCCCACATACATCTGAATGTATCAAGCCCAAGATTTCCTTGGATCTGTTGTCACTGTTAGGAAAGGATCCTTTAGCATTTTTGCCAAGGGCACAACCTTTGCAAACACCTTTATGTTGGATCTGGATCTTTGTTAGACCTGTTACCATTTTCCCTAGAGTTGGAAGAGCTCTATAATGAATGTGAGCAAGTCTTCTATGCCATAATTCACTCAAGTTGATAGTGTCATATAATAAGGCTTGAACTGGTTTGATGGTCAATTTGTACAAGCTGTTTTCTCTGACACCAATTACTTTGGAAGAGCTTATATGAGAGTCTTTGTGCCATGCAAGGACTCTTCCTTCTGAGAAAGTGATTTTGTAACCTTTGTCTTCCAAGGTTGAAATAGAGACAAGGTTTCTCTTCATTCCGGGTACATATAGAACTTCTTCTAGTTTAAGCTACATATCTGAATCTAGTTGGAAGGTAGAAGTTCCAACTCCTCTTACATTATATCTGGCATCATCTCCGAGAACAACATGTAGATGTGTCTCTTTCTCAACGAAGTGTGTTAGATGATTTCTA
This sequence comes from Picea glauca, assembly GCA_000966675.3. NCBI lineage: Eukaryota > Viridiplantae > Streptophyta > Pinopsida > Pinales > Pinaceae > Picea > Picea glauca. The sequence goes on along the minus strand of JZKD02S1354139.1, from coordinate 179,271 downwards.
ATACCGGTCATGTGCTTGGAGGCACCACTGTCAATTAACCAAGTATTATCATTGATAGGAACCATACCCGAGAGTGCTAAGATGTTGATGTCTTCATTATTTTGGAGTCTTGTGCTGAGCTTGCTTCCCATCATGATTTTGCTCATCTTCACAAACCCTTGTCAACTAGGTTAGAAAACCTAACGACTAGGCTAGGCTAGCACTTTTAGGTTTTGTTGGGCTTATGACTGCCAACAATAAGCCTTGATAAATATGATAGACTTGGTAAGCTGAGGAGCTTCTTCAAGAAGTTTGTAGAAATACACTTTAGAATTTTTTGTAGAATTTTGGCGAAACCCTTAGGGCCAAAAATTCGAAATGCCCGGAGTTTTGATCTGAGACTTGTTGGAGGTGCGCTAAAGGAGGTCGTACCCTTTTGTGTCTTTTTTAGCTCAAGCGTCCAAGTTTTGAGTGGTGAAATTTCTCAGGAGAGGAGGTCGTACAGAATTTATGGAAACCCTAGGAGGGTTGTACGGTTTCTGCAGATGAGTGAGAGGAGTTGGAAAATGCTTGTTCAATGGGATCTTCAAGACCTATGCTTTGATACCATGTTGATTTTTTATAATCTAGGTTAAGCATGTAGTTTGATCCATTTTTTCATTTCACTTAACCATAAACAATAATGTTGTAGCAACCAAGATCATAAGAAGAAACACCATGCACGAGAATACAAGTCGTATCTTGTGAAACCCTTCTCAACAAGGGAAGAAAACCCAGCCAAATCCTTTGCTATAATCTTCAAGAGAAAGACCTTCACCACCAAGAAAGACTTAGCACACAAGAGGGTGCTCAAGCCCTAGAAGACTAACACCCAAGAGAGGTGCGCACCTTTTACCAAGTAGATGTATTTGCTATAATTTCCAAACACACAAGAAAGATATGATTCCACAATGGGGAATAATCCCTTACTTATATTAGTCTTGTCCAATCAACAAAGGCGTCTATTGGCTCAGTAGGGTTGACCTCTCTAAGTCACTTTATAATAATAATAATAATTATTATTATTATAATTAATATTAATCATATTAAGTATCTTTTACACTTATTATTAAACACATTAAGGTGGGCCCGACCTGTACCCTTTACATAACAATTAGGGTTACAGGCAGGTCTGACTCTTGAACAACATATAGAAAAGGATCTGATACACCCACTAGGGGCACATCCATAGGGATGTCATAGCTCTGGCTCACTGCATTACACAGAAGAACCAGATCTACACACGCTCACCTGTGCTCATCCACTGGCACATCCACTCTACAGATCTTCTTTCCCACTGCCTCACACAGGAGAATCATCTGGAGTTTTCTCGTCAACTCTGTTGCTCAGGGGAGGCTAACACATCATCTTCATTTCTGTTCACATGACGATGCACCTAACACTTTGGGATTTCACACATTCACTTTGTGCTCAGCCACGGGCACATCCAACTCATCAGATCGCCTTTCCCACTGGATAATCATCTGGAGTTCTTCTCACTCTCTGAATGGAGGAGGTCATCTCTACATTCCTAGCTCTGTCTCAGGCAAGAACCACGTACCCTTCTTAGGGGATTTCTCTCAGGTTTGTAAGCTAAGAGAAAGGCTTCACATAGCTGCAATGATCCACACCTCACAGGTTTGTAAGCTGGAGAATGTCTCACATAGCTGCATTCATCTACAAGTAAAGCAGAAGGAATCTTGGAACTTATCCACTCAAATGTATGTGGTCTAATGCCATCAATTTCTCTAAGCGGATATGTATACTATGTATCCCTTATTGATGATTACTCTTGTAAGACTTGGGGTTTATTTCTTGAAATCAAAAGATGAAGTACTTGGAAAGTTCAAGGAATTCAAAGCCTTGCTAGAAAAACTCTCCGAAAGGAAAATCAAGATACTCATGTCAAACAATGGAGGAGAGTACATTTCAAATGAATTTGGAATCTTTTGCAGAGATGCTGGGATTAAGAGGGAGCTCATCTCTCCCTATAATCCTCAATAAAATGGTGTAGCAGAAAGAAAGAATAGAACAATTATGGAAGCAGTAAAGACTATGATTCACGATCAAGATATTCCAATGCACTTATGGGTTGAAGCAACAAGAACAACAGTATATGTCCAAAACAAATTATCCCATAGTGCACTTGGATTCAAAACTCCCAAAGAAATGTTCACCGGGAAGAAGCCAAAAGTAAGCCATCTCAATATATTTGGTTGTCCAATATTTGCACACATTCCAAAAGAAAAGAGAACTAACTTGGATCCTTCAGGAAATAAGTGTATTTTTGTTGGATTCTGTGAGGTTTGTAAGGCCTTCAGAATTTACATACCAAGTTACCATCATATTGAGATCAACAGAGTTGTAATCTTTGATGAAGATGCAACACTCAAAAGATCAAGGAAATGTCAGCCTGAAGAAGTATATGAAGAAGAACCAGTAGCTCCCAGAGTTACAAAACCAGTGAGGGAAGTTACAGTTATCCCTGATGAGATTCCAGAAGATCATGATATGATAGAATATAAAGAACCTCCTCATATGACGATCTCTCACAAGGGAAAGCCAGCTTGGGTGATAGAACTTATTCAAGATGTAGAGAAGTATGGTTCCCCAGAGGGAACCATGAGACAAAGCAAGAAACCTAAGCCATTCTCCAACTATAAGTGGCTTTGATGTGTGATCTCATAGAAAAGGAACCTACTTGCTTTGAAGAATCCATTTAGAAGAAAGAATGGATGAATGCCATGATAGAAGAATAGCAGTCCATTATAAAGAATGATGTATGGGAAGTAGTTCCCAGACTAAAGAACAAAGACGTGGTATCTTCCAAATGGATATACAAGATAAAACATGCAACAAACGAAAGTATAGAAAAACATAAGGCAAGATTTGTGGCTCGTGGATTTTCTCAGAAGGAAGGTATTGACTATGAAGAAACATTCGCTCTTGTACCTAGATACACTTCTATCAGAACCATCATAGCTCTTGCAGCCAAAATGAAGTGGAAGTTACACCAGATGGATGTGAAAACAACCTTCCACCAGATGGATGTGAAAACAACCTTCTTAAATGGTGTTATTGAAAAAGAAGTGTATATAGAAAATCCATGAGGGTTTGAAGTTGAAGATAGAAAGTCTCATGTCTGCAGGTTGAAGAAAGCTTTGTACGGCTTGAAGCAAGCTCCTAGAGCTTGGTATGGAAGAATTGATAGTTTCCTGACGAGCTTGGGCTTTACCAAAAGTTAAGTTGATTCTAACCTTTACTTCAAGGTTATGAATGATGAGCCAGTTATATTACTACTATATGTGGATGACTTATTCTTAAGAGGAGAAGAAAAGCTCATCATAGATTGAAAGAAGAAGCTCGTTGCAGAGTTTGAAATGAAAGACCTAGGGCGGATGCATTATTTCTTAGGTCTTGAAGTTTGGTAGAGCCCAGAGAAGATCTTCTTTAACCAAGGGAAGTATGCAGTTGAAATACTGAAGAGATTTGACATGTTGGAATGTAAAGCCATGAACAC